>JAJJWW010004664.1:0-155919 GCA_023531295.1 Papaver armeniacum
AAAGTTGTGGAGATCTAGCGTAGATTTCTCTAGGAGTTGTTAACGATCGCTTGTATATTTACATTATCAAGTCGATCCAAAGTAAAATGATGAAATTTTAATGCTCATTATATAATATCCTATAAAGAGCTGAGCGTGCCCGGTAGGTGAGAAAGATCTTTAGAGGAGGAAAGTTTTGAGGAGAGAGAAAGTTCAGAGCAATAGTTGTATTCTTGATTTCATTTCTTGTAAAATTCTTAACTCAATTAATAAAAAAGTGACATGATCTAAAGACAGAAGGACGGTTATGGAATTTTACAGGGATGTATTGTAGATTTCAAGAATTACATTACGCTAGAAACATGGAGATTGTGATTTAAAAGAATTTGGAGGTAGATAAAGAATTTCATAACTTTTAACAACTCATTAAGATTGAAAAATGGCTAAGAAGAAATACATAAAAACAACCAACAACTATTAAAGGAGCAGTGAGTTTGGCTTGAAAAGGAGAGATGAAATGGAGGAACTTTCAAGAGTGAACACAAGAAATAATTGAGAAACTGGCTCACCGCTAATCATCAGGAATAATTAACACAAATAGAACTGAATACATTGAGTGGAGGTAAGATATCAAGGCATCAGATTCTATAGATGAAACGAGAATGTAATTGGCTGTTTGACTATAGAGAGACCACAAGCAATTGGAGGTGAATTAATTCATGGAAAATGAAGAGATTGCAGCGTTAGAGGATTGAGGCAAGAATACATGAAGAAAGGCGCATTAGAAGCGTAAGAACGCAAATCAAGGGCGCAAAATCATGAGTTATGACGAAAATATGAGATTACAAAATAAGGTCAACAAGCACTACAAGACTGGTTCAAGATCAAGTAGAGAATAGCTATGATTTGACCGTATGGAAAATGTTAATGAAGATAATGGAGTGAAGAAAAATCTATTTAAGAATCATTGAAAGAAGAGAAATAATAAGATCATTATATTCAATACGGAAGAAATTTTCAAGATGGACAAAGCAACAATCATGGAAATAGGTGCTACGAACGAATAATTAAGATGGTATGAAAAATCGTAGAAGTGATTAAGAACGGCGATGGGGAGAGAAGTTCAAGGAATCACAACGATTGAAGATGAAACCAAAGACATTATACCAACAAGTCGCCTAGCTTCTTATGAAGGATCGAGAGCAAAAGTAGAACAAGAGCTACAAGAGGCAATTCACGCTTAACAATCATGATAATCGATGAGAGAAGGCGTGAACAAAATCGCACTAACGGTAATAATAACATCGATTAGTAATATGATAGAGTGAGCATAAGGAGATCGAAGAAGCGCAGAAGAAGAGAAAATGAGAAGCATAATCGTGCGAATTGCGAAAGGAATGAAAGAAAGAAGATTCAGGTAAGCATTTAGAAGAAAATGACGAACAAGAAAATCAAAATGAGCATGAACGTTAATAAGAAGAAAGAGGACGGAGTTAAAAAGATACCAATGGATCCAAATTCGTGGGTAAAATGAACAAATTTTGAGAGAGTTAGGTGGAAATGAGAAGTGAACGTCGAATAACAAAAGAGGAAGGGAGGTAGGGAGACAAACCGACTGAAGCCATAGTGTTGGGTTTAAAACCTATTCGCACAAGTTGAAGTGGAGCAATTAGGAGGAATACCTCCAAAGGTATTTGTCGCTGTTCATCACAGATTGATTGACTTAACGATTTCAGGCAAGACAACACATCAAAGTTGCTGAGATGTATGCTAAGCAATGGGAAAACTACGATGTTGCGTTGTGCAAAATTATTTTGCATCAAGCTTTCAACGTGAGAGGCCTGAAATGGCTCAAGGTTTGCCTACAGATGAATACTATAACATCTTCGCAACCATTTGCGCTGCCGTTACTCAGGGCGATATAAGTAACAATTCCTCACACCGCATCGAAGATGTATTTGGAACGAAGCAAAAGCGTTGGCTGGTGCTTGGAAGCATCTAACCACGAAGGCGTGAAGACGAACGCGGTAGTGATACGGCTGGTCGGTGGACGAGAGATATCTCCCATTCTGTCATTCTTATTAACGCCATGTTCGGAACCAATCATATGCACATTCAAATTTTCAAGAGGTCAAGATGATTTATCACAATGATCAGGCTGGTGAGACCAGGAGGAGTATAGCTGTTTCGGAGGAAAAGTAAAATGAGATGGAATTACCCAGTCATGAACACAAGTTCAAAAGACCAACGCAAGCTTGTTACCTAATTGATAAATACAAGTGGGCGTAGCACTTTGAAGGACAACAAGCAGCATAAAGGAGATAGTCGTTAAACTAGTAACTATGGAAGTCGATCAAAAGAATTCGAGAGAGAAAGAAATTTATACATGGTGGAAATAACAAGATTCTCAACAACACAAGAACCAGAGGAAGGTCGAGAAACCACACAGAGACTAAAGTCATGGGACAATATGGGAAGAAATCAAATGCTAACAATTGAATGAAAGTGTGGAGAAAGTGGAAGCTATAATCTGATGAAAATACACCGCACTTTAACATGGGGAGTGAACCACCCAAGCCATGTAAGTCATGAATTCTTGCCTTTATCACCATTTTCAATGACACCAAATGATTGCGTAAATACAAAAGAAGTCCATCCTAATGATGATCAAAACTAACCGCTTTCTAAAACCAACCTCGGGCCTGAACCATTACCACCAATCGGCTTTAAATTCTCATAGTAAATACAACAAAAGTTAAGGAGAAACATTTTTAATGTAAGTTGAAGGTGCCGCAAAGAATCGCTTTGTAATTTACGTACATTCGTGACAAAACTATCAAGATTTTCTTTTAATGAGCAATACTCCCTCAGCAGGTTTTCGCAAAGAGACGCTCGGCGGCGTAGGAATAATGAACATTGGCTAAGACATCGCCACTTTCAGCATGGAAAGCATTATTATTTCCTTCACTGGCAGTAATAGTGCTCCAGGGTGGAATAACCCGATAACCCATTAGTAGTAAGACGATTAACCCAAACCTGTGACGGTTGAAGTACGCATTGTCGAGAAATTCAAGAAATCAATGCACTAATCGATACCTGAAGTTCTCTGGATATTCTTTATCATACTTATAAACTAAGGGAGAAAATATTTAGCATTCAATACCAACTCTATGATCTATGGTTCGAAGGAAAACGTCATCAAACTCAAAGGGAAGTCAAGCAAATTCCATCGAAAGGATTGTCCTCCAAATTTTATTCGTAGGTTTATGTGGAATCACTATACAACGCATTGATCGACTAATTGGTTATATTGGGACTTAGGTTTAGCACTTAACTTTCCATCACTGTATCAAGTTCCCCTCATCCCAGCAAGTAATTTATTAGCGGAGATTGACTTGGTTGTTATGTCATGAATTGAGGTAAGAATTCACAAGAAAGAGTCACAAGGAAGAAGAATTGAAACATAACATCGTGAGAAAATGCAAAGAGTGAAAGATTGATGGTGGTGATAAGAAGTTATGAACAAGAGAAGAAGAATCACAACCAAGTGCATGTTGAAGATAAGAAGAGAACAAAGATATTTGAAAGGATAAGTAGAAATAATGTAATTTAAAATGCAAAGAGTAACAGTAAAACAGCGGTATGAAGAGACTCAAATAATGAATGTACTATTGGACCGCCAAAGTAAAATGAGAAGAAACAAAATGTATGGTTGATTTGTTTTAAAAATAAAAAATAAATAAATAATGAATAACAAATATTTAGATTAAATTAGAAAAAGAATGAGTAAGCATAAGAGAAAAATATATGTTATGAATGACAAAGATGCATACCAATTACAAAAAGTCAGATACATGTATAGTTGTTAAACAACTGGGAAAGAGGTTAAACTGTTTTTAAGGTGACATTTCTAGTTCGTTGGAAATCAAAATTTCAAAGAGGCAATGTAAGACCTGCGCTTACAGAGGCGGGGTACTTATTGCATGGCTCAACTAAAAGAAGACCGCCCCCTCCCTGAACTCCGAGTCATGAGATTCGGGTCAATAAAGCCCATCCAGGAGAGGCTTGGATTTTCCAACCTGGTTAACGCATTTAGTTGGGATTTGATCGAGGGCTTTTCCATGAGTACAGACCGGATCAAGGCGCTTTGAGGCACACATTGGTACCCAGACGCCCAAGGCCCTGGAACTACACTGCCATTTTTGTAAGTCTTTGACGATGTCGCATCGCCCAAGAAACCCCACTTAGGGTGTGTCAGAACTACAAGCCCTATAGGCAAAAGGGACAAGAGGATGCGAAAACCACCTGTTGTTGTTAATATTCTGGACGAGAGCTAACCTCAGATGAGAAGAGGGTACGCCTTCCTTGGCAAGAAACTGTAAGATAAGGCTGACTTCTCCATTAGAGCCTATAAGCGTCTTAACATTTGAAATTTCGAAGTATAGCTTTGTCGAAGAAGAAATTTAGCTATTGTTATTTGAAATATAACTTTAAGAAAGGTTACAGCAGCAGAAGATAAGACTAGACCAACGGGACAAGACATGAAAAAGGATGTTCACGATTTTGTCAAGACCAAAAGAATACCGTTGGCGGGTTTATGTTCGCAAGAATATTTAGGCCTGTCATATTGTCATGAAAAACATTCCAGTAGTGTCATTACTTGAGAAATGATAAGACAAGACTATTTGGTCATTACAATGAAGGAAGACGTCATGATGAGTCATCGTAATGATGATAGGCAAATAAGACTCTTTAATCAGAAGGAAAAATATGACCACATAAGAGAAAAGAAAAAATGAAATTCGAAGAAACCAAGAAATATCTAATTACAAAATTCAAATAGAAATAATGCGAGATCGAAAGTGTACATATGTTGTTATTCAAAAGTAATTTGCTGATCTTTCATTTAATAACAAAGAAGGAGGGAAAGTGGTATGGGAATGAATAGAATAAGAACATGTTATTTGTTCCATATGATAGATTTACGACGACAAATGAAAGATTGATAATATGTTGATTAACCATATTGTAAAAAAGAATTAGTTTTTTTAATACGCTGTTAAAAGAACAAATATGATGAACTCAGATTTAAGATTCAAGAAATTCGCAGCAGCAAGATTACAAAGATTGGACAAAACAATGAATGTGTTAAATATTACAAAAAGAGAAAGTTAATGAAACAAAACTATTTCACGAACTCTCTTCATTATCTTCATCAAATCCTACTTTCACCTCCATCGTGATCTCTTTCTCCACTATATCACTTCACAATATCCAAGAGGAGGTGTATTCTTGGGATTTCCTTTTCAAGAGGGTGATGTAGAATGAGGGATGTTAGCCTGCTGTCACAGTACTGGCCTTTAATAGTTTGATTGGCAAGAATAGCGCCATTCTTTAAAGTTCTAAATTAAGAATTTTAGTTGATCTTCTACTTCAGAGAATTTATCATCATGAAAGAAAGATCTTTATGCACTGCCGCTTTTTCTGTGCTCAAGTTCTTCAATTCCTTTTGAGAACTTCTTCGCTTCAATACAACAAATGAACCACAACTTGATGACAATTTGCTTGTGTTAAGCAGCAATTAATAGCAGTTAACAATTAACAATTTTCCGCTTAAATCATATCCTCAACCAAGGTCGTAGCCTTACCTTGAAGGCTAATATTTACACCTAAATTATTTCTCACAATATCTAGAACTATGAAATGAAGCTTAATTCATCATCATTATTTACTTAGAAGAAGTGTTAACTTTAATTTCTTTCGCTTGGCATAGTATTTCACTGCTAGAATCATATCGCTCAATTTGAACCCTGGTAGAGTTTTTGAATTTCTTCGCCAACGCTTTAGCACCTCGACCATTACAAGACCTTTGGTCTAAGAGATCACCCATTTGGTTTCAGCATTTATTTTCTTTAGAGTCACATAACGTTTAAATTTGTTGGCTGCTTCAAGATGGATCTAAGGTCACCTAAAGAGATAGTTTGGATCCCAGTTCATTTATGGGAAACAGATTTGAAATCTTTCATTTGAAAACTATTCAGCAACTGTTAAGGTGTTCAAGAAGGTATTAGTTATCCAGAATCGGGAATGTGGCGAAGAAGAATGCTTCCATCGTAAAGATCATAATGCCTATGAAAATGATAATTAAGAGTAGGGAGGATAACGAGAAAAATTGTAAGAAAGGAAAAGGAAAAATTTCATACCATGTTGCTTATTGGCATCTTTGGAAGACTAGATATTTTGTTTTTTGAGTGTATGAATCAACTTCTAATTGTTTGTTCTTTTTTCACAAGAGCAAATAGCCTTTCTGCCTTTCTAATTCTTCATTTCTTCAGGTCAAGATTCTTTTCAAGAACCCAATGCCTTTTTCCAACCGAGGCAATAACGAAAGAAGCCTTCCATCACAAGGAAAATAAAGAAATTGTCAAGAGATAGATAACTTTAAATCATAATTATGAAGAAAGAGAAATGAAACCAAGATACCAAGAGAATTGTAAAGCTGTGAGTCACCTGATCTAGAGACCCCATGAAGAGAATCACCACCATTTAGTAAAGCAAACAAGACAATTGCAAGAGCTCTCATGATGTTAGTGAGATGATCATCCTTTATCCCTTGCATCGAGTCGTAGAAGATATCATAAAATTAAAAGCGTAACAACATCTGTGCGAAATCTTCTCTTCACAAAGAATCATCAATGTCACCATCATCATTCTAATCTTCACTTCTTGATTTAAGATTCAAGAAGAAGAGGAACACAAACTTTTCGAAGCCAAGGACAATAGAGCTTCTTCCTTGCAGTATAACCTTACCTTACTCTTTGGTCTTCAACTTAGAGATCTTTTCTTCTTTTTCAACAATCATAACAATTAATTTTCTTACACAAATGAAGATAAGAAACAGAGGCCACAATATTTTTAAAGGTATAAAAGATGTTTCTTATCATCTCATGTACTTAGTCAGAGCGATAAAGTGTTATCTTAGCCTCATTATAGCTCGACCACTTTTTAACTAAAACTTTGTAAGAATTAAAAACAAGAAAACAACAAATGAAAGATTATGAAGATTCAAGATTTAAGACATACTTCTTCGCTTTCTCGCCAATTAAATACCCAAGGTTGATAGCTGCCATCTACAGAAGCACATTTGAACTTTAAATATAAGGTCCTTCAAACCAAAGGAATGCATTCCGCTGCCTTTAGAGTGACGAAGGCTGATTTCGCTGTAATGCCAATCAACGTCCAGAGTAAGTATTCATTCATGACAACATTTTTTCCTTCTGCTTGGTGCAATCACGAGTTTTATCATTTTTCATGTTTATTATTTCACACTTTTTCAAAGAAACTTCCATTTGGTATTTTTCGCTTATATTTTAATCTCATATTTAGATCCTCACTTTTTGGATAGGGAGAGATCTTACCAAAGACCGCCAAGCAGAATCAGTTACTAATAAATTGCATTCTACTTAATTGGTAATGGTCTTGTTGGTTCGTATTTAGCAAGAATTTCATAAACAAGGAAGCATTATGAGCGGAACACCCTAAATTAGGGTTTGCGGCATATTACATGTGCCGCAAAACGGTCTCAATCATCCATCTTCGCAGGTATAGATGGAGGGTGTAGATGTAGACTCAAAGGGCCCGGAGCATGTCGACACAATCACCATGTGACCGCCTACACACTTGACCAATCGGTCAAAACCAACCATGGTTGGTTACAACACATTCGCCCACCTGAAAGAGCATGGTCGCACGGCTTTGCAAGCCAAAATTAGGGTTCAAGCCATCACGCGCGTCCATCTTCTCCGGACGAATGGAGGGTCACAGATTAGATTGAGCAAGGGTCGGTCACACCAGCATGACCACCGTGAGCCCATCTACCTCCTCATGCGGTCGGCCAAGGCATATCATGCCTGGCCAATCCAAAACGCCCGCTCAAACATGCGTGGTTACACTTCCCAAATTGCAAATCGATCTCGACCACACAACTTCACCGGACGAATTGGGTGGCTTAGATCACGTTTTCATGGGACGGTGAGACATGGGCGTGAACATCAGCCTACCATCTTCACGCCAAACCAACCGGCCAAGACCGACCAAGTCGGGTCATCTTGGAAAACACGCAGGAAAAGGGTATGGTGCGCGACTCCGCATCAAACTCCTATCGCAAATCGATCTCAACCACTCAACTTTACCGGTCAAATTGAGTGGCTTAGATCGCGCCTTCTTGGGAAAGTGAAGTATGGACGTGCACACCGGCGTGTTGTCTACACACATGCCCGGTCGGTCCTCTTCAAAACCCTTCCCATGCTTGGTTTCGACCAAGTCAAGAGTGATGCTTGCGCACCTCTTTTAAAACCCTAATTTCATCAACGGTCGCAGATGAGTGTCTCAAACATCATCTCATCCGTCCGACCTCACCAGCTTGGTTATACAACCCTGGTCAGGAGTTATTTGGTTAGTGAGGCGTCATTACCCATCACTTTACCACACCACAATGCAGTACCTGCATAAAATACACACGATACTTCACAAGCATCGACTTTCTCGAATAACGCAGTTATTCAATTCAAAGATTACATGCTATCTTTCGTGGATCCACGATCCACATTCCAGACATCAATCATGTCACAAATCGGGGATACATACGGGGTATTGGTCTCCGGCGGTTTACGGCGTGCGGCGTGCAACGCGCCATCACAAGAACGTGTTAGGAAGTCATGGACGGTTAGAGATGAACGGGGAAAAGTGGGCAAGACGGTCGTGTGTTACCGATACACGACTCCACTACTCCATCATTCCACTACCTCCACTTCCCACGAGAAACGTGAATGAGGCTCAACGACTTGTATAAATAGGTTCTCCGTCCTATTTCCAACAACAAGGAATAACGGAGAACAACACAAGTTCAGACAAGACAGAAAATCAACATCCAGAGCCTGCTTGCATCAACCGCAAGCCTGCTCATCTTTCTGTTACAAGTCATAAGCAAGCCAACACTTTCACAATCTCAACACCTTCTTCGCTTCCCTCCCTAAGATCAACCCCATCTCCTTCACTTTGTAACCGAAATAAGTCCGGAACTGCCATTTCTTGGTTTAGGCCGGACTTGCCTGGCATTGATCTCTCGAATCTACAAGCACTCACCGCGCAATGCATTTGTTGAAGGTTTAGATTCATTCCTCATCCACACCCCAAATTACCAAATTCTGCAGGAGTAATTTTTCACCCATCAACAATTTCATTGATTGAGAAAGATGTTTGACAACCCAAAGACGTGTGGAAGAATGAAACAGAGAAGAAAATATCTAGGCTTTTAATTATTTTTCCGAGTTGGATGTGTGTGATTGGAATGTGGCATGAGGTAACCGCGAGTTTGACTCTGTCAGGGATGATTATATCAACAAGTAGGAGTGTGCTGGATGGAAGAAATCAACGTGCGAAGGTGAATAAAGAAATCATTTCCCGTTTTACAACAAAGAAGGAAAGAAGATTTTATGGAGTTATTACGGAGTTATATCGATCCTGATGAGTATAAAAAGGGAGTTGAGGCCATAGAGAAGGGACATCGAGTGATAGGGGTGAAGAACATAGGGTTGCAGAGCAGATTTCTCTGCTGCTGCAGAGAAGAAGAAGAAGAATATATAACGTCCACTGACTGTCGCAGAATCATCGTTTATAAAAAGACTCGTGAACAGTCAGTTTGACACGCATATTTTGAATTTGCAACATCTCTTGTAACGGTGACTTCTGTAACGCCAGTACAGCGTTGCAGATTCATTGTATTATTAGTTTTCAGCTATGAATTATATTTTTGAGTGCGTTTTCATCATGAGAAGCTAAACCCCGACACTCGGTCGACGGAGGAAGCCGAATTTCATACATGGGTGAATTTATTTTATTCTTTTTATGACTTTTGCACTTATTTTAAATTGATATATGATTTGAATTAATTAGTTATTATTTTATTTGATGGGTCATGCTTGCTTAGATGTTTGATGTCCCATGCTTACGATTTATAACTAATATTTTGAGAATCTACCTTGGCAAAAATAAGAATCGGTGTTATTTTATTTATTGAGCGATAATTGTTGAGAATAAATAATTGAGCCTTATGATATGAATTCGGTGGAATCCTAGACCCAGTGACTCTCGCTTTTGTTTATTATTTTCGTTAAATCTTTAAATTTAATCTTCACAAGTCTTAGAGTTCGAATCTTAATTACTACAACAACGACAATTAAAAAAATCTCATCAATTTTTGGCGCGCCGACATATGGACTTGTTTTTAGATTAATTTTTAGGTTTATTTTTATTTTGTACATTATTTTCATTTCATTTTAGATTTTCTTTTTTTCCTTTTTATGCGTTTATTTTTGTATTTCTTTTCAGGGACTTTTTGAGGGTGATGATTTCTTCTGAGGAGACGTCACCTAAGATGACGCTGGCGGAATATAAGCGTAGAAAGTCAAATTATCAGGAAACCTCATCTGAGATGACGCTTACTGAATATAAGCGTAGGCAACGGTATGGAGTTTCTGCTCCACATGAGGTAAGTGAAGAATCCCCGCTAATGATATATGAGAAGTATTACAAATACACACCACCTAGTTTGGAATAATGATGATCAGTCTTGTAGTGACTCTCTGTTCCAGACAGAATGTGTGGATGACCATGTGGATGATTGCGTAGATGATTTGCCTAATTCCATTGATGAATCTATCTCACAAGATAATTCACCCAACTTAGAGGTTATTTCTAGACCCCTAGACTTCCAAAAGTTACCTAATTTAGGGTTAGAATTGTGTGCTTCTAAAATTTTGTTGGAATACTTTGCATCTAAATACCCAGAGGATTTGCCTGTTTCTGATATCGTGCATGAGCCAATTGATATTTTCCCAGTCCCAATAGAATCCACATATTATGTTGTTTACACACTTCCTTGTGTTGTAAAAACTTGGTTTGGAGGTAAGTCTTTGTTTTTGATAGTTTCAGTGTCTCCGCATCGTTATAACATTAGTGTGAAGCTGTCATTTGTAAATGTTGTATTTTGGGTTGATCCCCAAATTTTTAGGTTGTTAGTTTATGGGGATCCTTTTTGTACATTCCAGTAGGTGTATTTTATTTTTTATATATTTTCGTTTACTTTTTGCATCTTATGAATTTCCCATCTTAAGTTTTGCGTTGGATGACTCAATTACATTGAGGACAATGTAATGTTTAAGTGTGGGGGAGTGGTTAACTTTTTACTTTATTATTTCAGGAATTTTCTTGCAAATCATGATCAGCTGTGTAGCGGGTCTTTTGTAGGGTATTTTCAATGACCAGCTGTGTAGCGGGTCTAAGCAAATATGATTGTTAGAGTTATGACCAGCTGTGCAGCGGGTCTTTTTTTTTTCTTGCATATTATGATCAGCTGTGTAGCGGGTCTAAAAAATATAAAAATAATGATTATTAGGGTTATGAACAGCTGTGTAGCGGGTCTTTTGTTTTTCCTTGCATGTTATGACCAGCTGTGTAGCGGGTCTAAAAAAAAAAAAAACTATGGCCAGCTGTGTGGCGGGTCTCTCTCTCTCTCTCTCTCTCTCTCATTATATGACCAGCTGTGTAGCGGGTCAATTTTCTGTTTTGCTCGAGGACTAGCAAAATGTAAGTGTGGGGGAATTTGATGAGCGCGCAAGTGTGACACATTTTCACCCATAAATACATTAGCTGGGACTCATTTTATCACTAATAAACTTGTTTGTAGGTATTTTTTGGAAATAAATGTTTTTGGAAGAATCGGCTCGAAAAATTGCTAAAGGCATCCCCGGAGGACAACTGCTAAATGGAGCCCAGTTTTGGATAAGGGGCACCTTGTTTGCTATTTACACCCCACGACTATTCGCACCCCATCTCTATTAAGGGGCGACCTTCATCTTCCCCATTTGAATTTGGATTTTTGGCGGGAACAATTTGCAGTGAAGTATCAGATTTAGGGTTTGATTTTAAGGCTTGTTTCAAGGAGATTCAATGGCTGAAACTGCTAGGGATGACTTGAATAAGATTAACAGGCGTGGTATGATCTTCAGAATCAACTGGATTTGTCTAGAAAATCGTGTGGACGCAAAAACAGGACTGCCTTTCTTTATCGTTCAAATACTGGTTTTTGGCGGGGAAGTTTATCTTTTACCTGCGTTGATTTTTCACGAAGATTCAGTTAGATATTTTCACGAGAATTAGTTGTTACTTACCTGTTTGACCAAGACATGCTTGGTAATTGGCTTACTTTCGAAAAAATGGGATGAATACGCGGAGTTCTAGTAAAACAGAGACGGAGATATTCATGGGATGTTGTTGGAGTTATTTTGGGAAGATAAGTGAGTTGTGAAAGAAGAAGATATTCTCCAAGGATTCACATATATTTCATTGATTGAGAAAGATGTTTGACAACCCAAAGACGTGTGGAAGAATGAAACAGAGAAGAAAATATCTGGGCTTTTATTTATTTTTCCGAGTTGGATGTGTGTGATTAGAAGGTGGCATGAGGTAATTGCGAGTTTGACTCTGTCAGGGATGATTATAGCAACATGTAGGAGTGTGTTGGATGGAAAAAATCAACGTGTGAAGGTGAATAAAGAAATCATTTCCCGTTTTGCAGCAAATAAGGAATGAAGATTTTATGGAGTTAATACGGAGTTATATCGATCCTGATGAGTATAAAAAGGGAGTTGAGGCCATAGAGAAGGGACATCGAGTGATAGGGGTGAAGAACAGAGGGTTGCAGAGCAGATTTCTCTGCTGCTGCAGAGAAGAAGAAGAAGAAGAAGAAGAATATATAACGTCCACTGACTGTCGCAGAGAACTGTCGTTTATAAACAGTACTCGTCGAAATGATCGGTTGGCGCACATATTTTGAATTTTCAACATCTCTTGTAACGGTGACTTTTGTAACGCCAGTACAGCGTTGCAGATTCATTGTATTATTAGTTTTCTTCAATAAAAACACCATTTGAGCTATGAATTATATTTTTGAGTGCGTTTTCATCATGAGAAGCTAAACCCCGACACTGGTTCGACGGAGGAAGCCAAATTTTCATACAAGGGTGAATTTATTTTATTCTTTTTATGACTTTTGCACTTATTTTAAATTGATATATGATTTGAATTAATTAGTTATTATTTTATTTGATGGGTCATGCTTGTTTAGATGTTTGATGTCCCATGCTTACGATTTATAACTAATATTTTGAGAATCTACCTTGGCAAAAATAAGAGTTGGTGTTATTTTATTTATTGAGCTATAATTGTTGAGAATAAATAATTGAGCCTTATGATATGAATTCGGTGGAATCCTAGACCCAGTGACTCTCGCTTTTGTTTATTATTTTCATTAAATCTTTAAATGTAATCTTCACAAGTCTTAGAGTTCGAATCTTAATTACTACAACAACGACAATCAAAAAAAAATCTCATCAGCATGCCAATGGCATAGTGGTATGCCGGTGATGTTGCGGTATGGCCAAAGCTAAAAATTGGCTCCGTGGCCAAAGTTAGGGTTTGGTGTCGTGGAAGAATTCGTCGTGGAAGAATTAGGGCTTGGCGTGGCCAAGTTGACGTGGAAGAATTTGTCGTGGAAGAATTAGGGGTTGGCGTGGCCAAGGCTCCGTGGAAGAATTCGTCGTGGAAGAATTAGGGCTTGGCATGGCCAAGGCTTGGTTTTGGCGCCGTGGAAGAATTAGGGCTTGGCGTGGCCAAGGCTCCGTGGAAGAATTAGGGCTTGGCGTGTCCAAGGCTTGGTTTTGGCGTCGTGGAGTCGGACCCACATGTGGCGTGGCAACATTGGCCATGTTGTCACACCAATCCCATTGCTCCAGGAAACGTTATTTGGCTTTGGTAGCAATTTGCCCAAATTAGGGTTTGGCATGTCGAAACCCTAATTAGTGCACGTGGCATGCGGCTGCAGCATAGCGCTACTTTTGTGCAAACGACGCCATAGTGTGGAAACGGACACAAGAGTAGGAATTGCCGTGGGTGGCTATTTATGGCAGGTTGCCACGAAGTGGCATGTTTGCGAGGTAGCATGTTGCGAAGTTGGCATGTTGTTGCGGTAGAGTGGCATGTTGGCATGCTACCGCGGTAGAGTGGCATGTTGGCATGCCGACAAATATGTTGTTGTGGTAGGGCGCGTTTTGCTTGTCAGTTTAGCAAGGTGGCGCGGCAGGGTTTGTTTGGCCTTTAACGTATGGTGGCAAGTTTAGAGCAACTTGATTGGCCACAAAAGGGGGCTGGCCAAAGACAAGGCGCGACCACACTTCTGGTGAGAGTGTGGCGGCTTTGGCGTGTTCTGATTGGTCGATTATAAGTGGGGCCGGCAAGCATGGGCCCAGCCACAACTTATGTGCGTGTGGACGAGTTTAAAGCGACCTGATTGGTCGAGAGAAATAGGGTCGGGGCGTGGCCAATGGCGCTAGATGGCCTAAGGCATAGCCACGCCTCTCTTTGCTGCTGCGGCTCCCTGTTTTCTTATTCTGGTCGAGGTTCTGCACCTGCTAATCCATGGAGGATTAATTACTTAGGCTTAATTTTGACAAGCAAGGTCTGGTACATTGCGCGAGGCACGAAACCCTAACTTATGTAAGTTAGTTAGGACGATTGATTGAGTTCTATGTGTTGACACAAAGTTCTTTTATGTTCATTGCCAGAGAGCAGCATGCTTTTCTGATTCGAATACCTTATGCAAAGACCTTATCCTTGATACTTGGAGATTCATGCTACTCTGCTGCGAGTGAACACAAATCGTCATGCCATATCAACATTAAGGGTTCAGTCGGAGAACATAGCATAGAAGGCCTTCAGAGGAACTTATATTAAGTGAATATACGCGAGGCATCGAAATTCACAGAACATCTAGGATGGTTGCTACATTCCCCAGTCTGGATAAATTTCATGTAAGTGTATTGAGCGGCTCAATAAGTATGCCAGTGAAGAGCTTAGCACACGTGGCTCTGTTTCCTTGTAGAGTGACGTCACATCAGATACAAAGTTTTACGATTTTAACCCTAATCTAAAAACCACCATCAACAAGTGTATACAAAGATAATTTTGAAGAAACTTCGAGAACGATTGACTGAATATTTTTGTTATTCTCATGATATAGTCGAAAGAGTAGAACAAAGACGACTTATCACTTGTCTAGAGTTGGATATCAACACAAAAATTACGGAAAGTGGTATTTGACTCTTTTGATAAGAGTGCTCAATGCAGCTGCTTACTATACGAATTTGCAGGTTATTTGTGCAAACACATTTTGAAAGGTTTTATAGTTAAGAATATTCAAAATCTTTTATCTCAATATGTACTAAAACATTGGACAAGAGATGCCAAATCTGAAGTTGTAGTATTTTACCAAGGAAAAGAAATTATAGTTGATCGTCAGGACGAAGTTACAATAAGATATAGTAAACTTTGTCAAGATGCAAAAAATATTACAACTAAAGGTTCTGCATCTGTTATGGTATACAACATCGCAGTTCAAGTGTTACAAAAGGATTTAAAAGATATCGAGAAAGCAATTAAAGACTCTCAAATCAATGACGAAAGTCACCAAATGAAAATATTACAAGACATGTAGAAACATTGGAAAACATTCCAAATAATCAGGAGTCATTGTTTGATCCACCTATTGTGAAACGTAAAGAAAAAAATAGAGCAAGGAAGTCATGGTATGAAAAACTTAACAGCAAGCAAAAAAGTACTACGAAAAAGAAGCAAGAAAGAAATCAAAGGAATTAAGAAGGTAAATTGGCGATCGTGAAAACAGTCATGTTGCAACTTATGTATATTGTCAATTAAGTGACAACCTTTATCTAAATGTTGCATACCTATAGAAATACAATTAGATATGATACTAATCTAATTTCATATATTTGTGTTGTTTGCAGGGTGGACGCACCAATAATACAAAATGATGTCAGCACTCAAAACACACTACCAAAGATTTAAAAAAAAAAAAAACGTATTTGCTTTTCTCTCATTTGATTTAAAGTTTTATCTCAGCAAAGATTTGTTCTTACCGCAGGCTCAAGCAAAGGTGATTTTGGAGAACTAAACATCCATCAACCTGAAATATACAACCATCAACCTGAAATGAGCAACATGCAACATCACCAAGCAGGTCTATAAAATTTAGATACAATAATACCATTAGATGAAAGTTGACCACTTGGATTTATTTAATTGAAATGAGCAATTGGTTTCTCTTTCAGTTCAAATTTGTCCATTGATAACCACTGATTAGCCACTTTGATGACCCTGTCTTATTTGAAATATAATTGAATTATTTTGGTTTATCATCATTTCATTCATTGTATTTGCATATTGGTTCATGATGTGTTGGGATAATGGAAGTGTTTTCAATAGATGCTTGCTTGGTCTCTTGATTTCATATTTGGACACTAAACATAGACAAAACTTGACAATATATATAACATATGGATACACATGATCCAACGCGAATGGCCTAAAGCCTTTATCTATGTACTACTAACATGTCATTAACATGCCAAAGTCAGACATATGTGAAGGGAAAATATCGTTTGTCGGCGTGAAGTTGGGGGAATGAGTTTGGCGCAGAAGTCGGAATGAGTTTGGGGTAGAAGTCAATTAGCTGGTTGAAGATGTTATGGAACAAGGGGATGGCACACTTATATTTCTAGATGCTAAAGAATGGGAAGTTGAGAGCCTGATTCAAATATTACAGTATGTGAAGCTATCAGTACATTAATAGTAAATATAGATAATAGTACAATGATAAGCATTAGTGTTGATCTTAAAATTGAAGACATAAATGATATTATGCATTGCAAGATAGAGAGACTTACTATTGGAGAGAGACATCACTGTGGGATAACATCATAGACAAATTCAACAAGAAGCTAACTAACTGGAAGAGCAAGTACCTGAATAGAGTGAAAAAAATCACCCTTATCAATAGTGCATTATCAAGTCTCCCAGTTTACTTCATGTCGATGATGCAACTTCTTGTGGCAGCTGAAAATAACAAAGATAACGAGGGACTTTCTCTGTGAGGTATTTAAAATGACAAAAAGAAAATCTGTTGGATAGCATGAGAGAAGATTTGAAGACCATAATATTTTGCGGGGTTAGCCATTAGAAGCATCAAATGTGCAAACAAAACCTTACTCATCAAATGGAACTGGAGGTTCTCTCAAGAAAACCAAGCACTCTGAAGCAAGTCATCTTTGACTTATGGGATAAATGATATACTCTTCCAAATTGGTAGAGTCTTGTGGAAAGGGATCAAGAAACAAAATATCATGATTTAGAGTACCACAACTGTCAAACTATTAAGTGGGAGGGATGTGAAATTTCGCAAAGATGCTTAGTGGAGTACAACACCAATTCATCTCTCACACCAAAAATTAGTTTTGAACAAAGATGCAAAAGTAACTGAACTAATTCAAGATGGTAAATGGAAAATTCAGTTAAAAAAAATCCTAATGTAATGGAAGTTACAGATCTTCAACAACTTATTATTGACATGCTTGGTGACCCACCTGAACTGAAAATTGGTGAAGACGTTCTCTAAGTAAAATGATCCATACTCCGTTAGAGAAAGCTATGCGTGTCTAGTGCAACAAAAATCAGGAGATCCGGTCAATGACTACAAATTTATATGTAAGGAACATTTCCCTTTCAAAATCTAAATTTTTGTTTGGTTTTTTATCCACAATGTAATACCTACTGCGGATAACTTAAATAAGAGGGGATGTGACATTCAATAAAAAAAATTATAGTTTGTGCAACGCAATAGAAGAGGATGTGAATCATTATTGTGTTCCCACAACAAATTAACACACAAAATCAAGAAATAGAGGAAATATGATTCAGAGAATCAGCCAGGGGAGAAGAATAAGAAAACTAAGAAGGAAAAACTAAAACTTATTTCATTAATATCTTAGCCGCAATAATCCTCTCTTATACACTTAAAGCCCTAATCCACTCAGGTGAGAAAAACAGGGACTAAACGATGTTGGCCATCTGTTATCATCCTAACGGCACCCATACAATTATTCTAAGCGCGGAAGGCTATCCATATGACAATACATCCTTGTCCTCAAGGATTGAAGAAGGAAAATGAGCAGAGATGTTGGCCGAGTCTTCCCAAGGAGCTTCCTCTGTTGTTGAGTTGGACCAGTGGATAAGGAGTTGTGGAACTAAGTGATTGCCTCTGACCAAAATCCTTGAGTCCAAAACTGCAGTTGGAGTAATATTTATCCGTCCTTCATGGTCCACCACTGGAAGTGTAGGAAAACGGGTGCGAGACGAACCAATTTTCTTTTTCAGCTGTGAGACATGAAAAACTGGGTGTATCCTAGCCTCAGGAGGTAACTGTAACTTATATGCAAGAGACCTAATTTCTGAATGATAGGGAAAGGACCATGGTACTTAGCTGAGAGTTTGGAGTTCTTCCTGAGAGATACTGAGGCTTGTCTGTAAGGTTGTAGCTTTAGGTATACCATATCACCAACTTCAAAAACTATGTCAGTTCTCTTAGCATCAGCAAAATGTTTCATTCTTTTTTGAGCCTTGGTTAGAGTGTCCTTGATAATAAGTAAGATGCACTCTCTCTGTTTTAGATACTTCTTAACTGAGTCCACTGACGTAATAGTAGAAGGTGGGAAAGTCAAATGTGGAGCTTCATAACCATACAAATCCTTAAAGGGAGACATCTTGAGGCTAGTGTGATAACTAGTATTGTACCACCACTCTGCAATATCCAACCAACTCATCCAGTTCTTTGGTTGATGACTAGTTATACATCTAAGGTAGTTTTCAAGACAAGCATTCACCCTTTCAGTTTGGCCATCAGTCTGAGGGTGGTAAGCAGTACTAAGCTTGAGGCTGGTTCCTAAATTCTTGAATAAATCCTACCAGAAATTGCTGGTGATACCAATTGAAAATGCGAGGGTCTAACAACCACACCCAATATTTCGTTTGGAAATCTGAATAGACAAACTCCAATATACTTTCAAGAGAATCAACTAGATAGTAAGAATCAATCTATAGAAAGTATATCAAAGAGTTTTATATCTCTATTTCTTAATTCAATATGCAATCAGCAAATAGGGATTTGCGAGCCCGATTGAATATAAGAGAAATAACTCGAACGGTACCAAAGACCAATGTTCAAGGATCAATCAATTTCAATCAACACCCAAAGGTTGGATTTACCAATTGATCGATTCAACGCACAACCTGTGATATTTCAATTATATAACAAAATATAATGCGGAAAGAAATAACACAAACACCAGAAGTTTTGTTAACGAGGAAACCGCAAATGCAGAAAAACCCCGGGACCTAGTCCAGATTTGAAAACCACATTGTATTAAGCCGCTACAGACACTAAACTACTACCAATGAACTTCGGACTGGACTGTAGTTGAACCCTAATCAATCTCACACTGATTCAAGGTACAGTTGCGCTTCTTACGTGTCTGATCCTAGAAGGATACTAGGCACTTGATTCCCTTAGCTGATCTCACCCACAACCAAAAGTTGCTACGACCCAAAGTCGAAGATTTGATAAACAAATCTGTCTCACACAGAAAAGTCTATTGGAATAGATAAATCTATCTCCCACAAAATACCTATGAGTTTTGTTCCGTCTTTTAATAAATCAAGGTGAACAGGATCCAATTGATAAACCGGTCTTATATTCCCGAAGAACAGCCTAGAAATATCAACCACCTCACAATAATCTAAATCGTATGGAAGCGAAACTAGATATTGTGGAATCACAAACGATGAGACGAAGGTGTTTGTGATTACTTTTTATCTTGCCTATCGGAGATTAAATCTCGAGCCAAACTTAGAGAAGATAGTACTCAAACACGATAGAAGATGTAAGATCAGATCACGCAACTACAGAGAAAATAGTTGGGTCTGGCTTCACAATCCCAATGAAGTCTTTCAAGTCATTAACCTACAGGGTCTCGAGAGAAACCTAAGGTTAAAGGAGAATCAACTCTAGCTATGCAACTAGTAACACACAGAAGTGTGGGGATTAGGTTTCCCAGTTGCTAGAGTTCTCCTTTATATAGTTTTCAAATTAGGGTTTGCAATCTAAGTTACCTTGGTAACAAATCATTCAATATTCACCGTTAGATGAAAAACCTGATTCAACCAAGCTAATATCTTTCAACCGTTAGATCGAACTTAGCTTGTTTCACACAAATGAAATGTACCCTCATTTAGGTTTATGTAACCGTACCTAAACATGTACACCATGTTGGTTTAATAATAGTTAACCGAAGTTAGCCATATGATCACTCTCATATCAACCTTGTTCATCTTAACCATAACTAGTTCAAATGACTCAAATGAAACTAGTTAAAGAGTTGTTCAATTGCTATATTCTCATAGAAGTATACAAGAACACAATTGAAGCAAAATCGGTTTGATTCACTCGAATCAATTCATGAACATTATAGCCACGATTTGCAAAGATTGCATTCCTTATTATATAAATGTTTATGTTCATGTACACAACCGATTTTAGAACTTTAACCTTCAAGTATGCAAACGAGTACGCATACTTGAAATACCCGGTACGCAAACGGGTACGCGAACTTCCAATCCCAGCAGAAATATTCAGACATGAACCTGTACGCCAGTACACAAACGGGTACGCATACTTAGGTTCACGGATTTCTCAAGCCAACAGGTACGCGAACGGGAGCGCATACTATGGTTCCAGGACATGGGTTACATATGTGCAAGAATACACAACATGACATATCCAATAATGGTTAAGTGTTCTAAACTCTTATTTCAATCATTGAAACTTTCTTAGAAGATGACAATAGCCAATTTCACACACTATTAGCATCAAAGCAATTTTCAAGTTATTGAAATAATCATAACGAAACATTCCAAGTCTACACCAAATGATTGTATCACACAAACCATGTAAGATGTTACTCGGCAATTTTCACATGATCATCTTTTGACTTGCGTCAAGAATATAAGATGAACTTGGTATAAGCAAAGCTTGCCAACACATATTCCGAGAAATATGTAAGCGAGTTAAACTCAGCTCGAAATATCAAATGTGTAAAATAGAAAACTATATCGTAACACGACTTATGTCTCAATATAGAAGATAGAGTAGAATAGACTTTCCAAGTGATAGATGAGTTTCGGTCTCCACATACCTTTTGTCGATGAAGTTCCACAAGCTCTCCTTAGTAGTTCTTCGTCTTCAAATGATGAACGCCGTGAAGTCTAAGGCTCAACTACACAATCTATGTCCTAGTCCGAGACATCTATAAGTAGACTAGAAATCAAGACTTATATTTTTGATCACTAACATTGACAAACATGCTTGAGACACCAACGCATGCGAGTTCAACCGAGCAGTGCTCTAACAATCTCCCCATTTGTTAATTTTAGTGACAAAACTATAAATACATATGGATTACAAAATAAATAAAACTTTGTAGCTTCTCATCCAAATGCTTGATCTCCTTGGCATCTTCAACACGACTCGAAATCTTCGTCACTTCCAAGTACTCCATGATTCTAAACGTGTTCAACTCAGCATCATAGTTGTTGAAGATCCGTAGCAATAACAATGAGAAAACAAATGCTCTCAATCATTGTTATACATTATCATAGTATTATTACACAACATCAAAGTTCAATTGTATCACAACTTTGAGAACAATACTATGGTGATATGTATTACTCCCCCTTAGTCAATACTTCATCTCGACATGAAAACCACCCCCCCTTACATAATGATCCGTAAACCATATGTATTTGTAGTATGAAACTACACATTAATTCTCCCCCTTTTTGTCAATATAAATTGGCAAAGGTATGAAAACTAGTGGGATCCTCATGAAATTTCCATAGAGATACTTCATGACCAAAAGAGAATAACATACCAACTTATTTAGATGCAATTATATAGCCAAAGCTAAATCCATTCATCAAGGAGTTTATAAAGATACAAGATAACCCCTACAATATTCCACAGCCGCACTCCCCACAAAGATTTGGCAATTAAGCACAAGTTCAAAAAGAACTCTCCCCAATAATATTTCATTCCCGAAAGAACAACATGAGCGACCTTACTTTTTACGAGAAAAGAAGGATTTCTTTGGACATAATCAAATTACATGAGAATCATGAATTTGTATCCAAAAATCACAATTGAATTAGCCACAAAAATGATCAATTCAATTGGCCATGCTCAACATATGAGAACTTACAGAGCAACACAGTATATGCACAAATATGTGGATCAGGGAAAGACCAATACTACGGAATACAGAAAGATTCATTCTATTTTTCATCACTATTTGCACAATGACATATAATAGATTTAATCTTTGTAAACAAAAGTTCATCCTTTCTTCCATCAAAAATGACATAAAAGGCTTAACTTTTGTAGTCAAAAGTTCATTCTATCTTTTATAAATACTTTCATATCGACATATAATAAAGATAACTTTTGAACAAATATGGGACAGTCAAGGTTCACGGACGTAAACAACATATCCCATAACAATTTGCAATATATGAAATCATAAAGATTAATACTGCAAAAATCATCTTCCAAAAAAAACTTAGAATTTAAATAAATAAATCTAAAAACATTGAAGATGAAAAACGTTGGACATAGCTATGTGTACTCACAATAATGGATATTCCAAACCCTAGTTATCCTTCTTAAAAAAAACAAGAATAAAAATTCTCATAATTTTGCAGTGGAAATATAGGGAAGATAAATAGGCAGAAGAAGTTTCTATTGAACAACATCATCAGGTTACATGGAACAATATCCTATATATATAAATGTAGGAAGAAAACCCTAGATACTATATTGGGCACACATTCATGGGCTACAAGCCCTACAACACTCCCCCTTGTGCGGTCCAGTAGAACTTCATATGTAGTGCTTCACATTTAGTGCTTCGAAATCAATTGCCTCATTAAAACTTTGACAAGGAAAAACCCAGTGGGACAAAACCTTGATACAGCTCTTCTCAAAAGGCGAGGGTACCCAAATATACCTCAAGCTAAAATTGTTCCTACCTTTAAGTCATTTCTTCCGAAAGTGATTGTCTATGGACTGAGTCGAGACAATACAACTAATCGGTTCACACTTCGTGTGATCGTATATGGATACGAGATCGAGACAATACAACAACGAAGTATGTTTACTTGATAAGAGGTTCGGACTTAACCAAACACAATAGAATTACTATCATGTAAAATAGGAATTAGCGTTTGTGTATTTTACTTCTAGTTATAATAAAAACAATTATAATTGCGGAAATAGAAAAGTAAAAGACACAGCAAGATTTTGTTAACGAGGAAACCGCAAATGCAGAAAACCCCGGGACCTTGTCCAGAGTTGAATGCTCTCAGGATTAAGCCGCTATACAAAATTAAACCAACTTCGTATGGTTGAGACCAAGCAACTAAACCTATAGTTCACCTAGTTCCATCTGTATTCCCACGCCTCCAACTTATGAATAAGTCACGTACTTGGAACAATTCCTTTGGTTCGTATTCCAAACAGTAAAGAAACAACAAATCTGTTTGGTATCAACTCTCTTCAACCAAGTGATGTGAGTTCGACAAAGGCTCTTCTGTTTATCTTAACATAAACTCCTTCGTCAGGTTCTTAGATCTATTTTATGCTCAATTACCAAAGTAATTGTTAAGATTTTGCAATCAATACTTTTAAGCACAAAGAATTGTATTGATACCGATCTACACAACTAATCAATCCAATCTACCACAAGGATAAACTGATTATAGTTGGATCCTCTTATACCGAAATAAGTATTGTGCACACCAAAGATTATGAACCCCAAATCAAAAATCTTCAATATCTTCTTTGTCTTCAAATCTTCTTAGATCTTCAATAAACACCTACACACAACAACTTGAATCTCTTGTGATCAATCACGCACAACACGGAGTCTGTTAACAATGGATTATCACAAGATCGTCTTTAGCACTAACAATAGTCTAAAGATCCATGTCGAAACTTCGATCTAGTTTGAGTGAATCTTATATCAGAAGAGAAGATTCTCAAGCATAAACAAACTAGGTGAAATCAAAGTTCAACCACCGTTAGTCAATCAAATCAATCGAAAACAGAAGATAAACTGCAATTATCTAGTTTCCCACCAACGGTACTCATAGAGCTTCTCAATCCCAAAGAAGACTTTAAACTGAGCGGCGTAAGAGATTTCGCCTAATTAGGTTACTTTCCTCTCCGAATAGGCGGCTACACCAGTAACAACACAACCGAGGAAGTTTGCGGTCACGAAGGATTAGTTTGCTAGAAATGCAAACTTCAAGTATTTATAGACAAGGAAGTTTGGACACCAAGGAATTTCCAAAACTGAAAATATTCTCAAAGATATTCAATACATTCCAAATTCGGTTTTCATAATTCCTGGAAATGCTCTGTCCAAAATAATGATCGAAAATCTCTCTGGAAAATCTCAACTAATTAATGCACATTACTAATTCTCATTTTCGTAAAATAAATTTAACAACCTTAAATAAAAGATTCTTAAATTATTTATTTCGATCCTGGGATTTTCTTCCTGTAGCTATTAAGGAATAACTTTGAACAATAAAATATAAACATTACTGCACGTGTTCAAAGTATGCCGACATCCTTACTTTGCAAGTCCTCTTTCATACTTACAACCTTGAAACCGATTTGCCACACTTCCAAACAAGTTTAGAATTGGTTCATCTGACTTTCAAGAACTATGTGATTGATTAAGAAACACTCAATCACAAATCATGGGTTTAACGGTTCTACCAAAACAAGTTTCGGTTCTACCTCCATGTGAGTACGTGCATAGTCACACTAGCTTTCCAAAATTTGGTTGACTAGGTACTAGGATCGGTTCCCCACATATATATGGTATCTAACTTATATGCGTTGCACATGTCCATAAGATCGGTTCCCCTTTGCCTAAAAACGTGTTGCACATGTTCATAGGATCGGTTCCCCTTTCTGCTATAAACCTTGTTGCACCTCATACAAGGATCGATTCCCCTTTGTGATGTGTTGCACCTCTTCATAGGATCGGTTCCCCTTTACCTAGATTCGGTTCAACAAAACACAAACTCGATCATACCATCTCAGGTGATTACTTAAGATCGGTTTCACTAATAAAAGTCGTACCAATACATAAGTCAGGCCTTTGTGAATAGTTTTACCAAGAACACAAACAAGTCGTGATCGGTTATACTAAATCACACATATTGGATGTTCACAAGATATGCAATTAATAACAATCCCAATAACGCGTGGCGATTTACTTTTCGATTCATAAACAAGTTTATGAACTTACTTCCTTAAAACACATGTAGAACATTGTTTCCTAGGATGAAATCCTCACCTCATACCCATACATAATCACAATAGCATTCAAATGATTATGTCGATGTCTTATCTACAAAGTTTAATGGTTAAGAAATAAACTTCATATTGTATTCCTTAATACTATGTCTATCTAGAGTGTTTATGCTTCGCAGTTTCGTTTTCAATATGCATGACTGCACGACTTGAAAGATACGTTAGGGAATGAAACAGTTCAAGTCAAATATCACTAACCTCAAGTGTAAGGATGATGTTGTCGTTGTAGATTCTTACTTCTTCACTTGTTCGCAATACTTGTAATGTCTCATATCCTAATACTTTCAAGCTAACCTATACGAAGTTTACTCTAGTACATAATCAAGCGACTCTTAAAATGAGTTTTGATTCACTAAAATATGACAACCAAACTTGACATACCAACGCTTGGTGGGTTCAACCGATCCATGCTCTAACAATCATATGGATAAACAAATTACAAGAATTCATTACACATACACTTGATTCCCAAATTCAACAGCAGAATAACTTGCATTCATTCAATCCTTAAATGCCGATGTTGACATTATAATAACAAAGCTAATACTCCCCCTAAAGGTAAGATAGGTAGATTTCATCAATCCGCACGTCTTTGTTATACCAATCAATATGATATGCTACTCCCCCTTAGTCTATGCTTTCACTCTTTCGTTAGATAAACATTTAAGCACCAATGTTCTTTTCCTTAGTGATACCAATCAATATAAAATCAATACCAGTATCACTTGTTTATTCCATATGTTTCTCCCCATTTTTGTCACAAAATTACAAAGAAACAAAAAACAAAGGACAACAAGAAAAGAATCTTACAAATCTCAAAATAGACTTGCAAACCTATAGAGTTAAGCACGAGGGTTCCACACACCATTTTTGATAACCAATATCAAAACCGAAACTACAAAGTAATTTTTTTTGATATGTTGCCAAGGAAACAATTGCCCGAAGAAATTTTCCCAATTTAGTTTAGCAAACCAAAAATCAACTAAGCACCTTAGTTCCTTTGCTAAACCGATTGTACAAAAACAATCGCTTCATTCGATAAGACCAAAATAAAGATAACTCTATTTTTCTCACCAGGTTCTAATTATCCATATAACTTAGACCTTTCACTTTTAAACAAGACAATTACTAAGTTAGTTAACTAGCATTTCTTGTTAAGGCATTCGATTAGACTTGAATAACCGAAACCTCCAATTTGATAAGTCTAACTAAGATAAACTTAGTTTCTCTTATCCGGAATCGAATTGGACTAAACAACTCATCCCGTAAACCTTTTCTTTCGTTAAGCCATAAATAATTCATACAAACCAACATAAATCAACTTGCAAAATTATTCACGTCAACCGGAAGCAATTGAATCAACATACACATTAAAGCACCGCAATTGCACCGAAATTTTGTAAGCCCAAACAATTGATACCACACAATAAAGCAAGATAACAATAGTTTTTCTTAACCGGAACCAATTGAATCACACACACATCCATACACACATCATGGAATAAAACATCAATTGAACCGAAATTTTGTTAAGCAAAAGCAATATATATATATGAAATAAAATCAGCCATTTCTTAAACAGGAAAACAATTAACTAACAACATTGTTACCCCAAATTTCACATCCGCTTCTCCAATATGTTTGCATCTTATTCTAGGGAGAATTGATATCGAAATATCATTATGTTGTCATCCTTATGCAAAAAAAAAGAATAACAACAACCAACCTTTACCAGAGAAAGGTTGAAAACCGGTTTTAACAATTGCATGCAAAAGTTAAAAACCGTCGAAACACATATGATTTTATGCTAAACCAAAACCGATTCAACATATTGTGACTTTTTCACATGTTGTTTCTACCAGAACCCCTCATGATCCTTTGATAAAGCCTACCAACATGGGTTAGAACTTAATCCTGCTAAATCAAAAAGTCACCCAAACCATAAGGGTTCACAATATTATGAGATCGAATATCAAGGTAATAAAACCGAAATCAAACATCCCATAAACATCCATAACAATAATAAAGCATTCAAGCACAGGCTATGTAAATCAAAAACCATCACAAGAAAATTATAAATCAAATAATTTTATTCATAATAGTTTTTATTCATAATAGACTTTATTAAAATGATCAAAAACTACTGTCTATTTTTCTTCAAATCTATCAGAGATCATCTTCAATTTCCTCAAATTTTTCGGGATCTTCATCAATAGCATCTCGACTGATATCTCGGATTCTACACACAGTACCTTGATTATGTTCATAGGCTAATGCATTAACCTTTCGATTAATATTTCGAGCAACTCCCTGTTACCGATTCTAAGTTTAATCAGCTTTCTTTGGTTATGGATAACAGTTCTTAGTAGTGCTGCCTGTCTATGATGGGTTTCAATAGTACTGAGGAGGACTTGACGAAGATTGATAATATTAATCTTAGCATCCAAACTATTTTGGACAAGGAGATTAGTGACATCTTCCTTTTCATTTTCTATATTTTCACAACCAGATTTATTGAAGGTATCATCAAGATGAACAGTTTCCTTAGAGGTCATTCCACTCAAGGCTTTCAGAAGTTTTACTTGAGATATGGTTTGAGAATACATACTTTAGCATAAGTTCTCAGACATGTTGAGTACATATACTAGAAATACCTTTAACACATACCAAACATAGATATCAGCCTTAAATAATAATTCTGACAAGGTTTGAAAAGATTTTCACATCTTATGTGTTATTGGAACACAACATCCTCCAAAAAGAGGTTATCATCAAGATCGTCGTCAAGAGATACTTCAAACAATTAACTTATCCATTTACACAAGTTGTTGTAAGACAACCTTTCTACACATAAAGATGTTTAATATATCCTTAAGGTAGATTGTGTAATCTCTCTATGTTGAATAAGAGATATTAGTAGGATACCAATAGCCTAGGTATATGTGCTTCCTTACATCCGAAGATTGGGCATTGTAAGGGTGCACAATCCAATGTGATTAAGTACTGGGATGAGGATATTCCTCATCAAATACCTCATGAGGAGATCTTCCCCCTTTTTGAACATCATCATGTTCTTCTTTGTGGGTTTTGAACCCATCCTCTTTGTTAGAAAAATTGCGAGATGCAATATCCTTGATTACATGTTGTGCCTAGGATGGTATGTTCTTTGAACTTGAACCCGTGTGGTCTAGATCTGTCAGTCGACAGTTTGCTAATGTCTCTTGTTCAAGACATTCTATATGCCCTCTTAAGGTATCCATTCCTTGTTGGAAATGTTAAACTAAACATCTGTTCAGATATACCTCTTGACATGTTACAGTAAGAAGTTTCTCAATAAGGACCTTATTCCTTATCTGTGAATGTTCCAGCGATTGAGTAAGAATTTCACACTCTGTAGTCAGTTGATGAACTTCATTGCATAAAGCCATTTTTCGTTCCTCATAATCTATCAGATTATTTTGAAGACTAAGTGTTTCTCGCTTTCCTTCACATATTCTTACATTCATTTGAACAATAAGTTCTAGGACATCGTCTAGACTATCAATGGTTTTTCTTTTTTTCTGAATAGTTTTCAGCATGCTTGAAAAAACTTTCCAAAACCTTACGGAATTCAGAACTTAGGCAGGCTAGTGAATCAAATCTCTTTTCAGATAATTTTTCACTAGGAATTGGAGTCGGATCCAAAACATGTTTCTTGAGTTTTGGACTCATTCTTTTCTGATCAGGAACCTGATTCACAATCAAGTTATTAGTCATAGACTTTTTCTTTGATTTTCGAAAAGACTTTCGAGACCAATTTCCATTGACATTTTCTGAGATATTATTCTCATTATCTTGACATACGTTAACTGAGTTCTTCATAAGTTTAGCTTTGCTTTTCTTATTTTGACTCATATCTTATAGGTTTGATCGCACCAAACACAGATTGTTATATCTTTTTGTGTTTGCCTGCTCTGATACCAATTGAAAAGGCGAGGGTACCCAAATATACCTCAAGCTAAAACTTTTCCTACCTATAAGTCCTTTCTCCGAAAGTGATTGTCTATGGACTGAGTCGTGACAATGCAACTAATCGGTTCACACTTCGTGTGATCGTCTATGGATAAGAGATAGAGACAATACAACAACGAAGTATGTTTACTTGATAAAAAGGTTCGGACTTAACCAAACACAATAGGATTGCTTATCAAGTAAATAGGAATTAACGTTTGTGTAATTTACTTTAATTATAATAAAACAATTATAATACGGAAAATAAAAGTAAATGACACGGCAAGATTGTGTTAACGAGGAAACCGCAAATGCAGAAAAACCTCGGGACCTTGTCCAGAATTGAATACTCTCAGGATTAAGCCGCTACACAAAATTAAACCTAACTTCATATAGTTGAGACCAAGCAACTAAACCTATAGTTCACCTAGTTCCGTCTGTATTCCCACTCCTCTAACTTATGAATAAGTCACGTACTTGGAACAATTCCTTTGGTTCGTATTCCAAGCAGTAAAGGAAAAACAAATCTGTTTGGTATCAACTCTCTTCAACCAAGTGATGTGAGCTAGATAAAGGCTCTTCTGTTTATCTTAACATAAACTCCTTCGTCAGGTTCTTAGATCTATCTTATGTTCAATTACCAAAGTAATTGTTAAGATTTTGCAATCAATACTTTTAATCACAAAGAATTGTATTGGTGCCGATCTACACAACTGTTGATGGTGGATTTTCATGTAAGGCTAAAATTGTAAAAGCCAAAATTATGCGCTGACATCCTGCAAAGGATAAAGCCACTGATAAGTGATGAATACTTCTCCAATTTACTAATTCACCTAAAATGGAGCATGTAGCAACAATCCCATATACCCTATGAATTTATAGCATTATCAATTAATGCATGACCAGCCTTATATTTCCTGTGATGTTCCCGCTGAACTCTCATTATTGGTGCGGCATGACGACTGAGTGTTGCTCTTAGCAGAGTAACACGAATATCCAAGTGTCACTAATGAGGCATGCACGAAATACCCGCATGTGCTACAACTCTTGGTGTGCTATACTAGCCCGATTGAGCATACATCTCTCGGTGTGTTATACTAGCCCGATTGAGCATACATCTCTCGGTGTGCTATACTAGCCCGATCGAGCATCTGGACTGTCCATGTCAGTCTCAGAAATAATCACGACCATGCAAGTTGGCCGTATGATTTAACCAGACCTAGACGATCCTCACAGAGCAAAGCTACCACCTTAATGATCACCAGCGGGCCCGTTTATGCCCTGGTCGGTCGAATGCATACCACGCCTCCCAACCGACCACCGAACACCAGCCTAGAGTAGGATGGTTGGGCTGGTGTGGAGAAGCTTGGAAAACATGTACGCATAAGACTACCAATGACGGTCTCAAACAGATCGCGTCCGTCCAACTTCGCCGGCATAGTTGGACGGCATAGATCGTCCCATGACCGGTTGGACAAGCATTGTCCTGCACACCTGCGGGCCCACTTTCTCCTTGCCTGGCCGATTTCTCACGACCAAGCCAGGGAGGAGCAAACGCTCGCCCAAAGTTCGGTCGGCGTGATGCTTTAAGGGTCGCAGGAAATTCCATTAAGTGTCTTAAATTGATCACGACCATCCAACTTCACCGGCATGTTTGGATGGCTTAAATCAAGCATATAACCGCCAGACAAGTATTTGCGTGTTCACCACCGGCCCAATGTGGGTCCCACATGGTCGGCCTCCCCAAAAGAAGAGCGTAGCTTGCCAATTCGTCCAGCCAAAGTAGCGTGGACATGAAACCCTAATTAGGGTTTGCGGCATATCACATGTGTCGCAAATCAGTCACGACCATCCATCTTCGCAGGCATAAATGGAGGGAGTAGATGTATACTCAAAGGGTCCCAAGCATGTCAATACAATCACCGTGGGCCCATCTACATGTGTGACCAATCGACCAAGGACGGCCATGGCCGAGAGCCTCGATTCGTGCGCCCAAACTAGGCATGGTCGCGCGGTTTCCAATTACAAACCAATCTCGACCACTCCTTTTCGCCGGACGAATCAAGTGGTTTAGATCGCACCCCTACGAGATGATCTAGCATGGACATGAACACCGGTGGCTCACCTCCATACAGGACCAATTGGTCCCTCCAAAATCGCCCTCTAAGCTAGAATTCGATTAAGCTGAAAGTGGATGCTTGCGCACCTCCTAAACCCTAATCCAACGGTGGCAGATGTGGGTCGCAAGTCATCTCGTCCGTCCAACTTCGCAAGCTTGGTTAGGCAGCCCTGGCCAGGAGTTAGGCGAACAACAAGGCATCACCACGATCACCGTCCACCACTCTTCCACATGAAGTGATCGGCCAAAGCGTGGTTTGCCCATACAACCTCCAAACAATCACTCGAAGATGGCTGGACGTGATGCTGTTTTAAGACGCTTAATTCGTGACTTACTCCGTTAAGTGTTAAAACAGCGATGCTTCACACATGCTTAATATATTCGATGCGTTACCTGCATAGAATACACACGATATTTCATAAATATCGACTTCCTAAATAACTTAGTTGTTTAATCCAGCATCACATGCTACTTTTTGTGGGTCCCACGATCCACACATTCGAGACATCAAACGTGTCACAAACTGGGGGATACTTACTGGGGTATTGGTTTGGCGGTTTACAGCGTGCAGCGCACAACGCGCCATCACAAGAACGTGTCAGGAAGTCATGGAAGGTTAGTGATGACGGGAGAAGTGGGCAAGACTGGTCGTGTGACACTAACACACAACTCCACTACTCCACTTCCTCCACTTCCCATGAGAGACGTGGGTTAGGCTTAATGACTTGTATAAATAGGTTCTCCTCCATATTTCCAAAAGCAAGACAAGACAAAAAACCAAGTGTTGATACAATCGTATTCAAACACCAGAACTGATAGCTTACATCCTGCAAGCCAGTTCAGCTTTCTGATATAAGTCATAAAACAGCCAACACCTCCACAATATCAACACCTTCTTCGCTTCCCTCCCTAAGATCAACCCCATCTCCTTCACTTTGTGACCCAAGCAAGTATGGAACGACCATTTCTTGGTTTAGGCCAGAGTTGTACAGATTGATTTGTCGAATCACAAGCACTCTCGTGCAGTGCATTTGTTTAGGGTTTAAATTTATTTCTCATCCACACACCCCAAATTACCAAAACCGGCAGAAATAGTTTTCACCCATAAACAATTGGCGACCATAGCGGGAGGTTAATCTCTCGGTTGTAAATTCAATTCCTTCAAAATCTAATTCAATTTTGTCAATTTCGAAGGGGTAGATCTTAGATTCAATTCAATCATCAATCTGTTTCAAGATGGTAGAACTTAGGTCAGGATCAGCAATCAATTCTGATGGAGTTAGTGCAGATAACACTCTCAGTATTGATGTACCTGTCAGTGGAGTTAATGTGGCCAATACATCTCGTGGAGCCGTCTCTTCTACCACCAACGCCAGCGGAGCAGGAGATGTTCCAGTAAGTGTAACGCCTCCTATCACCAGATCCAGAGCAGCCGCGAATCCCGGCATCTCCTCAAGTGTAACACCTCCGGCGATCACCAGAACAACAACTTACATTCCTTCATCAGGACGAGGAGCCGGAGGGACAAGAGGAGGACCATCTCCCATTACCATCGCAGACTTGATGGAGAGGCGGGAAGTTCTTGCTAAGACTCAAACGGATATGGCTGCAACTCCGAAAGAGGTACTCACTTTCCTCAAAACTTTAATTGAACGATTGCCACAAGATTCATGGCAACCCTTGGATCCAACAAGGGATGCCTTCAATACACCCGGAGCAGGTGTTTCCACTCGGACCCACATGAGTGAAGAAGCTCGTGTTGCTCCTGAATGCCCAAGGGAAAGGGACCAGCCATCCAACTTCATCACACGTGAGGACCTGGAACGACTTCTCCAAAACCGAGGCAAAGGAAATCTGATGGATGCACACCAGCATCAGCCGCCGTACCCTCAAGATGTGCAACGAATCCCTCTTCCAAGAGGATACACCTCTCCTCAGTTCTCCCTCTACGATGGTACTGGTAACGCTCGTGAACACATCTCTCGATTTTTGGAATCCTTGGGGGAGCATGAGTACAATCATGTTTCCACCGGAAAGAGTTCTCGAAGTCACTTACGAGAAGGGCGTACACCTGGTACAACAACATCGTACCTAACAAAGATATCCAATTGGGGCGAGATGGTCGGTGCTTTCTACAGAAGTATTTCTTCGTATCCGAGCGAGATCACCTTTTTCGGATCTAGGGAGAGTCTCTCGGCGGAACAAGGAGCATCCAAACAACTTCGTTAAGAGGTTCAGAATTCAAGCACTAGATTGTCATGATCCGAACGTCACTGAACGTCAGTTGGTGGAGCTGTGCATTAACGGGATGATACCCATATACCGCGCTTTACTAGAGAATCTGGGCTTTCAGACGTTCTCCGAACTCCATGAAGCTTTCAAGCGTTCAGCCACAACTGCCCCAGCGTTGCTAGAGAGAACCAGGGTTGTTCGAAACGAAGATCCACGTGAGAGTCGAGGAAGCAGGCGTCTCACAAACAAGCAATACAACACTGGTCCTTCTGTGAGCGTGGTAGGCGAAGGAGGAAAAAGGAAAGCTTCAGCAACGGAACAACAACCCAAGCATGCGGCTCCAGCACACACGACTTCGTATCAAAAGGGAGTGGGCAAGACTCCTGCACAAGACACCGAAGATGCAGGCTTTCCATTCCCCATGAGTGAAGTAATGGAACTCTTGGAGGCATGGATTCAAGACGATGCTATCAAGCTTCCTCTTATCAGACGACCGCCAACTGAGAAAGACATGGCGGACCCCAAGTACTGCCGCTACCATAGGTTTGTCCATCATCCGACCAAGGACTGCAACAGGCTGAAACAAATCTTCAGAGAAAAGATAGAGGCAGGAGAACTCTAGCTTGGAAACGAAGGTGTTCATAGAGATCCTCTCCCTATCAGGAACTGCATGATTTCCGGGGATTCTGTTCGCAAGACAGTACAATCTATGATGGAGTGTTTGTGCGAGATCTTATATTTCTCCAAGGCGCAGCATCAAGACATATTTGCATCCCTTAACCGCGTTGTCTCAGGCAGGCGTTTGTATCTGGAAAAGGAAGCGGTCTCGAAACCTCAGTCTTTACTGGAAGATGCAAGCAAGGGAAACTGGGGACTCTTAACCGTCACTCATTTGAAGGATGTCGAGTTCGATAGCACATTGATTGATACGGCCTCCGAATTCAACATCATCACTATCGAGACTTTGAAAGCAGCAAGGATTTCAAAGCTTGAAGCCACTCGCATCCCAACTGTGATTAAGAATCTAGAGGGAGAACTTGGAGATGCCTATGGATACATCGATCTTGAAGTTAAATTGGGAGACACTCTAACGCAAGCGAAGTTCTACATAGTCAAAGAACATCCCAATTAAGACATGGTCCTAGGACGCTCTTGGATACACGACAACAAGGCAATACTGGGAGTTTGCCCTCTACCAGCTACGACACCCGAAAGGATATCTAACAAGCCGTCTGGACCTGAAGACTGTCTGTTGTCGCACCTGCAGCTTGCCAATGTGACACAACTTCCTGGAGAGAGCCCATCAGCATACATTAAGAGGTTCCGAGCTCAAGTAAGTCTCATCACGCAACCCTTCTTGCAACCAATCACTCCTCACTCTGATAAGTCCTGGGGACTGGCTCCAACCAACAAACCAACCCCGGCTAGGAGATGTGAATGGGAAGTCGGCCCCTTCAAACGTTTTATCAAGAGCTTAGAGGATGTCTTGGTCAAATACAATAAGGCCAAGGTCCAGGTATCTGGACGCCCAAACCCATTTGGAATTGGAGATCTGATGACGAAGACGACTGCATTCAAGGTTGGGAGCATGATGGTGAAAGTGACCACTCCACCTGACTCACCCACCAAAAGGGAGGATGAACCATACCTGGTAGCATATGTTATCCTATGCGGCTACTACAAGCTCATCAACGCAGACAAACTGGAAGGCGTAATAATTCACTCACGATGGCTCAAACCCTACCGAACTTAAGACGTTGTGCTACCACTTTCCAGCATCCTCCACACTTTAAAACGCTATGATATTTCCTCCAGCGTGTTTCTTTTACAATTACCTTTTCATGCCATATTTGTAATTCCTCCAGAAAATGATTTCGATACTTGCATTCATAATTAGGGTTCCCACTTTCAATTTTCAAATTAATTGAAATATTATTTCCATCTAGGAACTTCTTTACCTCCTAAAGGAAGACACAAAATTTTGAGTCAGTATAAACAACCATTTACCCAGCAAGACCAGGGAGATCTCACATCAGGAGCATAGTCCGTGGTATTTCATCATGGTATTCTCTTTTTTCATTGCAAGAACAACATATGATCACATTTGATATAGCCATGTTGAGAGATTTACATCAAAAAACAATGTAAAACCTTTATTCAATCAAGCAAGCAAAAAAGACCTTAAACTCAGCCGCCACCGAGTGCAAGGAGAATGTTCACAAATTACAAGAAAGCCCAAAAAAGAAGAAAAAAGAAAGAACATGAAGATTTAGTCGTCAAGAAGATTGGTTGTGTCTCCACCACCACTGGAGCCTGCTTCAACACCATCGCCATCGTGGACCGCTACTGCTTCTTCCTCTGGATCTGCCTCAGCTTCCACTTCGGATATTTCTGTAGCAACGCTATCCGCCTCAACAGCATCAACAAAGACAACTTCCACATCTTCCTCAAAAACCACGGCAGCGTTGGGAATTGTGTTGGTCACTTTCAGACGCTCAGGTTCGTCTGTGTCAGAATCGAGAATTATCACGCCATCGTGGATTGGATAATCACATTTATCTTCACCAAGAGGCCGTTTGTGTTCAACCCTCCGCCTCTTTAACCGTGCTGCAAACCTCTCAGCTCTTGCGCTCGTTGGTACTCGCAACGCTTCATCGCGCCTCCATTGCTCCTCCATGTCGATCGCAGCTGAAAGGGCACAGATACGTCCCCTGGCAATACGCAGGTGCAGAATGGACATCCCCTGTATAGCACGACCGACTTCGCGGAGTGGGAGATCAATTTTAGCCATTACCTCCTCATGTGCACCAGCCTCCTCAGGCTTGTTGACTTCAAAACTTTTTTCTGGAGAAGTTACAGAGTGATCATCACCAACCGCTTCCATGATAAACTGCGAAGAAGAAGAAGTTATGGTTACACAAAAAAAAATCATCGATCAATCAGAAGATCGGATAAGCGCGGAGCAGTACCTGGAATATAGAAGAAAATGATAGGAGGAGTCCTTAGAATTTTCTTTATATTTCACGAGCCAACAGAATCCCAGGGAGAAAAGGAGTCTTCACTTGCCACCTATAAAGGCTGCTAATTCGGGATAATAATCAACAATACTTATCGGATATATTTGAGAGAAGCTTCCATATAATGGAAGGGAGTGCACCCAGTCCAAAAAATGGTCCAAGCTCTGTCTAGATATGTACGGAGGAAACCAAAGGGAACCGGCTCACCTGACCAAGTCCTGCTTCCTCCACAACCCTAATCAGGTTTGACCAGCTCCAGACAACACTTGACGATATCTATCTATGTGGTAAATGCGTATTTACTTTAGCCTAATCATTTCAGTATACAAATTTGTCACCATTTCATGCCTACCCCACAATAGTGTAACTATTATGTGCTAGGCAGGGGACTTAATGTTGATGGTAGATTTTCATTTAACGCTAAAATTGTAAAAGCCAAAATTATGCGCTGACATCCTACAAAGGATAAAGCCACTGATAAGTGATGAATACTTCTCCACTTTACTAATTCACCTAAAATGGAGCATGTAGCAACAATCCCATATACCCTATGAATTTATAGCATTATCAATTAATGCATGACCAGCCTTATATTTCCTGTGTTGTTCCCGCTGAACTCTCATTATTGGTGCGGCATGACGACTGAGTGTTGCTCTCAGCAGAGTAACACGAATCTCCAAGTATCACTAATGAGGCATGCACGAAATACCCGTATAAGCTACAACTCTTGGTGTGTTATACTAGCCTGATTGAGCATACATCTCTCGGTGTGTTATACTAGCCCGATTGAGCATACATCTCTCGGTGTGCTATACTAGCCTGATCGAGCATCTGGACTGTCCATGTCAGTCTCAGAAATAATCACGACCACGCAAGTTGGCCGCATGATTTAACCATCCTAGACGATCCTCAGCAGGAGCAGGCTACCACCTTAATGATCACCAGCGGGCCCGTTTATGCCCTGGTCGGTCGAATGCATACCACGCCTCCCAAACGACCACCGAACACCATCCTAGAGTAGGATGGTTGGGCTGGTGTGGAGCATCTTGGAAAACATGTACGCATAAGACTGCCAATGACGGTCTCAAACAGATCGCGTCTGTCCAACTTCGCTGGCATAGTTGGACGGCATAGATCGTCCCATGACCGGTTGGACAAGCATTGTCCTGCACACCGGCGGGCCCACTTTCTCCTTACCTGACCGATTTCTCACGACCAAGCCAGAGAGGAGCAAACGCTCGCCCAAAGTTCGGCCGGCGTGATGCTTTAAGGGTCGCAGGAAATTCCACTAAGTGACTTAAATTGATCACGAAAATCCAACTTCACCGGCATGTTTGGATGGCTTAGATCAAGCCTATAACCGCCAGACATGTATTGGCGTGTTCACCACCGGCCCAATGTGGGTCCCACATGGTCGGCCTCTCCAAAAGAAGAGCGTAGCTTGCCAATTCGTCCAGCCAAAGTAGCGTGGACATGAAACCCTAATTAGGGTTTGCGGCATATCACATGTGTCGCAAATCAGTCATGACCATCCATCTTCGCAGGCATAGATGGAGGGTGTAGACGTAGACTCAAAGGGTCCCAAGCATGTCAATACAATCACCGTGGGCCCGTCTACATGTGTGACCAATCGACCAAGGCCGGCCATGGCCGAGCGCCTCGATTCGTGCGCCCAAATTAGGCATGGTCGCGCGGTTTCCAATTGCAACCCAATCTCGACCACTCCTATTCGCCGGACGAATCAAGTGGTTTAGATCGCACCCCTACGAGATGAGCTAGCACGGACATGAACACCGGTGGCCCACCTCCATACAGGACCAATCGGTCCCTCCAAAATCGCCCTCTAAGCTCGAATTCGATTGAGCTGAAAGTGGGTGCTTGCACACCTCCTAAACCCTAATCCAACGGTCGCAGATGTGGGTCGTAAGTCATCTCGTCCGTCCAACTTCGCCAGCTTGGTTAGGCATCCATGGCCAGGAGTTAGGCGACTATCAAGGCATCACCACGATCACCGTCCACCACTCTTCCACATGAAGTGATCGGCCAAAGCGTGGTTTGCCCATACAACCTCCAAACGATCACTCGAAGATGGCTGGACGTGATGCTGTTTTAAGACGCTTAATTCGTGACTTACTCCGTTAAGCCTTAAAACATCGATGCTTCACAAATGCTGAATATATTCGATGCGTTACCTGCATAGAATACACACGATATTTCATAAATATCGACTTCCTAAATAACTTAGTTGTTTAATCCAGCATCACATGCTACTTTCTGTGGGTCCCACGATCCACACATTCGAGACATCAAACGTGTCACAAACTGGGGGATACTTACTGGGGTATTGGTCTGGCGGTTTACATCGTGCAGCGCACAACGCGCCATCACAAGAACGTGTCAGGAAGTCATGGATGGTTAGTGATAACGGGAGAAGTGGGCAAGACTGGTCGTGTGACACTAACACACAACTCCACTACTCCATCACTCCACTTCCTCCACTTCCCATGAGAGACGTGGGTTAGGCTTAATGACTTGTATAAATAGGTTCTCCTCCCTATTTCCAAAAACAAGACAAGACAGAAAACCAAGTGTTGATACAATCGTATTCAAACACCAGAACTGATAGCTTACATCCTGCAAGCCAGTTCAACTTTCTGATACAAGTCATAAAATAGCTAACACCTTCTTCGCTTCCCTCCCTAAGATCAACCCCATCTCCTTCACTTTGTGACCGAAGCAAGTCTGGAACGGCCATTTCTTGGTTTAGGCCAGAGTTGTACAGATTGATTTCTCGAATCACAAGCACTCCCATGCAGTGCATTTGTTTAGGGTTTAGATTCATTTCTCATCCACACACCCCAAATTACCAAAACCGGCAGAAATAGTTTTCACCCATAAACAACAACTAATCAATCTAATCTACCACAAGGATAAACTGATTATAGTTGGATCCTCTTATACCGAAACAAGTACTGTGCACACCAAAGATTATGAACCCCAAATTAGAAATCTTCAATATCTTCTTTGTCTTCAAATCTTCTTAGATCTTAAATAAACACCTGCACACAACAACTTGAATCTCTTGTGATCAATCACGCCTTAACGTGAGTGTTAACAATGGATTATCACAAGATTGTCTTTAGCACTAACAACAGTCTAAAGATCCATGTCGAAACTTCGATCTAGTTTGAGTGAATATTATATCAGAAGAAAATATTCTCAAGCATAAAAAAACTAGGTGCAATCAAAGTTCAACCACCGTTAGTTAATCAAATCAATCGAAAACAAAAGATAAACCGCAATTATCTAGTTTCCCACCAACGGTACTCGTAGAGTTTCTCAATCCCAAAGAAGACTTTAAAGGCGAGCGGTCGTAAGAGATTTCGCCTAATTAGGTTACTCTCCTCTTCGAATAGGTGGCTACACCAGTAACAACACAACCGAGGAAGTTTGCTGTCACGAAGGATTAGTTTGCTTGAAATGCAAACTTCAAGTATTTATAGACAAGGAAGTTTGGACACCAAGGAATTTCCAAAACCAAAAATATTCTCAAAGATATTCAATACATTCCGAATTTGGTTTTCATAATTCCTGGAAATGCTCTCATCCAAAATAATGATCGAAATTCTCCGAAAAAATCTCAACTAGTAAATGCACATTATTAATTCTCATTTTCCTAAAATAAATTTAACAACCTTAAATAAAAGATTCTTAACTTATTTATTTCGATCCTGGGATTTTCTTCCTGTAGCTATTAAGGAATAACTTTGAACAATAAAATATAAACATTACTGCACGTGTTCAAAGTATGCCGACATCCTTACTTTGCAAGTCCTCTTTCATACTTACAACCTTGAAACCGATTTGCCACACTTCCAAACAAGTTTAGAATTGGTTCATCTGACTTTCAAGAACTATGCGATTGATTAAAAAACACTCAATCAAAAATCATGGGTTTAACGGTTCTACCAAAACAAGTTTCGGTTCTACCTCCATGTGAGTACAGTGCATAGTCACAATAGCTTTCCAAAATTCGGTTGACTAGGTACTAGGATCGGTTCCCCACATATATATGGTATCTAACTTATATGTGTTGCACATGTCCATAGGATCGGTTCCCCTTTGCCTAAAAACGTGTTGCACATGTTCATAGGATCGGTTCCCCTTTCTGCTATAAACCTTGCGGCACCTCATACAAGGATCGATTCTCCTTTGTGATATGTTGCACCTCTTCATAGGATCGGTTCCCTTTTACCTAGATTCGGTTCAACAAAACACAAACTCGATCATACCATCTCAGGTGATTACTTAAGATCGGTTTCACTAATAAAAGTCATACCAATACATAAGTCATGCCTTTATGAATAGTTTTACCAAGAACACAAACAAGTCGTGAGCGGTTATACTAAATCACACATATTGGATGTTCACAAGATATGCAATGAATAACAATCCCAATAACGCCTGGCGATTTCCTTTTCGATTCATAAACAAGTTTATGAACTTACTTCCTTAAAACACATGTAGAACATTGTTTCCTAGGATGAAATCCTCACCTCATACCCATACATAATCACAATAGCATTTAAACGATTATGTCTTTGTCTTATCTACAAAGTTTAATGGTTAAGCAATAAACTTCATATTGTATTCCTTAATACTATGTCTATCTAGAGTGTTCATGCTCGCAGTTTCGTTTTCAATATGCACGACTTGAAAGATACGTTAGGGAATGAAACAGTTCAAGTCAAATATCACTAACCTCAAGTGGAAGGATGATGTTGTCGTTGTAGCTTCTTACTTCTTCACTTCTTCAAGTCTTCGCAATACTTGTAATGTCTCATATCCTAATACTTTCAAGCTAACCTGTACGAATTTGAGTCTAGTACATAATCAAGCGACTCTTAAAATGAGTTTTGATTCACTAAAATATGACAACCAAACTTGACATACCAACGCTTGGTGGGTTCAACCGAGCTATGCTCTAACAGGATGCATGTTTTTATTAAATTGCTTGACAACTTTAGACATATGCAATCTGGTGGAATAATGTACCACAAGCTCGGTCGGGCTTTCCCCAGATTTTTCATCTCAAATTCGGATTTCAAATAGCTTTTAAGGTCTCTTATTATATCAAGAGTGCCCATCATGTCTGTATCATCGACATGGATAGCTACAATTCCAAATCAGGAACTTTGTTGTGAATACGCAATGAAAATAACTTATTTGTCTATCCCCTCCAAATCAAATAGTCACTTAGACGGGTATACCACATCCGCCTGATTGATTCAATCTAAAAGTGAGCGTTATGTCTAACTGTAAACGCACTGTGTGGTTTAGAGTCACTTGATTTTGGAAACAAAAGGCTATCGAGTACTTTTGGAAATATCTTCTATCTCTTGATATTTTTTTTCAGAGATACGTAACAACCACATATATATGCTGCATTTCAAGTCCTTTTGAAATTACTAAGCTAACTAAGTAGCGGAACGCTATAACATTCATTACAAGAGAACAATTCCAGGGCTTTCTGAGAAACCTCGCGCCACAAGGCGAGTCTTTATACATTAAGGATGCTTTCTTCTCATTATGCTTTATGACAAATTAATCTTGTATGTCCAATAGGCTTTACACTTGGTTGGTTAGCACTACCACACCAAATACCTGTATATTTATCAAAGAACCAAGTTCTACCTGGATTGTATAGGCCAAATATGCTCTTCGTTGACATTAAGAAACATGGAGCTTGGTTCGATCTCATCTTGCTCTATTTCCTTAAGCAAGTGTATATGAAATTAATCATCAATATGCTCGCATGATCTTTCCATTGACTCGTGCGTATTCTCATAATCCCCTTGGGATGTCATTGTTCTCTGGAATCATAAAACTTCGGAGCGTCCTCCAGTTTGATTCATGGACATATTCAGAGACAGTATTATGAGATGATTTCTGATGATATAAATAAGTTGTGCCTTACTCACCTACTTCCTTTCTAGGTGAGGATTGGTCGAACCAAATGGTATCTCCTACTTCCTTTATGGATCCACGGCCCCAACCACACTTCCACTAAGTGTAGTTGCAACACCTTATGTCTATGGTGTATATCCCTTATTGAGGATTTGTAACCTTGCAGGTAGGTTTGCAGCTGGTATGTGTAATCTTATCACTTTAGCGACATCAGTGTACATTCTGAAAATCGATTATTCTTTGTCACTTCACATTTAAATTTGTGAAGTACAAGAATCAATATGAGACACAGTGGGAACACACCACGACAATTCCTGTCGTTCCCTTAGAAAATACTTTTTCTTATCTCCCCCTAACAATGGGAAGACTATCTCAGTAAAGTGATAACCGCAAATCTAGCGGTAAGAGATCTCCTGCCAAAAGTTATAAAATGCGGATAATTGTTGGGAACAAATTTTCAACATAACTACTTAACAGTTTTAAAGACCCATCATAGTACGACGTGGAGTCGTAATGGCACATATATAGTGCAACCAAAAATGCGTAAGAATACAAATGTCAGGCTTAAATCCAGTTACCAACTGGTACGCAAAAAAAAAAAAAGGTTGACTAATATTGGGTTCAAAAACGAATTAAGTAAAGATGCGTGTAATATTGCATATCCCCAAATTAATAAAAGGCAGGTTGGTACGCATAACCTATTCCTTAGTCACCATTTGTAACCTTTGATGGTAGCCTCTGCGAGACCATTCGGTATAAGATGCTCTATATTGGACCTATTAAATATGCAATATTCATCAAGTTCTTTTGATGTAAATTCTCTAGCATTAACAAGGGTGGTGAGCCTTTGCACTTTGCATTGTGCAGTATGTGCTAGGAGTTCTACAGAAATTAAACGTATTGTTTGTTGTGAGCAATAACTGATTCAATGCGTCGAATCATCCACCAGAGCCATAAATCACTTGAATGGTCTGCATTCTGCATGCATATATGTTCACTAACTACACTTTATTTCTTTGAAGAATGAGTTATTCATCATTTTCCTCTAAGTAAAACCGGATGGTCTCAATCATGTTTTACTAAAGAAAAACTTTGTAAGATGGGTGGCATGCTTTCTTACTCTAAAGCATAATGGGGAGAGGCAGTGCAAATCTAGTAACTTTAAAAATCACTGATTGTGATAGATGCCGTAACTAGTTCATTGTCTCGTATACTCAAATGAAGTGATGCCCGTGTTATTATTTCAAAACGGAATATCGTGTCACAACCAATGTGCATTATGGTTATGTCAAAGTCTTTATGAATCAATCCCAATCAGTTCATTGTTGGGGTTAATATGAATTCAGGAATTCAAGTTCCAATGATTTATAATTCACTAGATTGACACATTAATTTTCTAAGGATATGCTTCCTTCCACATTCATTAGAAATAGTTTATAGATGCAATCAACTTCATTCTCACTGTAAGTTTACAAAAAAGGTAGGTAATAGTTCATACATGAACACCCTTTGGTGTGATTATCCCTTAGTACATACACAGCTTAGACATTGAGTCTTAGGAGATTTAATAAGTGGTGTGGCCTTATAACGTAACAAAAGTAGGATCAACTCAATTACTTTAGAGCGAATATATGTTACGTTTCATCTAGATATATCTCAAGTGCTTTAGAGAATTTATGTCTCGTGGTTTCATTCCATAAGTGCAGACATTGGATCTAGTTTAACTGAATAAGATATTCAATTGGCCAGGCAAATTTCTTATTGCCATTAAAGTTGATGTGAAATTGGTTGTTACTATGATACCCACATTACATTGTATATATCGACACTTATGACCAGGTGCATTTCCAACTCTTTTATTTATGATGGGAGCTAGAATTACATTTTAGCTGATCCCATGTTCGGTTGATATTTGTGTGTGTGTCTCATGATACATATGTCATCTACCAAAGACAAAAGTACATTTTTGTCTCATGATACATATGTCCCTCTGCACATATTTCACTATGCCAGTAAGTGGATTACATCCCACGGAACATTCAAATTTGGGGTAAATATCAAGTATCCAATGATGGTGCTCAAGTACTTCTAAGCCCCAAATGGATACATTGGAATTGAGTTGGTACAACCAATTGAACAAAAAATAAACATCATTCAACTATAGCCAATATCATATTCAAGAGAACAAAATAACAATAAAACCAAAATTCTTAATGGTCGAGATCAACAATCATAGTTTAACTTGACCGCTTGTATGATATGCACTTATCTTAAGACAAAAAAAAAAAACCAGAACTATACATGTTTAAAAAACAGCTAAATAGATAAGCCCAACAAATATTCAATGTAAAAAGCCACATTATAATTACATACCTCGTACTTTGATTCCCGTTGTATATAGACAAAACCAGAACAACCTTGGTCGCGCACAACCCAAAACCAAATTGGAACAAGACACCATAACCAAGCTGGAATGGGAACAGGATCGGACCGAGTTGGGGTTGGACCGGGTCGGGAGGATCAGACCGGGTTGGACTGGTTTGTTGCTGGACTGGATCGGGTGAACTGGACCGTGTTGAACCGGTTTGGACCGGGCAGAAGACTTTTCAGCAGAGATAATTTACTTTCTCCTCGGAAAGTATGTATTCCTTCACGGGAATTTCTCACGGACTTTCTCCTCGTAATGGATGTTTCCCTTCACAGCATAAAAAAAAATACAACAGATAAATTATCAAAAAAAAAATATATATATATAATCATAGTACGATTTGATCGACCGTATACACATACATACATACAAATATATTACAAATAAATGTTATCAATCGGTTGATTATGGGATTTGTCAAAATCAAAATCAAAATAAGAGAAAGTAGATCCAACTTATCTGATTTGATTCCAGCGATTTCAATATTCGCTTGACGACATGAGTTGATTTGAATCATCCATGTAGAGGAAAAAAAAATCATCAATCTAGCTCCGCGGTATAGCTTCGTGCATGATAACGTTTTGCAGTGGAAATATAGGGAAGATAAAGAGGCAGAGGAAAGTTTCTATTGAACAGCATCATCAGGTTACATGGAACAATATCCTATATATACATGTAGGAAGAAAACCCTAGATACTATATTGGGTTGCACATTCATGGGCTACAAGCCCTATAACACATAAGAAGTTTTTACTAGACATTGAGACCTACGAAAAATTCTTTATCGTCCTCGAACTCCTTGTCGTCAATGACCATGGGAACATATGGTTCATGAATAAAGGAGTCAATTCCAACAAACCTTCTAGGCTGATGATGTCGACCGTAAATTTCTAGAGTTCTCATAAAAATAGCCTTTATTTACTAAATCTCCTTCCTTATTTCCTTGACTCTTCAAGAACACCAAAAACTTCGAGAATTTGAAGGAACTAGCAGCTCTTGGCTTCATATCACATTCCTTCTTTTTCTTTTCAAAGTTGGAGGTAATCAAGGATTCCAGCGAAGGAGATTTATATTTTTCCTTCATGATTGATGGCTTAACAATCATATTAACATCTTTTCCATCAAAAGACATGATGCTTGGAGTATCCATATGCGTACGGGTTTGTGACATGAAATCACAATTTAAACTCACAACAAGACAATAGTACACACTAAAATGCCACAATACAAATTTGTGAAATTACAATGAATTCTTTATGTAAGCTTCGCAGAATAGAGAGGGAAAGAGATGTTCGCCGGGAGACCAATAAAGGTCTTAAGATAAAAAGAGTTTCGATCATCTTCAACAACCGGGAGAGATGAAGGAAAAAGAATTTATAGAAGAAATTCACTTTATCAACCAAGTTCCAGCGAGGGCAAAGTTACGAAACCTTTAAAAACACACAGTGCGGTTATACCGGGGTTGGGCGACCGAGGGTCTCTGCTCAAGGAGTGTATGATCAAGGCGCCGAGGTACACGGTTGAGTCAAGAGTGGGAGCATGGAACTTCCTTACCACTCTTGACAAGTTTGCGCATGCCGCACCCGCCCGAAGAAAACTCCACTTAGGTGCAGCCTTGTAACCATAAACCCTATAGGTATAAGGGATAAGAGGGTCATGAAAAACTCGGTTGTTGTTGTGGGAGGAGCTAGCCTTGTATGGCCGATGTGAGATGATAAGGGCGACACCCTCCATTGGTGTCGAAATGTCATGATCGCGAGGAAACTTAATTTGTGCAAGATCCCGAAGAGGCAATAATACTAACGCGAGGGTAAGACGAGATCAATGGGTCTTTACAAACGGACTTCGCGATTTCGTCGCACGACGGCAATGTCATGGGGCTTTATGTTCGCAAGGATATTTAGGCCTGTCATAGTGTCGCAAATAAAATATCCCCAGAGGCAATAATACTAAAGAAATGATAAGACAAGATCAATGGGTTTTTACATGCAAGTGTAAAGACGTCCCGCGATCTTGTCAAAGAGTAAGGCCTTTAATTAGGAAGGTCAAACTTAGAAGACCATCAAAGATGATAAGGCAAGATCAATGGGTCATTACGTGAAAATGTAAATCTTGTCGCAATGATAAAATTCAACGTAAAGCAATGAAGAGATTATACTATCGCATGAGCACAACACATGAGATAGAGGCAAGATAAGAATGAAGAAATAACTCACTCATTCAACACTTTTTCAACAACTACCTTCAAGATGAAGAACGGAGGCAACTATAGATAACCAAGAAAAATTTTAATCTTCTCGCAAGAATCATTTCCAAAGTGGATGTTCATAGTGAATAGCAAGAATCTTCACCAAAAATGGAGTAATAATTTCGCATGAATAGAGGCAATACTTACTACTCTTATTCAAGGATAAATCTTCTTATATTTCGAGGCTTCTAATTTCCTCACATTCCTTCTTTTTTCTTTTCAAAGTTGGAGGTATACTTCAAGAGAGATTTATATTTTTCCTTCATGATTGATGGCTTAACAATCATATTAACATCTTTTCCATCAAAAGACATGATGCTTGGAGTATCCATATGAGCTATGTGAGCTGTCATCCATTATGTAAACACCTATATAAAGAGGAGATCGGGGAAGAGAAAAGGGGAGGATAATTTTAGTAGGAGAGAGAGAGATATTTGGAGAGAGATATTTTTAGAGAGGAAAGATTTTATTTTCTTTATCATCTCCTTCCCCAAATAATTTGTGACATGAAATCACAATTTAAACTCGTAAAAAAATCTTATGTGTCTATTTATATTTCTAGCACTTATATTTGAAATTCATATCTAATAAGATAAAAAGAGTTTTGGCTTCCTCACATTCCTTCTTTTTCTTTCAAAGTTGGAGAAGGAAAAATGAATGACATGAGAGTATCCATAACGGGTTTTGACATGAAATCACAATTTAAACTCAACAAACCTTTAAACCTTTAAACACACACCGGTCTCGTGGTCGCACAACTCACAACCCTAACAAGGGTAGAATTGTCGAGAATAACCCTTTTTTATTGATTAAACAGGGAAGTCCCTTCCAATATCAATTAGATATGAAAGGATGGAAGAATTCCAAACTTGCAAAGCACATCAAAGCTAAGAAGAGAAAAACAAGATGAAATAAAAACATTTTTCTTTTCTAAAAATCTGAGGTGTGCACAATCTTGTCTCTTTTGATCAGGCACATGAGACAAGATGCACCAAACAACACAATCAAGTTGTGCTGCGGTGAACAACAATCTATCCACGATGGCCTTTTTGAAAGGAATTCAGAGAACCCTGTCTTTCAGAATATTTAGACCATACTCTCTTCTCTAGTGGTCTTGTCTTATCCTTGGAAACTAACTTCTTCGAAGAAGATAAAATCTTACATACCTCAGCGGTTTTTTAAACAAGTCTGAGCTTGTTTGCTAATCGATTTGCTCTTCGTTGAAGTTTGTTGACATATCTCATTTTGTGTTTGTACTTGAAACACTTTGAAAGTTCATGACCTTTGAGTGAACAATAAGAGCATGTCAACGCGTGAAGTTGGTTCGAGGCGCCCGAGATGTGTAGGAAGTTAGACATAAGGTGGAACTGAAAAATCGAGACAATGAGTTTCCAACAAAAAGGTCAATTTTTTTTTAACATACGGGTTGAGTTTTCACTGAAAGAATATCAAGATTGATGTATGTATTGCTACAATTATCAAAATCAATATTTTCGCGGAGGAGTGCAACACTTGATTTTTCGTCTTCATTGAAATCATAGTGATCAGACATTTCATCAAGAGTTGCAGCAAGACCTTTGTTCCCAGTGTATTTTCTGTGGTTCAGAAACTCATTTGCAAAATGACCAAACCTTTACACTTAAAGCACTGTGGCATATCCTCGTCATCAGCCTCGTCAACATCCTTGTTTTTAGGAGGAACGCGATTGTGAGGTTTAACTGATGACCTAGGTTTATCTCTGGAGAACCGTTTACTTCTCTTCAAAAGAAGATCTCTAAACTGTCTTGTGATCAAAGAGACTGACTTGTCAAGACTTTCATCTGATAAATCAGCCTCAGAAAGATCATCTTCAGAGATGCAAACACTTTTACTTTTGTCAAGTAATTTAGTGTTCTTTTTTGCTTTGAAAGCAACATCCTTTCCGGTTTTGGATGTATGCTCATGATAAAAGATCTTTAACTTCCCAACCAACGTATTTCTGGAGAGAGCATCAAGATGATTTCCCTCGACGATGGCATGCTTCTTAGAATCGTATCTGGATGGCAGCGATCTGAGAATTTTCATCACAATGTCCTTTTCAGGAATAGTCTTACCCAATGCAAAAAATGCATTAACAATTTCAGACACTTTGTGATTAAACTCATCAAATGAATCTTCATCTGCCATATGAAGGTTTTCCCAATCAGAATTTAGGTTTTGAAGCCTTGCTCCCTTTTCACTGGTATTCCCTTCAAATACGGTTTCTAAGATATCCCAAGCATCTTTAGACCGAGTGCACGTAGTCACATGGTGCTGAAGATCTGGGGTAAACGCATGTATGATGGCATTCAAACCATCGAAATTTTGCTTTGCAACAAGAATCTCAGCAACGTCATATGCACCAATATCCTTTGGAACGGTCGCACATCTTACTGCAACAACGGGAGCATCATAGCCATTAACTACATAAACCCATGATTGAAAATCACTCGCTTGAAGAAAGGCACGCATAGCGATTTTCCACCATACATAATTTGAGCCATCGAAGACTGGTGGTACGTTTATAGAGATAACACTTCTGTCCATATCAGATCGCTACAAACACAGACTTATAAGATCTTTAATGTGTTTGCCTGCTCTGATACCAATTGAAAATGCGGGGGTACAACAACCACACCCAACAATTCGTTTGACAATCTGAGAGGACTTAATCCAATATACTTTAAAGAGAATAAACTAGACAGTAAGACTCAATCTTTAGAAAAGTATATCAAAGAGTTTATATCTCTATCTCTTAATTATATAGAAAAGTCTATTGGTATAGATAAATCTGTCTCCCACAGAAATACCTATGAGTTTTGTTCCGTCTTTTGATAAATCAAGGTGAACAGGAACCAATTGATAAACCGGTCTTATATTCCCGAAGAACAGCCTAGTATTATCAATCACCTCACAATAATCTAAATCGTATGGAAGCGAAACTAGATATTATCGAATCACAAACGATGAGACGAAGGTGTTTATGATTACTTTTTATCTTGCCTATAGGAGATTAAATCTCGAGCAAATCTTAGAGAAGATAGTACTCAAACGATAGAATCGGGCAAGATCAGAACACGCAACTACAAAGAAAATAGTTGGGTCTGGCTTCACTATCCCAATGAAGTATTTCAAGTCGTTAACCTACAGGGTCTCGATATAAATCTAAGGTTAAAGGAGAATCAACTCTAGTTATGCAACTAGTAACACACAGAAGTGTGGGGATTAGGTTTCCAAGTTGCTAGAGTTCTCCTTTATATAGTTTTCAAATCAGGGTTTGCAATCTAAGTTACCTTAGTAACAAAGCATTCAATATTCACCGTTACATGAAACACCTAATTCAACCAAGCTAATATATTTCAACCGTTAGATCGAACTTAGCTTGTTTCACACAAATGAAATGTACCCTCATTTAGGTTTATGTAATCGTACCTAAATGTGTACACCATGTTGATTCAATAATAGTTAACCGAAGTTAGCCATATGATCACTCTCATATCAACCATGTTCATCTTAACCATAACTAGTTCAAATGACTCAAATAAAACTAGTTAAAGAGTTGTTCAATTGCTATATTCTCATAGAAGTATACAAGAACACAATTGAAGCCAAATCAGTTTGATTCACTCGAATCAATTCATGAACATTATAGCCACGGTTTGCAAAGATTGCATTCCTTATTATATAAATGTTTATGTTCATGTACACAACCGATGTTAGAACTTTAACCTTCAATTATGCAAACTGTACGCATACTTAAAATACCCTGACCAAGATTGGTTTTCGCCGTACGCAAATGGGTACGCGAACTTCCAATCCCAACGGAAATATTCGGACATGAACTTGTGCGCCAGTACGCAAACGGGTACGCATACTTAGGTTCCCGGATTTCTCAAGCCAACAGGTACGCGAACGGGTGCGCATACTATGGTTCCCGGACATGGATTACATATGTGCAAGAATACACAACATGACATATCCAATAATGGTTAAGTATTTTAAACTCTTATTTCAATCATTGAAACTTTCTTAGAGGATGACAATAGCCGTTTTCACACACTATTAGCATCAAAGCAATTTTCAAGTTATTGAAATAATCATAACGAAACATTTCCATGTCTACACCAAATGATTGTATAACACAAACCATGTAAGGTGTTACTTGGAAATTTTCACATGATCGTCTTTTGACTTGCGTCAAGAATATAAGATGAACTTGGTCGAAGCGAAAGTTTGCCAACACATATTCCGATAAATATGTAAGCAAGTTAAACTCAGCTCGAAATCTCAAATGTGTAAAATAGAAAACTATATCGTAACATATGTCTCAATATAGGAGATAGAGTATAAATAGACTTTCCAAGTGATAGATGAGTTTCAGTCTCCACATACCTTTTGTCGATGAAGTTCCACAAGCTCTCCTTAGTAGTTCTTTGTCTTCAAATGATGAATGCCGTGAAGTCTAAGGCTCAACTACACAATCTATGTCCTAGTCCGAGACATCTATAAGTAGACTAGAAATCAAGACTTATAGTTTTGATTACTAACATTGACAAACATGCTTGAGATAGCAACGCATGCGAGTTCGACTGAGCAGTGCTCTAACAAATGACAATAGCTGTTTTCACACACTATTAGCATCAAAGCGATTTTCAAGATATTGAAATAATCATAATGAAACATTCCAAGTCTACACCAAATGATTGTATCACACAAACCATGATGTTACTCGGCGATTTTTACATGATTATCTTTTGACTTTCGTCAAGAATATAAGATGAACTTGGTTGAAGTGAAAGCTTACCAACACATATTTCGAGAAATATGTAAGCGAGTTAATCTCAGCTCGAAATCTCAAATGTGTATAATCGACAACTATATAGTAATACGACTTTTGTCTCAATAGATAGAGTAGAAATAGACTTTCCAAGTGATAAATGAGTTTTAGTCTCCACATACCTTTTGTAGATGAAGTTCCATAATTTCTCCTTAGTAGTTCTTCGTCTTCAATTGATGAACGCCATGAAGTCTAATGCTCAACTACACAATCTATCCTAGTCCGAGACATTACTATAAGTAGACTAGAAATCAATACTTATAGTTTTAATCACTAACATTGACAAACAAGCTTGAGATAGCAACGCTTGCGAGTTCGATCGAGCAGTGCTCTAACATACTTTGTCCCCCGTCTCAAAACAATGGAAAGTAAACCATGTAGTCTGAAGATGTGATGCATAAATGCCTTAGACACTGAGGAGGCTGTATAAGGGTGTTGAAGAGGTATGAAGAGACTATATTTGGTGAACTTATTCACCACCACTATGATGACATCCTTCCTGTCACTTTTTGGTAATCCTTCAATAAAGTCCATGATGATATGTTGCCAAGCATGATCTGGAATTGATAGGGGTTGTAGCAACCCAGTAGGCAAAGTGTGTTCACCTTTGTGTCTCTGACAGACATCACAAGTGGAGACTAAGAAAAATACCTCTTGTTTCATACCAGGCCATAAGGAATGAGTTTTGGCTCTCATATAAGTAGCATGCATGCCAGAATGGCCTCCCACTGCAGAATCATGAGTAGCCAAGAGGATAGTTTGTCTTAATTATTGTTGGTACAAATGTAAAGCCTGGACTTGTATCTCAAGACATCATTCTGATAAGTATAGGGTGGGCTAGATGCTGGAGAAATAAGTATTTGTGAAATGAGTTACTGAGCTTTTGGATCATGTGCATAGCTAGAAATAACTTCTTGCATCCAAAGTGATTGATAAAGTGTAATGATGCAGAGGTTAAGCTCACTGTGGGGACTTCTGGTGAGAGCATCAACAACCTTATTCTATACTCCCTTTTTATATTGAATATCATAGTCATAACCCAGCAACTTCATAATCTATTTTTTCTGGATGCCAGTAGTGATTTTCTGTTCTAGAAAATACTTTATGCTCTCCTGATCAGTCTTTATAGTGAAATGATGGCCTTGTAAATAGTGTCTTCACTTAGTCACAGCTGAGCCCATAACACGAAGTTCTTTTTCATAAGTGGAGAGGCTCATGGCTCTAGGACACAAGGGTTTGCTGAATAAAGCAATTGGTCTGCCTTTTTGCATTAAGACTGCTCCAATTCCAGTAGCACAAGCATCAGTTTCAAGGACAAAAGGCTTTGAAAAGTCTGGAAGAGAAAGGACTGGAGTAGTAGTCACTGTTTCCTTGAGAGTGTTGAAAGCTTGAGTAGCTTGCTCAGTCCAAATGAAATAATTATTCTTCAACGGTGTTAGAGCATATCTCGGTTGAACTCACCAAGCGTTGGTATGTCAAGTTTGGTTGTCATATTTTAGTGTGTCAAAAATCATCTAAAGTCGCTTGATTATATACTAGAATCATCTTCGTTTAGGTTAAAGTAGAAAGTCTAGGAATGCTGAGACATACAAGTATTACTCTGAAGACCTGAAGAATGTGAAGAAGTAACGAAGTACAACGATGACATCATCCTTCCATTGGAGGTTAGTAATATTGACTTGAACTGTTTCATCCCTAACGTATCTTTCAAGTCGTGCTATATTGAAAACATAACTGTGAAGCTTTATATACTGTACATATTGTATAATACTCTAGTGATGTGACATGGTCATAATTGTGTGATTATAGTATTAGGGAATTATACTACGAAGTATAACGCTTATCTTTTAAACTTCGTAGATATAACATCGACATAATCTTGTATATACTGTTATGATTATGTGAATGGGTTATGGTTAAGATTTCATCATAGGAAACAATGTTTTACATTTGCTTAAAGGAAGTACATTCATGAACTCGTTTCGTGAATTGAAAGGGAAATCATTAGGCTTATTGGTTCGGCTATGCATTGCAAATCTTTGGATGACCAATATGTGTGAGATGGTAAAACTGATCTTAACCTTGGTTATGTATCTTGGTATAACTAATAACAATGCCTGACTTATGATTTGGTATGACTAGTTTTTATTAATTGGTGTAACCGATCCTAAGTAAGTACCATGTGATGGTATGATCGATCTTCGTAATTGGTGTGACCGATCATAGTAATTGGAGTGACCGATCACAAGTGTTGTGTAATCGATACTTATAATTGGTAACCGGTCCTGGTAACTGGTATGACCGATCACAAGAAATACCATGGGAATATGGAACCAGTCCTTGTAACTGGTGTAACCGATCCTAGTGACAGATGTGACCAATCACAAGTATTTCCATAATAAGGTATAATCGATCCTAGTGATTGGTAGAATCGATTGAACCTATGTATGTGATTTTCTATTTGATCAATCACATAGTTATCTTAGAATACAGGTCAACCAATTCTAAACTTGTTTGGAAGTATGGTACAACCGATTCCAAGAATGTAAATCTATGTGAATATGAATAAGGATTACAGTGAAGAGATGTCAACATACTTTGAACACGTACAGTAACTCTTATCATTTATTGTTCAAAGATATTCCTTGGTACTCAAGGAGATCCTGTGCCGAAATAAATTAAGAATCTTTTAATTAAGGTTTTTGGTTTTATATGCTTTAATTACCAGAAATTAAATGCATATCTCTAGTGAACAAAAATTAGTAATGTTCATTTACTAATTGGAGATTTTCTATTGAGAGATTTTGGAAATATTAGACAAGCATTTATTGGAATTAAGAAAACCGAATTTTGCCATTCATTGCATATCTTGAGAATATTTTTGGTTTTGGAAATTCCTTGATGTCCAAACATCCTTGGTCTATAAATACTTAAGTTTGCATTTCTAGCAAACTATCCTAAGAGCCAGGAAACATCATTTCTTGTTGTTTCTGGTGGAGCCGTCTAATCGGAGAGGAAAGTATCCTAATTTGGTGAAATCTCGTACGACCGCTCATTTAAAGACTTTTGTGGGATCATGAAGCTCTACGAATACCGTTGGTGGTAAACTAGATAATTGCAGTGTTATAAGTTTTCGATTGATTTGATTGACTAACGGTTGTTGAAACTTTGATTGCACCTAGTTTGTTTATTCTTGAGAATCTTCTCTTCTGATATAAGATTCACTCAAACTAGATCGAAGTAGCGATGAGATCATTAGAACTATTGTTAGATCTAAAGACATCTTGTGATAATCCACTGTTAATAGACTCCGTTCTGTGTGTAATTAATCACAAGAGATTCAAGTAGTGTTGTGCAGGTTATTATTGAAGATTAAAGAAGATTTGAAGAAAAAGTAGATTTCTTATTGGTTTTTGTATCTTTGTGTGTGCACAAACCTTGATCGGCTGGGATCCAGCTAGAATCAGATTTATTCGATTGATTAGTTGCGTGAGATCGACATCGCTTTATAGTTTCTCTTTGGAATCTATATTGATTGATTGCGAATCTAAACTTAACTACTTTAGTAGTTATTGGATAGATTGATCTAACCAGGAAAAGGAGTTTATTAGATTAAATGGAAGAGCCTTTGCGTATGACTTAAGATATCTTTATCTTAAAGAATCAATAGAGTTGTTACCAAACAGATTCGTTGTTCTTTTGCTGTTTGGAATACGATCAAAAGGAATTGTACCAATTTTTTGACTTATCGAAGTCGGAAGCGCGGGGATACTTAGGAAACTGGGTGAACTATGGGTAGTTGCTTGGTCTCAACTATACAAAGTTGGTGTAGATTTTGTATAGCAACTTAATTCTGAGATTCTTGAATTCTGGACTAGGTCCCGGAGTTTTTCTGCATTTGCAGTTTTTCTCATTAACAAAATCTTGCTGTGTGATTTACTTTTGTTTTCCACAATTATATTTGTATATATAATTTAAAGTAAATTGCACTTTACGTTAACTCCGATATACTTGATAGTGATCCTATAAAGTTTGTTTAAGTCCGAACCTATTATCAAGTATCACACTTTGGTTGTCGTATTGTCTCGATCTCGTATCCATGGACAATCACACAAAGTGTGAATACCGAAGTTGTTGTATTGTCTCGACTTTGTCCATAGACAATCACACTTGGTAAGAGGACTTATAGTTCGAAACAAAAAGATTGTGGTGTATTTGGGTACTCGTCTTTTCAATTGGTATCAGAGTAGGCAAACACGAAAAGATCTAACAATTTGTGTTTGGTGCTATCCAACCTATAAGAATTGAATCATATGGATGATTCAGTTAACGTTATGCAAGAGTTCGAATACTCAAAAGTTGAAGATGTTACTCCTTCGTTATCTCAGAAGTTGCGAAAATTAAAAGTACATCTGAGTCTATCTCTGATTGAAAAGAAGATGCTGATAAAGAGTTTGTAAAACTCCTAAAGCCTATAAGATCTCTGTCTACAAGGATGTTAATATTAAAGACATAATCTAATCTTCTTAAGCAAGAAATTAGAGAAAAAGACATTCAACTAAATATTCTAGCCAAAGAGAATATAGATCTCACTGTCAAAGTAGAAGCTCTTGGTAAATCTCTTACTCAAGAACAAGAAATTCATCCTATGACTCTGACTAATGACTTTGTTATAATTTCTTCTGATGAAGAAACCAAAATTCCTTGCTCGACTTTTACAGATTGTGATAACAAGACTTGTTTGATCACATCTGAAACAGATCATGATGATGGTAGTTTGACTAACTGCATCAAGTTAGAAGAGAATGGAAAACCATCTTCTAAAACTACTGATGATCAAACGAAATCTTGTCCAAAGGAAATATTGAAGCGGTTCCGTGAAAAATATCTTAAGGAATACAACTTTCAGTCACTTGACAGGAAACTTATACTTCTTCAAAATACCGTGGTAAAAGTGTTAAAAGAAGTTTCTTGTCTTAAAAAACTGAAAGATCATTCCTCAGTAGAAAGACAGAATATACCCCAACCCGATAAAATCAACTCAAAAGAATCAGAAGAAAGAGTTGATAATCACTTCTGGAAAAAGGTTCCTCCTCACTCATGTTGAAATAGTCTCTGTCTACATGAAGAACATTTTCAGAAGAAAGGGAAGGAAATAATTTCTGCCAAAAGAAATAATCAAGGAAAATTTCCGATAATTATATTTCAAATGACCAAACCGATGTGCATAATAAGGAAATCCTTAGAATGAGAAAATCTTATGAAAATCTCATTAATAGAATTAAGAGAGATCTATCCATCTCTGAAAATTCTCACATCAGTACAGTTTCTCCTCATGATCATACCTTTAGATCAAGGAAGGATCATCTTCTTGGGAGAAAATACTTTGGACATAAACTTCCAAAGACAAACATGAACTATGTTTTTGATACTCGTTGTAAGCACGATAAGGCTTACTCCGATACAACCTATTTGTATGGAGAATGTGCACCCTCATCCAAGTTTGTACTCATAACTATTGGGATGAGGAAGCACATAAAACGAGAGCACATGTTTTTGTGTCTCAGATCGAGAAAAATCTATGACAATGTTTGGATAAATTGCGAATCCATCTTGTCTTAAAAAAATATTGTTCATGTTTATCATGATCTTCCATAATTAGGTTTATTTGAAATTTTCGAATTTTAATAAATCTTCCAGCCTAAAATTTTCGGACACAGGAAACAAAATATATTCACAATATATTTTCGGAAATTCCTAGATACTTCGGTCCGAAAGTTGTCTCTTCTTGAGAGAAACTTTATCTGGCTTGTATTGTGAAACCCTGATTAATTCTTATTTAAATCATTGAGCATGCCTTCAATAACTCGCAGTATTATAAAGGTAAATAAGAAGGAAGCTCAAAGAGTTAAGGATTGTCAAGGAATCAATACAGAAAGAAAGACGAAGATCATATCAAAAATCATGTCTGATTATGAATCTGATAGTTCTACCGGATCTCAAGATGAGTCATGTATGTTGGCTTACAACCTTCAAGATCCAACAAAAACCAAGTGGATACCTTCTGATAGTATGATTAACTATATCCATGGTTTTGAAGAACTAAGAACCAATCTCATAATGACAGTTCGAAATCAAGATTGGCTCAAGGAGAGGATAGAAGAAACAAAAGTTGATCTTGCTGACATGAAGAAACAAGTTGAAAAGCTTGAAAAACAAGAAGTGGTTGCTGACAAGTCTCTCAAGACATGCTTCAAGAGTTTGAACACTGAAGAAACCTCGGTGAACAATCAGAGCACCACTAGGGATTAAGTAATATGCTGTAATACTTGATCCAGAAAATAGTCATCAATGTTATAATTTACTTCAATTATTGTATAAGGATTATTTTGAATAAAACTATCATTATTTATGAATAAAATTATTATAATTTTTCTTGTGATAGTTACCGATTACATAGCCTGTGAATGAATGTTTATATTTTTGCTATGTGTATTCGGTTTATGGGATGTCTGATTTCGGTTTTCATCAACCTTAATATTCGATCTCATATGATGTAACCCTTATGATTTGTGTGGCTTTTTGATTTAGCAGGATTAAGTTCTAGCCCATGTTGGTAGGCTTTATCAAAGGATCATAAGGTGTTCTGATTGAAACTCATATGTGAAAAGTCACAATATGTTGAATCAATTTATGTTTACATGAGTTGTGTTTAGCATAACATATGTGTTTCGGGTTTTAAACTTTTGCTATTGGCACGCATTATTTAAAACTGATTCAACCTTTCTCTGCTAAAGGTTGCTTTTGTTGTTGTTCTTTTGTTCTTACGAGAGGATGACAACACACTAGGGGAGAGTTCTTATTTTGAACTTGCGCTTAATGATTTATCTTTCCGTGGAGAAGAGGTTGCCAAATTTGAGGTAACAAATTTGTTAGTTATTTGTTTTCCTGTTTACGAAAAGCCTGTTTATATTGCATATATTTTGCTTTTGCTTAACAAAATTTCAGTGCAATTGATATGTTCCATTATTGTGTACGGATGTGTGTGTGTATGATTCAATTGTTTCCGGTTAAGAAAAACTGTGTCAATTTGTTTGGCTAATTGTTTGGTATCTTCTTTATTGTTGGGTATCAAGTGTTTTTGCTTAACAAAATTCGGTGCAATTGCGGTGCTATAATGTCTATGTTTGTTTCAATTGCTTCCGGTTAAGAAAATAATTATGCAAGTCAATTTATTTTGGTTCTTATGTATTGTTTATGGATTAACAAAATATGGGATCATTTGTTTAGTCCAATTTGATTCGGATAAGAGAAACTAAGTTAATTCTGATCTTAGTTAGACTTATCAAATTGGAGGATTCGGTTATTCAAGTCTAATCGAATGCGCTGACGAGAAAAACTAGTTAACTAACCTAGTGTTTGTCTTGTCTAATGAGAAAGGTCTAAGTTATTGTATGAATAATTAGAGCCTGATGAGATAAATAAAGTTAATTCTGATCTTTATTTTGATCTTATCGAAATAAGCGATTGTGTATGCGTTGATCAATTTTTTGGTCAATTAGTTTAACAAGGGAATTAAGTTTCTTAGTCGATTTGTTAAACTATTAGGGAAAATTGCTTCTGGCAAATGTTTCCTTGATAACATATTAAAACTGAATTACTTGTAGTTTCGGGTTTAATATTGGTTATCTAAAGTGGTGTGTGAAACGTTCGTGCTTAACTCTTATAGGTTGTTTACAATTCTTTTAGATTTGTAAGACCCTTTCGGTTTGTCCTTTATTTGCTCGAACCTTTGTCATTTTGTGACAATAAGGGGGAGAAATATATGGAGTAAACAAATGATTTGCAATCACTAAGGAAAGGACAAATGTGCTTAAACGTTATATCTAACGAAAGAGTAAAGCATTGACTAAGGGGGAGAAACATATCATATTGTTGTTGTATTATTTCTGACTACAAAAAGGGGAATAACAAAGATGTTCGGATTGAATATTTACCTAGCTTACCTTTAGGGGGAGTAAAAGCTTTTGTTATTCAAATGTCAACAGTGGCATTTATTGATAGAATATATACAAGTTATTGTGATGTTGAAACTTGGAATCAAGCGTATGTAAAATGAATTCTTTTGTAATTTGTTTACCTATATGTAATAAGAGTTGAAAAGACGAGGGTACCCAAATACACCACAATCTTTAATTTATCCACCTGTAAGTCCTCTTACCGAAAGTGATTGTGTATGGACAAAGTCGAGACAATACTACAGATCGGTATTCACACATTGTGTGATTGTCTATGGATACGAGATCGAGACAATACGACTACCAAAGTGTGAGTACTTGATAATAGGTTCAGACTTAACCAAACTCTATAGGATCACTATCAAGTAAAGCGGAGTTAACATTTGTGTAATTTACGTCAAATTATATAATAAATATAATTGCGGAAATTGAAAAGTAAATCACACAACAAGATTTTGTTAACGATGAAAACTGCAAATGCAGAAAAACCCTAGGACCAAGTCCAGAATTGAATACTCTCAGAATTAAGCCGCTATACAAAATCTAAACTAACTTCGTATAGTTGAGACCAAGCAACTACCCCTAGTTCACTTAGTTTCCTCAGTATCCCTGTGCTTCCAACTTCGATGAGTGCACGCAGTGGAATAATTCCTTTGAATCGTATTCCAAACAGTAAAGGAACAACAAATCTGTTTGGTAACAACTCTATTGATTCTTTCCGGATAAAGATATCTCAAGTTATATGCAAAGACTCTTCCGTTTAAGCTAATAAACTCCTTTGCCTGGTTAGATAAATCTATCCAATAACTACCGAAGTAGCCAATTTTAGATTCACACTCAATCCAAATAAATCTCAAAGAGATATATTGTGAAAGTCGATCTCACACAACTAATCAATCGAATAAATCCGATTCTAGTTGGATCCCAGCCGATCAAGGTTTGTGCAACACAAAGATATGAGAAACCAATAAGAAATCTTCTTCATGTTCAAATCTTCTTTAATCTTCAATTAAAACCTGCACAACACCACTTGAATCTCTTGTGATCAATCACGCACAGAACAGAGTCTGTTAACGATGGATTATCATAAGATGTCTTTAGATCTACAAACAGTTCTAAAGATCCCGTCGATACTTCGATCTAGTTTGAGTGAAATTTTTATCATAAGAGAAGATTCTCAAGAATAAACAAACTAGGTGCAATCAAAGTTTCAACAACCGTTAGTCAATCAAATCAATCGAAAACTAATAACACTGTAATTATCTAGTTTCCCACCAACGGTACTCGTAGAGCTTCTTGATCCCACAGAAGTCTTTAAACGAGCGGTCGTACGAGATTTCGCCTAATTAGGGTACTTTCCTCTCCGGATAGACGGCTCCACCAGAAACAACAAAAAGATGAAGTTTGCATGGCTCTTAGGATAGTTTGTATTTATAGACCAAGGATGTTTGGACACCAAGGAATTTCCAAAACCGAAAATATTCTCAATATATGCAATGAATGGCAAGATTAGGTTTTCATAATTCCAGTAAATGCTTGTCCATTATTTCCGAAATCCCTCAATAGAAAATCTCCAATTAGTAAATGCACATTATTAATTTTTATTCTCTTGAGATATGCATTTAATTGTTGTTCATTAAAAGCATATATAACCAAAAACCTTAATTAAAAGATTCTCAATTAATTTCGGTACAGGATCTCCTCGAGTACTAAGGAATATCTTTGAACAATAAATGATAAGAGTTAATGTCCGTGTTCAAAGTATGTTGACATCTTTTTTCAGTAAATCATCTTTCATATTTACATACTTGGAATCGGTTATACCACACTTCCAAACAAGTTTAGAATTGGTTCACCCGTATTCCAAGACTACTATGTGATTGATCAAATATCGAATCACATACATGGGTTCAATCGGTTCTACCAATCACTAGGATCGGTTATACCCTCTTATGGAAACACTTTGATCGGTCACACAAGTTACCAGGACCAGATTACATATATCGATTACAGGATCAGCTACATCAATTACCAGGACCGGTTACCATATACTCATGGTATTGCTTGTGATCGGTCACACCAGTCACTAGGATCGGTTACACCAATTACCAGGATCGGCTACACCAATTAATAAGACCGGTTACACCAATTACAAGGATCGATTACATAACACTCTGTGATCGGTCACACCAATTACTAGGATCGGTCACACCAATTACAAATATCGATCATACCATCTCAGGTGATTACTTAGGATCGGTTACATTAATTAATGAAAACCAGTCTTACCAAATTATAAGTCAGGCATTGTGATTAGTTGTACCAAGATACATAACAAATTTACGATCGGTTCTACCATCTCACACATATTGGTAATCTAAATATTTGCAATAAATAGTCGTACTAATAAGCCTAGCGATTTCACTTTCGATTCATAAAACAAGTTCATGAATGTACTTCCTTTAAAAAAATGTAAAACATTGTTTCCTAGGATGAAATATTCACCATTACCCATTCACATAATCATAACAGCATTCATAAGATTATGTCGATGTCATATCTACGGAGTTCAAAAGATAAGTGTTATACTTTGTAGTCTAATTCCCTAATACTATGATCATATGATCATGTCTTACTAATAGAGTAATATGTCCAATACACAGCTTCGCAGTTATGTTTTTAATATAGCACGACTTAAAAGATACGTTAGGAATGAAACAAGATTTAAGTCAATATTACTAACCTCAAGAGGAAGGATGATATCGTCGTTGTAGTTCGTTACTTCTTCACGTTCTTGGTCTTCGAGTAATACTTGTATTCTCAACATTCCTAGACTTTCTAGTCTAACCTAAACGAAGTTGTCTCTAGTACATAATCAAGCGACTCTTAGATGAGTTTTGACACACTAAAATATGACAACCAAACTTGACATACCAACGCTTGGTGGGTTCAACCGAGCTATGCTCTAACAATCTCCCCCTGTAGGATCAGAATATCGCGACACCAAGATTGCCCGCGAGATTAATAAATAACGATATCGCGAGGGAGTCACAGAGAAGTAAAATAAATGACGCAATGAATGACGACAGCCGTAACATGAGAAGAATGTGAAGACTTAGCGAGATTTAGGAGTGTCGCGAGAATTTGTATATGTACACTTGCGACACTTCGCGAGTTGTTCCCGAAAATAAAGGACAAATTTTTTGTCATCCACTGTGTACTATCCTATATAAAGGGTTGAGTCAGTCTGTTGTGGGGAGAGTTCTTTTTGAATTGTTAAGCAAGTCATTAGGAGAGAGAAAATTAAGAGTGATTGTAATTTCTTTAGCTCTGTTCTATCTTTCTTTGTAAACATTTCAAGAAAATAATCAATAAAATCTATAGTTATTCATCTTCAAATGGATTAGTTGAGTGAATTCTAGTGAGGGGTGTAGTGTGGGATTTCCGCAACTACATATGCGCTACAAACAGGGATCGAGTAGAAGATCAACCTTGTGAATTGAAAGAATCGGGAGTAACAAGAAAGAAATTTGAATAATTTTCAACAATTTACTAAAATTGAGAAATGGCTAGAAGAAGGAATGCATCAGAACAACCAACAATTGTAAGGAGAAGCGGGAGATTAGCTGGAGAAAGGAGAAATAAAGTAGGTGAACCATCAAGAATAAACGCAAGAGATAGAGAAGAAGGCCAAATTCAACCACCAATTCAACCAGCACCGAATAGAGTAATAGATTATGATAGGGTGAGTGTGCATACATGGAGATCAAATTCTGAGGAAGAAAGAGAGGAAGTGCAATTGATAAATAATGGACAAGAGGAAAGAAATCAAGAAGAGATGGGAGAAACAATTCATAGAAATGAAGAAATCGCAGCATTAGAAACGTTGAGGCAAACAATACATGAAGAAAGACGATTAGAAGCGGAAGAACGCGCAAATTTAACAAGGCAAAACCATGAGTTAAGAATGGAAAATATGAGGTTACAGAATAGGAGGTCGAGAAGTAATACCAGATCAAGATCAGGATCGATTAGAGATGATATGAGGAGAATATTACCTGTAGAAAATGTTAATGAAGAAAATCTAGAAAGAGGGCCAAATTTCGGTGAAGGATGTTGCGAAAGAAGGGAAATAGTGTGTATTCCACGTCCTGAGATTTTACAGAATGTCCAAAATAACGGAAATCAAGGAAATAGGCAGCAGAATGGTTTAATTGATGAAGAAAATCAGGAAGAAGGAAGAAGAATATTGCATGGGAGAGAAACACAGAGGAAACAAAAGGAGATTGAAGATGACATCGAAAAGCATTATATTGAACAAGCGCGTCTAGCTTGCGAAAGGGAAAGGTTAAGAGTAGAAATGGAAGAACGGGAATTGGAGGAAGCAATTCGGCAGAACAATCATGACAATCGAGAAAGAAGGCGCGAGCAAAATCGCAACAATGGAAATATCAATGAAGAATATGAAAGAATACAAAGGAGAGCTGATAGACAACCAAGAAGAGAAAATGATAGATACAATGGTGTGCAAATTCGTGAACGAGATGGAGGAGAAAGTCGCAGAGAAAGAAGAGAAGAAAATCTTTGAACAAGAAAATCAAGATAGACATGAACGCAGAAGGAGGGAGGCAGAGCTAAAAAGACCAATAAATTCGAACCCTGATGTAAATGAACAAATCTTAAGAGAGTTGGCAGAGATGAGAGGAATGTTGAACAATAGAAGAGGAGGAGGAAGAAGACAATTGGATGAGGCCATCCAAGAAGCCGCGAAAACCCCTTTACACTAGAGGTGCGGTTAGGAGGAATACCCCCAAAGTGCAATTTATCCGCACTAACCAGCATTTTTGATGGAACAACTTGCGCAATACAACATATCAAAGCGTATGTGAGATGTATGCTACAGTGGGAAAATCATGACGCCATATTGTGCAAATATTTCGCATCAAGTTTAACAGAGAAGCATTGAAATGGTTTGAGGGTTTACCAAGAAACACAATCACGTCATTCAACCATTTACAAGCTATATTCTTAGGGGCATATATAAGTAACAACTCCTCGCGACCAAGAATTGAAGATGTATTTGGGCTGAAACAAAGAGTTGGCGAAAGTTTAAGACACTTAACTCGTGAGATGGAAGATGATGTGTAGCGAGATGGTGGACGAGTGGATGAAAGATATCTCATTTTATCATTCATAAACGCTATGTTCGCAACCAATTTGTTATATATTCAAATCTTTAGAGTTAAGAATACAATTACAATGAATGAGTTACGCGAACTTCAGGAGGAATATATTGCTTTGGAGGAAAGGCAAAACGAGATGGAATCATACCCAGTTGCGAATACAAATTCGAACGTTGCGAATGCAAGTTTATTACCCAAACTGATAAACACGGTAGCGAGCACTTCGCAAGGTCAACAAGAAAGGATAATAGATGATGGACAGCCAAAGATAGTAGCCATGGGAAGCCGTGATCAAGAAGAATTTGAGAGACAAAGGAACTACTACAACCGTGGCGGCAATAACAAAATTCAAAGACTTGATCATCCGCAAGAAACTTATGGAAGTCAAAGCGTAATTATCATGGAGGGCAGCGACGTCACGAGTAGTATGGGAAGAAATCAAAATGCCACCATTAAATACTAGTGTTGAAAAAATATGGGAAGCTATACTCTTGATGGAAAACATACCCGCGCCATGGAACATGGGGAATGAGCCACCACCAAGTGATAGAAGTCACGAGTTCTGTTCTTACCACCGCTTTCATGGGCACTTAACAAATGACTGCAGAAATATAAAAAGAATCATCCTCAGAATGATTGACTAAGGAAAGCTGAATCATTTTCTAAAAAGTGAAAAGAAGGTTCAGCCATTACCACCACCACCAGAAATGCACAGAACAAATTCAGGAAAGGGGAAAGAAACATTCGTAATAGAAGTTGGATCGAAAGCTAAAAATTTGTTTTGCAACTCCATTGTACACTCTTACCGAACAATTGAAGATTTTCATGATAATGTTCTCAGTAGGGTTTTCGCGAGGGATGCTAATAATAAATAAGTGATGAACATTGCGAAGACATCGCAGTTTAAAGAATGGCAAATGCAGATTATTTCTTTCACCGCATGAGAAGAGATTCTGAAGGCGAGAGAGACGCATGACAACCCATTGGTTGTAAAATTGGAAATTAATCCAAAACCCGTAGATGCGAAGACGACGAAGCGGCGAGAGAATTGGTGGGCGATCAATAGAATCTTAATTGATACGGGAGCTCGGTAAATATTCTTTTCTACCATACTTACAAGACTATGGGGGAAGGATGAAGAATTGATACCTTCGACGTATAAGATATATGGTTTCAATGGCACAGAGAATAAGCCTAAAGGAGAAGTTCATATGAGAATACCCTTGCAAGGATTATCAACGGGGATTTTGTTCTGTTTAGTCGATGTGGAGTCCCCTTATAATGCATTGATCGGAAGGCCATGGTTGCACGAAATTCTGGGCGTAGCATCGACTTATCATCAATGCATAAAATTTCCTCATCCTAGCGGTGTCGGAATTATAAAGCGAGATTGGACGGAAGGACAAAAATGCTATGAGATCGACGTGGAGAGTTGCAAAGAGAGAGCTGCAAAAAGAAAGGGTTGGAAGCAACATGCAAAAGATGAACAAAGACGAGAAAGATTGATGGTGGATGCCATAGATGTAAGAGGAGAAGATACATTGCGAAACAAGTGCATGAAAACAATTGAAAATTATGATGGAAAGGAATCATTGGGAGATTTGAATGGTGCAGAGGCAGAGATCAGCAGGAGCAAAAAGTGTAAGAAATGAATAATCATCAAAAAGCAATAACAAAAGCATGATAAGGGTAAGAGGAAGAAAAATAGTTGAAGAAGAAATATGCGAGGATCTCGCCATCAAGAATGTATGACAATTTGATTGAAGAATTGAAAAACAAAAATGATTAAACAATGTAAGATTGTGCGATAGCTTCGCAAACAAAATGAATGATTGAATGAATTAACAAAAATGAAAGAGTGAGTGAATGGGACGAACCTTTATGGCGTACACCCTAGTTCGCGAATGATATTTCGCAAGAGGCAAATGTAAGACCTAAAGTGCGTCATATAAGGGGGTATCTCTTGACATGGCTCGGTGAAAAGGTTACACCGCCTCCGGGAACCGAGTCATGGAGATTTGGGGCCCATGAAAGCCTATCCGGGAGAGATACCTTGGATTTCCAACTATATATATAAGGTTATACCCTGGTTGGACGCCCGAGGGTCTCTTCCAAGGAGTCAGTGTATGCTCAAGGAGCCGAGGTACACGGTTGAGCCAAGAGTGCCTGGGGCATTTGAAGTGTCTCGGCCATTCTTGGCAAGTCTTGGTATATCTTTGCACTCGGCCCGAAGAAAACTCCACTTAGGGTGCGTCTCGTAACCATAAACCATATAGGTATAAGGGATAAGAGGCTGCGAAAACAACCGGTTGTTGTTAAGACCGGATGGGAGGAGCTAGTCTTGTATGGCCGATGTACGCCTCCTTGAAGGGGCAACCAAGGAGAAGATAAGGCGGCACCCTCCATTAGGGAGCCGATAAGTGTCAAAAGACGCAAATGTCATGAGGCTTTATTTTCGCAAGGAAATTTAGGCTTGTCACATTTGTGCGATGATCTGTAGAGGCAATAATACTAACGCAAGGATAAGACGAGATCAATGGGTTTTTGCATAAAAATGTAAAAACGTCCTGCGATTTAAATCGCGAAGACTGGTAATGTCATGGGATTTTACATTCGCAAGAGTATTTAAGCCTGTCATATTGTCGCAAATAAAATATCCCGGGCAGAGGCAAAAATACTTAAGAAGTGATAAGACAAGGTCAATGGGTCATTACATGAAAATGTAAAGACGTCCTGCGATCTTGTCGCAATGAGGGGTGGCGAAATAAGACCTTTAATTAGGAAGGCAAAATAAGACCACACAAGAAATGATAAGGCAAGATCAATAGATTTCTTCATTTGTGAAGACGTCCTGCGATCTTGTCGCAATGATGAACTTCAACATAAATAAAGATATAGCCATACAAAAAATTACCAACAATAAGGTCAAAATTCAGAGATTTCATTACTCAGAGTTAATTGATCAAATCTCTCATTTGAAAATAAATAACAGAGGCAAGTATGGAAATGAATAGGATAAAATCTTGTTATTCATTTCCACATGATAGATTTATGTATTCATAATCTTTGGTCGGTTGAATTACAAAGAAGAATTGCTTGATTAATATGCGCAAGTAAAGAAAACAAAGATTGAATTCATATTTATCCAACCAAGAAATTTACAATGAGGGGTTATAGAAATAGAAGATTAAAAGGGTATATATACAGATATTACAAGAAGCGAAAGAAGAAAAAGAAGTTATTTCTTTGAGGATTCTTCTTCTTTGTCGATTCTTCAATTCCATCATTCTTTTCGCCGATTCTTCTTCTTCGCTAGCTTCACTATCGAGACATCCGAGAAAGGCATATCTTCGGGAATATCATCGCGAAGACAAGGATATGAACTAAGAGGAATGCGGTGATCATTGCAAACTGTTTCAATAGTTTGATTGCGAAACGAACAACATCGTTATTAAAATTCGCCATCGTAGCTTGCAGTTGTTTCTTCAACTTGGAATATTTGATGTCGCGAAGAGAAAGGTCATTTGCGAGCTGCTCTTTTCGATTCAAGTTCTTCAATCCATGTCCGAAATCTCCTCTAAAACACGCAAAACAAGTGACAATAAGTTAATACCAATACTGCAGAAGAAAGGAGTAATAAAGTAAAAGGAATAATAAACAACCTTCTCTGTCGGATATCGTATCTTTAACCAAGGCAAGTATGCTCGGCATGAAGGCTAACATCAACACCTAAGTTATTCCTGGCATTATCTAGAACCTTCGCAGCCCAAGCGAATTCATCATCATTATTTATAATGAGAAGCGAACGAATTTGATCTTCTCGCTCATTAAGTATGGCATTCTGACGAAGATATTCATCTCGTTCAATTTGTACTTCGAGAAGAGATTTTTGAAATTTTGCTAATGCTTGTGCACCTTTATTAGCAATGCGGTCTTTGTCATCTATAAGGCCACTAATTTTCTTCCTTAAAGTTTTGGTTTTCTTATGTGAATCAAGATACATTTGTTTAAATCGGTTGGCTAAACCTAAACTAGATCTATGCTCAATCTCTAAGAGACGATATTTGGCTTGAAGTTCATTTAATGGAAAGGAATCAACTTTGTTTGACGAACTACTTAAAGATTCGTTGAGATGAGTGAGAAGAACATCATTATCCATAGGCTCGGGAAATGAATGGAGAAGAATGGCTTCTTCAGAGAGATTATATATGTCTGCGAAAATAATAAATCAGGCAAAGAAAAGCAGATGACAAAATAAAGACGACTTGAAGAGTAAAAATTTTATATCATAAAGTTGTTGATTTGCACTTTGAAGAGTAGATATTTTATTCTTCTGAGAAGTGGATTCAACTTCCAACTGTTGAATTTTTTCATCTTTCTTGCGAGACGTCGCAACTTCAGTTTCTAGTTCTTGGATCTTCTCTTTGAGTTGGAGATTTTTCTTTTCAAGGTTGTCGCGTCTTTTCTCGAGATCTGAGGCAACAACAAAGGAAGCTCTCCCGGACTATAAAGGAAAGTAAAGAAATTGTTAAGTTAAAGCTTATAATCGAAGTTCAGAGAAGTAAAGGAATATGAACATACCAAAGCATTGAGAGCATTTAAGAAACCTGGAAGTCAATGTTCGGGAAACTCCGCGAAAAGAATCATTGTCCACTAGCAAGGGGGCATCGCAAATTTTAGCGAGAGCTTCGCAAGTAGCGAGATAAATGATCATCTCCCAATCCTTGCATGGAATCGGAGAAAACACTAGACAATTGCGCCATAGCAGAAGTAGTCGAGTGATTCTCCTTCGCAGAGGAAGTACCAACCTCATTTTCATCCTCATCAGAGCTCTCGCTGGTTTGAGAACTAGAACGAGAAGAGGGATGGGTTTTCCGTTTTTAGAAAATGGAGCGGAAGATTTATCCTTGCGAAGAGTGATTTTATCCTTGCCCTTAACCTTCGCAGCTTCAGGAATGTCTATTTCTTCAATAACCTTCGCACACGAATGAAGATAAGAAACAGAGGCAACAATATTGTTAAAAATAACAAAAGAAAGTATTTCTTACTTCATCCGTGATCGATCGGAGTATCGCCAAAGTACTCGGCTTTGGACGTCTACTATAACTCTTTTTCAATTTGGTAATCTGAAGATTTTGTAAATCTAGTAAATATAAAAGAAAAGAAATATCGCAAAAGCAAATCTGAAATAGGAAGTATACCTCTTTTGCCTTTTCGGGCCATTTAAATTCCCAAGGATGATAGTCTGCGAGATTCGCAGGGAGTACATGTGAACCTGCGATATAGGGTCCACTCAGAAATAAAGGAACAACCCACCACTTCTCATCTTTAGAGTGCCGAGGAACATTATTTTTGCCCGAGTGCCGATCAATGTCTTGCATGAGCGGCTTATCAAAGCATCAATGTTATCTTTTCTCTTCAATCGAGCACCCCATCGAGATTTATCATTTCTCATATTTATTCTTTGCATAATTCGCAAAGAAGTTTTCTACGGTATACTTCTCAGCGAATATTTGTAAATTTGCGAATCTAGGATCTTTGACATCATCGGGATATAAAGATCCTTTACAGCCGCCACGGTTGGCGAATTCAACCATTAGACGGATGCGATCGCGCTCAATTGATAAATAGCTCGCGAGAATTTCTCATGAGCATGGCATCTCGAGATTGTATAGAGGAATGGGAAGGCTGCGAGGATTTGACCTAGCGAGACTATGATCTTGATCATTACATTGATGATCGGAAAATAATTTTTGGCAGAAAGTATAGATGAAGACTCTTGATCAGGAATGGTCGATAAGATGAAACCTTTCTCTTGAAATTTCTTTTGAGTTTCCTCAAAAAGGGGTTTATATGTACGACCAAGTGAAGCCATTATTAGAGTATGGGAATGAATAGAGAATTGAAGATTGAGAGAAAGAAAAAAGGGAAGGTTTACTGATGCCATATCTTTTCCCCGCTTCATCCGATCTAAGAGTTTCCTTTCTCAGCGCAAATTGCGGAGGAAGAAAGTTGAAGGAAAGTTGCAGAGGGAAAATAAAAGAGAAGAAGAGAAGGGTAAGAAAACTATATATAGAGGAGAATCCTCGAGAAAACAAATGCATTTAATGCGAGATGGGACATGAATGGTCAAGAATAAACGGTTGAAAGAGACGTGTCAAGAAAAGAGTGGAAGAAGAAACACCTGTAATAAATTCCGTACATGAATAAAACGGATAAAAGTGAACAATTGCGAGATAAAGATGAGCAATTGCGGCATTTTAAAATATTGGTTCTCATGACATTTTCTCCTTCGCAGAAAAGACGTGAGAAGAGGCAAGATGTAGGATCAGAATATCGCGACACCAATACTTCGCGAGATTAATAAATAACGATATCGCGAGGGAGTCACAGAGAAGTAAAATAAATGACGCAATGAATGACGACGGCTTAACATGAGAAGAATGTGAAGACTTAGCGAGATTTAGGAGTGTCGCGAGAATTTGTATATGTACACTTGCGAAACTTCGCGAGTTGTTCCCGAAAATAAAGGACAACTTAGCTGTCATCCACTGTGTACTATCCTATATAAAGGGTTGAGTCGATCATTTGTGGGGAGAGTTCTTTTTGAATTGTTAAGCAAGTCATTAGGAGAGAGAAAATTAAGAGTGATTGTAATTTCTTTAGCTCTGTTCTATCTTTCTTTGTAAACATTTCAAGAAAATAATCAATAAAATCTATAGTTATTCATCTTCAAATGGATTAGTTGAGTGAATTCTAGTGAGGGGTGTAGTGTGGGATTTCCTGCAACTACACCCCCTTTGTCAATTTTAGTGACAAAACTCTTAATACATATGGATAAACAAATTACAAGAATTCATTTTATATACGCATGATTACAAGTTTCAACAGCACAATAACCTGTATATATTCAATCAATTAATGACGTTGTTGACATTTGAATAACAAAGCTTATACTCCCCTGTTTATGGGTGAAAATCGTTTCTGCCGATTTCGGTAAATTCGGTAGGTGAGTGAGAAACAGATTCAAACCCTAAACAAATGTGCTGCACGTGAGCACTTCATAGATTCGAGAGATCAATATGTACAAGTCCGGCCTAAACCAAGAAATAGCCGTTCCAGACTTGCTTCGGTCACAAAGTGGAGGAGAAGGGTTGATTTGGGGAGGGAAGCAAAGAAAGGTGTTGAGACGAGAATAGTGCGGGAGAGTAGTATCTCGACTTGTATCAAAAGTAAAAGCTTGGGAAGCTTGCAAGAGATGAAAGCTTTTGGGAGAGCTTGCAAAGTTGCCTTTACGATAGTGTAGTATTTTCTCCCGACCGAGACTTGTTGTCCGGTGGAAATAGGTAAGACCTATTTATACAAGTCGAGATTGAAACGTACCCTGGCCTCATGAAGGAAGAGAGTAAAGGGTGAAATAATGAGAGGAGGTGGTAACCGCAAGGTGTTTATGGGTGAAAACGTTTTCACCATTATTTCCTCATTTATTTGACCGCTTTATTCCTTTTCACGCTTTCTTAATGTGAGCGTAGTGTACGCCGCAAGTGTGACCGCCAAACCAAAACCCCGGAAAGCATCCCCGGTTTGTGTTGATATCTCGAGTGTTGGTTGCACCTTGAGTGCAAGTGGCGCTGCTAGTGGCGCGTGTGGCATGTGCCATTGGCATGTGCGGAATGCCCTTGTTGCGGGTTGTACTTGAGCGCAAGTGGCAATGCCAGCTGCTAGTGGCGTGTGTGGCATGTGCCAACGGCATGTGCGGAATGCCTTGGTGGTAGGTTGCACGCTAGTGGCGTGTGTGGCATGTGCCAACGGCATGTGCGGAATGCCTTGGTGGTAGGTTGCACGGTATGCAAGTTAGGCTACCGGCGTGTGTGTTTGGCATGTGCCAATGGCATGTGCGGAATGCCTTGGTGGTAGGTTGCACGGTTTGCAAGTTAGGCTACCGGTGAGTGTTTGGCATGTGCCAATGGCATGTGCGGAATGCCTTGGTGGTAGGTTGCACGGTTTGCAAGTTAGGCTACCAGCGTGTGTGTTTGGCATGTGCCAATGGCACGTGCGGAATGCCTTGGTGGTAGGTTGCACGGTTTGCAAGTTAGGCTACCAGCGTGTGTGTTTGGCATGTGCCAATGGCATGCGTGGCCGTTAGGGCCGTGGCCTTGGTAGGAAAAGCTACCAGCGAGCATGATGGCATGTGCCAATGGCATGCGTGGCCGTTCGGGTCGTGGCCTTGGTAGGAAAAGCTACCAGCGAGCATGTTGGCATGTGCCAATGGCATGCGTGGCCGTTAGGGCCGTGGCCTTGGTAGGAAAAGCTACCAGCGAGCATGTTGGCATGTTCCAATGGCATGCGTGGCCATTAGGGCCGTGGCTTTGGAAGGAAAAGCTACCAGCGAGCATGTTGGCATGTGCCAATGGCATGCGTGGCCATTAGGGCCGTGGCTTTAGTAGGAAAAGCTACGGCGAGCATGTTGGCATGTGCCAATGGCATGCGTGGCCGTTAGGGCCGTGGCTTTGGTAGGAAAAGCTACCAGCGAGCATGTTGGCATGTGCCAGTGGCATGCGTGGCCATTTGGGCCGTGGCTTTGGTAGGAAAAGATACCGGCGAGCATGTTGGCATGTGCCAATGGCATGCGTGGCCGCTAGGGCCGTGGCTTTGGTAGGAAAAGCTACCGAGCATGTTGGCATGTGTCAATGGCATGCGTGGCGGTTACGGGGCCGTGGCCTTGGTAGGAAAAGCTACCAATGAGCATGTTGGCATGTGCCAATGGCATGCGTGGCCATTAGGGCCGTGGCCTTGGTAGGAAAAGCTACCAGCGAGCATGTTGGCATGTGCCAATGGCATGCGTGGCCATTAGGGCCGTGGCCTTGGTAGGAAAAGCTACCAGCGAGCATGTTGGCATGTGCCAATGGCATGCGTGGCCGACTTGGCCTAGGTTGCATGGTTTGCAAGCCTAGGGCGCTATATTTGGCATGTGCCAATGGCATAGCGGCTTGGAAATATGGCTTTTGGTGTGTGTTGGCATGTGCCAATGGCACGTACGGCCATGTTGACCTAGTTGCACGTTTTGCAAGCCTAGGGCGCTATGTTTCGCATGTGCCAATGGCATAGCGGCTTGGAAATATGGCTTGTGGTACGTGTTGGCATGTGCCAATGGCACACGCGGCCATGTTGACCTAGTTGCACGTTTTGCAAGCCTAGGGCGCTATATTTGGCATGTGCCAATGGCATAGCGGCTTGGAAATATGGCTTGTGGTACGTGTTGGCATGTGCCAATGGCACGTACGGCCATGTTGACCTAGTTGCACGTTTTGCAAGCCTATGGCGCTATATTTGGCATGTGCCAATGGCATAGCGGCTTGGAAATATGGCTTGTGGTACGTGTTGGCATGTGCCAATGGCACGTACGGCCATGTTGACCTAGTTGCACATTTTGCAAGCCTAGGGCGCTATATTTGGCATGTGCCAATGGCGTAGCGGCTTAGTTTGGCATGGTTGCCAATGAGTGCGATATGTAGTTTGGTTTTGGCGTCGCTGCCATGGTGTGAGTGTGCGGCTTGGTTTTGGCGTCGTTGCCATGGTGCGCGGTGTGCGGCTTGGTTTGGCATCGTTGCCATGGTGCGCGATGTGCGGCTTGGTTTGGCATTGTTGCCATGGTGCGCGATGTGCGGCTTGGTTTGGCATTGTTGCCATGGTGCGCAGTGTGCGGCTTGGTTTTGGAATTAGGGTTACGTGGTCGAAAACCCTAATGCGGTATTTTGAAAAAATACCCCTATTAATTATTTACACCTGAGTTAAATGCTCTTAGTTAATGTGTTGCGGGTAACACTAGGTCATAGGGTTTTACGATTTTACCCCTTGTTTAAAAACCACCATCAACATTAAGTCCCCTGCTTAGCTCGAAACAGGGGCTTTGTTGCGAGGTAAGCATAAGATGGTGACAAACTATCAACAGCAAACCGTAAAGAGATTTGAGGAGGCTTGTCTGACCTTTTATAAATAGGATTTGGAATCCTTGCCTCAGTGGTTTTGCACAAATCGGGAGAGGCCGGCACAATTGGTGGGGTAGGTGCGGCTTGGGCGACGTTGGGAAATTGGCGTGAGTTGGGAAACTGAGTGTGCTAGATGGTGGGACCGGCGCAAGGTGTGGAAGTTGTGCGTGCTTGCAGGCGTGACTTGGGCGGCCATTGGGAATTCGGCGTAATTGGTGGGGTAGGTGCAACTTGGGCGACGTTGGGAAGTTGGCGTGAGTTGGGAAGGTGATTGTGCTTAGTTGGTGGGACCAGGCGCAAGGTGTGGAAGCTGTGCGTGCTTGTTGGCGTGACCGATGTAAACAAGGAGGGAGTTTCTTCGAGATAGCAAAGTTTCCTTATCTTGCTTTCCTTCACGTGCGGCTTCAATTAGGGCATTATTCATGTTAAAATCAGAAGCGTTATGTCCCTCATTGCTTCCTTTCCTTTTTAAAGGTTACGTATTCAAACCCAACGCAATTTGCATCATCTCCTCGTTTGAGAAAAGGTTCTTCTTGTTGAATTTCTCTCTTTGTCATGTCACGTGATTCGAATCATCTTCTAACCAGTCGGGTTCTCCGGATGAAGGCGCGAGGTCGACTCTTGCATGAGCATCCCAACAAAGGTTATTCGGGTCAAGAAAATCATCCGGTATGTTTTCTTCTTCTTTGGCGGATTGTCGTACACTTTATCGCCTCTTGTTGTATAAATGGAAAATTTCCCTTTTGTGCGAGAGATATCCTGTTGGAGCATGCGTCACCTTTGTTATCGACGAGGATGACCTAGTCGTTCCCCTTCCTTCGAATCCGTCCTTGTTGATCTGCCGCAGACTTGGAGGACGCTGATTTAGGGCTCTATCTTACGAAATGGGATGCGGCGAGAAGTCCCGGTCATACTTCGGTTTGATATGATGGAATGGTGAATACGTGAACGTAACCTTCGGCGTGCTTTTGGAGTTTTCGGTGCACATGTACGGATTCATGTTGAGAAATTCATGCGGCTCGTAAAACCTCGATAGTGATGATGTTGAAATCAGTAATAACCTGGTTGAGGGGAGTGAAAGCATCTCACGCTGGTAGTCCCCATGCATGACCTACTTTCATTATATCGCCTTGAATCCCCCCCTCCACGGGATTTGATATAAGCCTATCGTACTCTTCCGGATGTGACACCGGGATGCTCGAAATTACATGATGACATATTCTCGGATAGTGCAGGCTCGGGATCCTCCGCGGCCTCGCAAAGTGTTGAAGGCGTCTTCAGACAGAGAGGTGATGATGTTCTTTGTTTGCACCCTTGAAGAGTAGAGGACCTTGTTGTGGGTACGGTTTTTGGTGGACTGTTCTTCGTAGCTTTGATGGTGAAGGGATCCGTGTATATCTTCCGTTCTCAAGTATGGTTTACGTGTTTCCATCTTTGTAGTAATTGCTTCTTTGCGGTGAAGCTCTGGCTGGTATCAACGAATGAGGGGCAACAGTTCTTGGTAGGAGATGTAATCAGGAGAAACTACATTGTCATGGTAACAAAGTAGGTTGGCTGATATTCTATGGGCTTCCGTGGACGTAAAAGGATTGACTGGATGTGTAAGCGAGCAAACTGTCCATGATCACGAGTTTCGGCGAGATGGATTAAAAGGTGTCCATGACTACGAAGATTGGCTGGCTGTGACTATGTTCCTTGATATGGGGAGTGTGGCGGCATGACCCTTTGCAGGAAGGAGTGGCATTGAAGCGAACGTTGAAGCGAAGCCGCTCGCCGGAGAACGTTGATGCGTAGCTACTACGGAGAGAACGTTGATGCGGAGCTACTACGGAGAGAACGTTGAAACGACATCTTGCAACTCTCGAGCCTTGACGGCTACCATTTTGAAGTCGGGAGGCCGCGTCACGTTCTGTCAAACTCGACATCCCTCAAGAGAAAAGAGGTTAGGAGTCCCCAGTTACAACTGTCGATCGTGCTTTCTAGGAGAGGTTGGGGTTTGGGAACGGCTTCCCTGGCTGGAAACGCCTACTTTCCTGATGCGGTGCGGTTGAGAGATGCAAATATGTCTTGATGCTATGCCTTGGAGAAATATAGAATCTCACATAAATGTTTCATCATAGATCGTACGACTTTGTGGGCGAAGTTCCAATTATGAGGGTCCCGATGGAAGAAGGGTCTCCGTGAACTCGGGAGAGTTGTTGATTTTCATTGCTTTCGATTTTGGAGAAGTCCTTCCCGATCTTCACGTGTGACGAAATTGGATTGCTTATCCCCTTCTCTTGGGCGTTCAAGAGCAACGCGAGCCTCTTCATCTATAACGCGCGTCCTGCTGAAGTATCTTTCGTCTTTTCATCGAATCAACAGTGCTAAAAGGAGGTCGGCTTCTTAGGATCTTCCAAGTATCTTGCCCGATGGTGGAGTAGCGTCTCTAGTGACGGTTGGAGCTTTCAAGCTTGAAGAACCGTTGGGGTGGCGGAAGTGGCTCCGGTTCGGTGATCGTAAGTGTATCGTGCGGAGATGACACGGTTTTGATCACGAAGTCTTTGGAGCCATGGCGTGTTTCGAAGGGAAAGGATGGTCTTTGGAAGGGCGCAAGATGTTAGCTATTTGGAAGGATGCAAACTGTTAGCACAAAGTGTGGTAATGCGGCTGGCATGCGCGTGCGGCATGTGTGCGGTAAGCGCGTAAGCGCGCGTCGGCAAGCGCTTATGGAAAGCGCTCTGGCAAGCGCCGGCATGCGCGTCGGCAAGCGTATCAGTAAGCGCATCTCAGGAAACGCGTCCGGTAGGCGCTGGATCGTCTTGGAATGGGCGCCGACTTGGTGTGGACGCCGGCTTGGATTTTGGTATGGTGTGGACCATTGGCTTGGCACGGTCTTTGGCTTGGCGTGGCTTGGACTTGTTCTGCGGGCCCCGATTGCCTCTTCCCATACGTAGCTCAAACAGAAATCCTTTCCTTATTCAAATTCAAAAAGTGTTATGCTTATGAAATGGGTTGGCTCCCCTTTTTACCTCGTATCTTTGTTATCACGTCATGGTGTTAGCGGTAGCGCGGTAGTGATAAAGTGGGCAAGCATATCCCACTATGTACTCCAGCGTTTCTCTTTCAATTTGTTTTATTGTTTTCTTGTCTTTGGTGTAAACCGTAGCCATAGGTATGCCTTTCATAAACTTGTGGAAATACCTCATCATAAATAATTCTTCAAATGTCACCGTAGTAACGTCTTGCTAATAGTGACAGTGGTAATTATTATTGTGCAAAGTAGGTATGTACGGGTAGGTGATTTTTTTTTTTTTTTTTTTTTTGAAAGGCAAACAAAGCGCACGGTTTATGGTTTTTGTCTTCTGGATTTCTTGGGTTGATAGATAGATGTTAGCTTTTGAGGATATTGAATTATTTCTGGGATGAATGGTTTTGATAATATAACTCTGATTATGTTTTGGGAAAGGAATATTGCTTTTATGAAAGTGTGTGCTAGCAATAGGCACAAGACGCAATAGTATGGCGGTTTTATTAAGAACCTAAAAACAGATCGTATATCTTGCCCAATCTAAATTTACTCACTTGCAAACACGCCTCCCTCCAAGTAAAAGGCGGCTTTCTTTGGTAGCAAGGCGGCTTTGCGGGTAGCATCTTGATTAGTCCCCAATTCTTTGGTAGCGTCTTCAGCGAGTCCCGGTTTTCGGTGTAGTTTTAACAACCGATAACCAGGTTGTCCGGTAGTTGAGTCGGACTGAGTCGCAGTCCCCAATCGATTTTGGAAGCATCTTCAACGAGTCCCAGGTTTTCGGTGTAGTTTTAACAACCGATAGCCAGGTTGTCTGGTAGTTGAGTCGGACCGAGTCGCAGTCCCCAATCGCTGGTAGCATCTTCAACGAGTCCCGGTTTCGGGTGTGTAGTTTTACAACCGGTAACCAGGTCGTGCAGCGATTGAGTCCATCTTGACATCCGGGTGAAGAACGAGATCGAAGGACGAGATCGATAGTCTGACATTGTAGCCGATAGATCAATCCTCCCACTGTGGTCGCCAATTGTTTATGGGTGAAAATCGTTTCTGCCGATTTCGGTAAATTCGGTAGGTGAGTGAGAAACAGATTCAAACCCTAAACAAATGTGCTGCACGTGAGCACTTCATAGATTCGAGAGATCAATCTGTACAAGTCCGGCCTAAACCAAGAAATGGCCGTTCCAGATTTGCTTCGGTCACAAAGTGGAGGAGAAGGGTTGATTTGGGGAGGGAAGCAAAGAAAGGTGTTGAGACCAGAATAATTCTGGGAGAGTAGTATCTCGACTTGTATCAAAAAGTAAAAGCTTGGGAATCTTGCAAGAGATGAAAGCTATTAGGAGAGCTTGCAAAGTTGCTTTTCTGATAGTGTAGTATTTTTCTCCGACCGAGACTTGTTGTCCGGTGGAAATAGGTAAGACCTATTTATACAAGTCGAGATTGAAACGTACCACGGCCTCATGAAGGAAGAGAGTAAAGGGTGAAATAATGAGAGGAGGTGGTAACCGCAAGGTGTTTATGGGTGAAAACGTTTTCACCATTATTTCCTCATTTATTTGACCGCTTTATTCCTTTTCACGCTTTCTTAATGTGAGCGTAGTGTACGCCTGCAAGTTTGTGACCGCCAAACCAAAACCCCTGGAAAGCATCCCCAGTTTGTGTTGATATCTCGAGTGTTGGTTGCACCTTGAGTGCAAGTGGCGCTGCTAGTGGCGCGTGTGGCATGTGCCATTGGCATGTGCGGAATGCCCTTGTTGCGGGTTGTACTTCGAGCGCAAGTGGCAATGCCAGAGCTACTAGTGGCGTGCGTGGCATGTGCCAATGGCATGTGCGGAATGCCTTTGTGGTAGGTTGTACGTTGAGTGTAAGTGGCAATGCCCAGAGGCTGCTAGTGGCGTGTGTGGCATGTGCCAACGGCATGTGCGGAATGCCTTGGTGGTAGGTTGCACGGTTTGCAAGTTAGGCTACCGGCGTGTGTGTTTGGCATGTGCCAATGGCATGTGCGGAATGCCTTGGTGGTAGGTTGCACGGTTTGCAAGTTAGGCTACCAGCGTGTGTGTGTTTGGCATGTGCCAATGGCATGTGAGGAATGCCTTGGTGGTAGGTTGCACGGTTTGCAAGTTAGGCTACCAGCGTGTGTGTTTGGCATGTGCCAATGGCACGTGCGGAATGCCTTGGTGGTAGGTTGCACGGTTTGCAAGTTAGGCTACCAGCGTGTGTGTTTGGCATGTGCCAATGGCATGCGTGGCCGTTAGGGCCGTGGCCTTGGTAGGAAAAGCTACCAGCGAGCATGATGGCATGTGCCAATGGCATGCGTGGCCGTTCGGGCCGTGGCCTTGGTAGGAAAAGCTACCAGCGAGCATGTTGGCATGTGCCAATGGCATGCGTGGCCGTTAGGGCCGTGGCCTTGGTAGGAAAAGCTACCAGCGAGCATGTTGGCATGTGCCAATGGCATGCGTGGCCATTAGGGCCGTGGCTTTGGAAGGAAAAGCTACCAGCGAGCATGTTGGCATGTGCCAATGGCATGCGTGGCCATTAGGGCCGTGGCTTTGGTAGGAAAAGCTACCAGCGAGCATGTTGGCATGTGCCAATGGCATGCATGGCCGTTAGGGCCGTGGCTTTGGTAGGAAAAGCTACCAGCGAGCATGTTGGCATGTGCCAATGGCATGCGTGGCCGCTGGGACCGTGGCCTTGGTAGGAAAGCTACCAGAGAGCATGTTGGCATGTGCCAATGGCATGCGTGGCCGTTAGGGCCGTGGCTTTGGTAGGAAAAGCTACCGTGAGCATGTTGGCATGTGCCAATGGCATGCGTGGCCATTAGGGCCGTGGCTTTGGTAGGAAAAGCTACCAGCGAGCATGTTGGCATGTGCCAATGGCATGCGTGGCCATTAGGGGCCGTGGCCTTGGTAGGAAAAGCTACCGGCGAGCATGTTGGCATGTGCCAATGGCATGCGTGGTCATTAGTAGGAAAAGCTACCGTGGCATGTTGCATGTGCCAATGGAAAAGTCATTAGGGCCGTGGCCGCCGAGCATGTTGGCATGTGCCAATGGCATGGGTGGCCGGCGGGGCCGTGGCCTTGGTAGGAAAAGCTACCAGTGAGCATGTTGGCATGTGCCAATGGCATGCGTGGCCATTAGGGCCGTGGCCTTGGTAGGAAAAGCTACCAGCGAGCATGTTGGCATGTGCCAATGGCATGCGTGGCCGACTTGGCCTAGGTTGCATGGTTTGCAAGCCTAGGGCGCTATATTTGGCATGTGCCAATGGCATAGCGGCTTGGAAATATGGCTTGTGGTGCGTGTTGGCATGTGCCAATGGCACGTACGGCCATGTTGACCTAGTTGCACGTTTTGCAAGCCTAGGGCGCTATGTTTGGCATGTGCCAATGGCATAGCGGCTTGGAAATATGGCTTGTGTACATGTTGGCATGTGCCAATGGCACGTACGGCCATGTTGACCTAGTTGCACGTTTTGCAAGCCTAGGGCGCTATATTTGGCATGTGCCAATGGCATAGCGGCTTGGAAATATGGCTTGTGGTACGTGTTGGCATGTGCCAATGGCACGTACGGCCATGTTGACCTAGTTGCACGTTTTGCAAGCCTAGGGCGCTATATTTGGCATGTGCCAATGGCATAGCGGCTTGGAAATATGGCTTGTGGTACGTGTTGGCATGTGCCAATGGCACGTACGGCCATGTTGACCTAGTTGCACGTTTTGCAAGCCTAGGGCGCTATATTTGGCATGTGCCAATGGCGTAGCGGCTTAGTTTGGCATGGTTGCCAATGAGTGCGATATGTAGTTTGGTTTTGGCGTCGCTGGCCATGGTACGCAGTGTGCGGCTTGGTTTTGGCGTCGTTGCCATGGTGCGCAGTGTGCGGCTTGGTTTGGCATCGTTGCCATGGTGCGCAGTGTGCGGCTTGGTTTGGCATTGTTGCCATGGTGCGCAGTGTGCGGCTTGGTTTGGCATTGTTGCCATGGTGCGCAGTGTGCGGCTTGGTTTGGCATTGTTGCCATGGTGCGCAGTGTGCGGCTTGGTTTGGCATTGTTGCCATGGTGCGCGGTGTGCGGCTTGGTTTGGCATTGTTGCCATGGTGCGCGGTGTGCGGCTTGGTTTGGCATTGTTGCCATGGTGCGCGAGCAGTGTGCGGCTTGGTTTGGCATTGTTGCCATGGTGCGCAGTGTGTGCGGCTTGGTTTGGCATTGTTGCCATGGTGCTTGAGTGTGCGGCTTGGTTTGGCATTGTTGCCATGGTGCGCGGTGTGCGGCTTGGTTTGGCATTGTTGCCATGGTGCACGGTGTGCGGCTTGGTTTTGGAATTAGGGTTACGTGTCGAAAACCTAATGCGGTATTTTGAAAAAATACCCCTATTAATTATTTACACCTGAGTTAAATGCTCTTAGTTAATGTGTTGCGGGTAACACTAGGTCATAGGGTTTTACGATTTTACCCCTTGTTTAAAAACCACCATCAACATCCCCCTAAAGGTAAGATAGGTAGATATTCAATCCGAACATCTTTGTTATTCCTATTTTTGTAGTCCAAATAACTACAAAAAGAATATGATATGTTCCCCCTTAGTCGATGCTTTACTCTTTCGTTAGATATAACGTTTAAGCACAATTGTCCTTTCCTTATTGATTGCAAATAACTTGTTTACTCCATATATTTCTCCCCCTTTTTGTCACAAAATGACAAAGGTTCGAGCAAATAAAGGACAAATCGAAAGGATCTTACAAATCTAAAAGACTTGTAAACAACCTATAAGAGTTAAGCACGAAGGTTTCACATACCACTTTAGATAACCAATATTAAAACCGAAACTACAAGTAATTTAGTTTTAATATGTTATCAAGGAAAACTATTGCCCGAACCAATTTCCCCTAATACACCAAAATCTTTAATTTATCCACCTATAAGTCCTCTTACCTAAAGTGAATGGACAAATCGAGACAATACTACAAATCGGTATTCACACTTTGTGATATGGATAAGATCGAGATAATACGACTACTTGATAATAGGTTCGGACTTAACCAAACTCTATAGGATCAATATCATGTAAAGCGGAGTTAAACTTTACTTCAAATTATATAAACAACTATAATTGCGGAGATAGAAAAGTAAATCACGCAACAAGATTTTTTTAACAAGGAAAACTGCAAATGCAAAAAAAACCCGAGACCAAGTCTAAAATTGAATACTCTCAGAATTAAGCCACTATATAAAATCTAAACCAACTTTGTATAGTTGAGACCAAGAAACTACCCATAGTTCACTTAGTTTCCTCAGTATCCTTGTGCTTTCAACTTTGATGAGTGCACGCACTGGAACAATTCCTTTGGATCGTATTCCAAACAGTAAAGGAACAACAAATCTATTTGGTAACAACTCTATTGATTCTTTCCAGATTAAGATATCTCATGTCATATGCAAAGGATCTTCCGTTTAAGCTAATAAACTCCTTTACCTGGTTAGATCAATCTATCCAACAACTACCGAAGTAGCAGAGTTTAGATTTGCACTCAGTCCAAATAAATCTCAAAGAGATATATTATGAATGCCGATCTCACGCAACTAATCAATCGAATAAATCTGATTCTAGTTGGATCCCAGCTGATCAAGGTTTGTGCAACACAAAGATATGAGAAACCAATAAGAAATCTTCTTTGTCTTCAAATCTTCTTTAATCTTCAATTAAAACCTGCACAACACCACTTGAATCTCTTGTGATCAATCACGCATTTAACGGAGTGCAGTTAACAATGGATTATCACAAGATGTCTTTAGATCTACAAACAGTTCTAAAGATCCCGTCGATACTTCGATCTTGTTTGAGTGAATCTTATACCAGAAGAGATGATTCTCAAGAATAAACAAACTAGGTGCAATCAAAGTTTCAACAACCGTTAGTCAATCAAATCAATCGAAAACTAATAACACTACAATTATCTAGTTTCCCACCAACGGTACTCGTAGAGCTTCTTGATCCCACAGAAGTCTTTAAACGAGCGGTTGTAAGAGATTTCGCCTAATTAGGGTACTTTCCTCTCCGGATAGACGACTCCACCAGAAACAACAAAAAGATGAAGTTTGCCTGGCTCTTAGGATAATTTACTAGAAATGCATACTTAGGTATTTATAGACCAAGGATGTTTGGACACCAAGGAATTTCCAAAACCGAAAATATTCTCAAGATATGTAATGAATGGCAAGATTAGGTTTTCATAATTCCAGTAAATGCTTGTCCAATATTTCCGAAATCTCTCAATAGAAAATCTCCAATTAGTAAATGCACATTACTAATATGACAACCAAACTTGACATACCAACGCTTGGTGGGTTCAACTGAGCTATGCTCTAACAAGAGTTTTGTCACTAAAATTGACAAAGGGGTAGATTGTTAGAGCATAGCTCGGTTGAACTCACCAAGCGTTAGTATGTCAAGTTTGGTTGTCATATTTTAGTGTGTCAAAACTCATCTAAAGTCGCTTGATTATATACTAGAGTCAACTTCGTTTAGGTTAGACTAGAAAGTCTAGGAATGTTGAGACATACAAGTATTACTCTGAAGACCTGAAGAATATGAAGAATTAACGAACTACAACGATGACATCATCCTTCCACTTGAGGTTAGTAATATTGACTTGAACTGTTTTATTCCTAACGTATCTTTCAAGTCGTGCTATATTGAAAACATAACTGCGAAGTTGTATATATTGTACATATTGTATAATACTCTAGTGATGTGACACGGTCATAATTGTATGATCATAGTATTATGGAATTAGACTACGAAGTATAACACTTATCTTTTGAACTTCGTAGATATGACATCGACATAATCTTGTATATACTGTTATGATTATGTAAATGGGTTATGGTGAGGATTTCATCCTAGGAAATAATGTTTTACATTTGTTTAAAGGAAGTACATTCATGAACTCGTTTCGTGAATCGAAAGGGAAATTATTAGGCTTATTGGTTCGGCTATTCATTATGAATCTTTGGATGACCAATATGTGTGAGATGGTAGAACCGATCTTAACCTTGGTTATATATCTTGGTATAACTAATCACAATGCCTAACTTATGATTTGGTGTGACTTGTCTTTATTAATTGGTATAACATATCCTAAGTAATCACCATGTGATGGTATGATCGATCTTTGCTATTGGTGTGACCGATCCAAGTAATTGGTGTGACCGATCACAAGTGTTGTGTAATCGATCCTTGTAATTGGTAACCGGTCCTGGTAACTGGTGTGACCGGTCACAAGCAATACCATGGGAATATGGAACCGATCCTTGTAACTGGTGTAACCGATCCTAGTGACTGGTGTAACCGATCACAAGTATTTCCATAATAAGGTATAACCGCTCCTAGTGATTGGTAGAACCGATTGAACCCATGTATGTGATTTTGAAAAAACCGGGGTCTAACAACCACACCCAATATTTCGTTCGACAATCTGTATGGAATAACTCCAATATGATTCCAAGAGAATCAACTAGACAATCAGACTCAATCAAGGAAATATTTCCATGAGTTATATCTCAATTTCTCAATACAATCTGCAATCGAACATATAGAGATCTGTGAGCCTGATTGATATGAGAAATAACTTGAAATGTACCAAATACCAATGTTCAAGTGTCAATCAATTTCAATCAACAACTAAAGGTCGGATTTATCAATCGATTGAACTACGCACAACCTGTGATATTTCAATTATATAAACAAATATAATGCGGAAAATAAATAACACAGACACCAGAAGTTTTGTTAACGAGGAAACGCAAATGCAGAAAAACCACGGGACCTAGTCCAGAATTGAATACCACATTGTATTAAGCCGTTACAGACACTAGCCTACAACAAGTTAACTTCGGACCAGAATGTAGTTGAGCCCTAACCAAGTCTCACACCGATTAAGGTACAGTCGCATTCCTTACGCCTCTGAATCCCAAAGGACTCTACGCACTTGATTCCCTTAGCTTATCTCACCCACAACTAAGAGTTGCTACGACCCAAAGTCGAAGACTTTATAAACAAATCTGTCTCCCACAGAAAAGTCTATTCTGATAGATAAATCTGTCTCCCACAGAAATACCTACGAAGTTTTTGTTCCGTATTTTGATAAATCAAGGTGAACAGGAACCAATTGATAATCCGGTCTTATATTCCTGAAGAACAGCCTAGAAATATCAATCACCTCACAATAACTTAACTATATGGTAGTAGAACAAGTTATTGTGGAATCACAAAGAATGAGACGAAGGGATTTGTGATTATTTTTTATATCTTACCTATCAGAGATAAATCTCGAGCCAATCTTAGAGAAGATAGTATTCAATACGATAGAACTAGTAAGATCAGAACACGCAACTATAAGAAAATAGTTGGGTCTGGATTCATAATCCCAATGAAGTCTTCATGTCGTTAACCTATAATGGTTTTAGGAAAAACCTAGGTTAAAGGAGAATCGACTCTAGTACGCAACTAGTATCACACAGAAGGTATGGGGATTAGGTTTTCCAGTTACTAGAGTTCTCCCTTATATAGTCTTCAAATCAGGGTTTTATAGCTTAGAAACAAAGCAATTAATATTCACCGTTAGATGAAAACCTGATTTAATATTCAAGCTAAGTTTGCTTTAAACCAAAGCAATATCTCTCCACCGTTAGATGGTCTTAGCTTGTTACACACAAGTGATAAATACCTTCATTTAGATATGGGTAACCATACCTAAACGTGTACATTAAGTTGGCTCAATAACAGTTAACCGAAGTTGGCCATATGAACGCTTTTGTATTAACCACATTCATCTAACACTTCCAGATCAAATGATAATCAAATGAATCTAATTGTGTTACTCATAGAATTGTTCAATTGTTTATATTCTCATAGAAGTATACAAGACACAATTGAAGCAAAATCATACTTGATTCAAGAGAATCAATTCATGAACATTTAGCCATGGTTTGCAAAGATTGCATTCCTTAATATATAAATGTATTTGTTCATGAGTATGAAATCATACTTAACCGATTTTAGAACTTAACCACCTAAGTTTGCAAAAGGGTACGCAAACTTAAGTTATGGACTTTTGGTCTTGTCCGACAGTTCGCAAACAGCTACACATACTGTCGTCCCACACCTCAACTCAAGTAAAACCGTTCACATACTGGTATGCAAACTTGGTTCTCGGACTTTGACAGTTAAAATTGTTCGCATACTGGTATGCAAACTTGGTTCCCGGACCTGAATCATACCACAACAGTTTGCATACTGGTATACATACTATGTTATATCCAGACAATGGTTAATTGTTCTAAACTCCCATTTCAATCATTGAAACATCCTTAGCAGGCGACAATAACTGTCTCACACAAACTATTAGCTTATAAGTAATTTTTAAGTGATCGAATGATCAATACGAAACACTCCGAGTCGACATCAAATAACTGTCTCACACAAATCATGTGAGATGTTTCAAGGCAATTTTCACATGATCATCTTTTGACTTATTATTTAGTTTCCAACAAATAAATTGATTCAACTAAACTCGTCAAGAATAATGATGAACGTAACTAAAGCAAAAAGCTTTCCAACACATATTTCGAGAAATAGATAAGCGAGATAAACTCGACTCGAATATCAAAGGTGTATGATGTAAAAGTCTATATATATATACGACTTAGTCTCATTAGGAGATAAAATAGAATAGACTTCTGAGTGATAGATAAGTTTTAGTCTCCACATACCTTTTGTTGATGAAGTTCCTCCAAGCTATCCTCAGTAGATCTTCGTCTTCAATCGATGAACGCGGTGAAGTCTAAAGCTCAACTACACATTATATCATAATCCAAGACATAGCTATAAGTAGACTAGAAATCAAGACTATAGTTTTGATCACCTAAACTTGAAAAACAAGCTTGAGATAGCAACGCTTGCGAGTTTAACCGAGCAGTGCACTAACAATCTCCCCCTTTGTCAATTTTAGTGACAAAACTATCAATACATATGGATTACAAAATAAATAAACTTTGTAGCTTCTCATCCAACATGCTTGATTTCCTTGGCTCTTCAACATTCCTTGAATTCTTCGTCACTCCAAGTACTTCAGTGATTCTGAACGTGTTCAACTCAGTATCATAGATGTTGAAGATCCATAGCCATAACAATAAGAAAACAGATGTTCTGAATTATTGTTATACAGTGTCATAGTATTATTACACAACATCAAAGTTAAATTGTATCACAACTTTGACAATAATACTACGGTGATATGTATCACTCCCCCTTAGTCAATACTTCATCTCACAATGAAAACCACTCCAACTTACATAATGATCCGTAAACCATATGTATGTAGTGTGAACTTCAAAAAAATTCTCCCCCTTTTTTCAATATAAATTGGCAAAGGTACGAAAACTAAGCGGGATCATAATGAAATTATCAAAGAAATTATTCATGACTAGAAAAGAACATATAAACTTTGCTTCGATGTTTCACATAGTCGAAACTTAGTGTATTCATCAAGGAGTTTATAAAGATACAAGATAACTCCTATAATATTCCACAGTCGTACTCCCCAAGAAGAGGAGGATTTCTTTGGACATTAACAAATCACATAAAACATGAATTTGTATCCAGAAAACTCGAATAAATTAATCACAAGAGAACCTTAATTGTTAGAGCATTGCTCGGTCGAACTCGCATGCATTTCTATCTCAAGCATGTTTGTCAATGTTAGTGATCAAAACTATAAGTCTTGATTTCTAGTCTACTATTAGCTAAGTCTTGGACTAGGATAGAAAGTGTAGTTGAGCTCAAATACTCCATGGCAATCATCATACAAGACGAAGAACTACTCAAGGAACTGGTGGAACTTCATCGACTAAAAGGTATGTGGAGACTTGAACTTATCTATCACTCAAAAGTCTATCTACTCTATCTCCTATATTGAGACAAAGTCGTTTTGCTATATAGACTGTGATTATGCACATTTGCTATTTTGAGCCGAGTTTATCTCGCTTATCTATTTCTCGAAATATGTGTTGGTAAGCTTTCGCTTTAGCCAAGTTCATCTTTACCTAGTGACGAAAGTCATGTTATGTTTCAATCACTTGAAAATGGCTTTGACGAAAAATAGTTTGTGAATAACAACTATATAACGTCCTCTAAGAATGTTTCAATGATTGAAATGAGAGTTTAGATTATATAAGTATGGAAGGATATAAACATTGTGTGGTAACACATATGTGTGTAAGTCCTTATTCCTTGAACCAAAGTATGCGTACTTTGCTGCTCAGGAAAACTGGAACCAAGTCCGCGTACCAAGTCCGCGTAATGTCGGAAGTTCTCGACCCGAGAAAATCTGCTGGAGTTTGTGAACTTAAAACAAACTTATTCCGGATACTTAAGTCCGCGTACCAAGTCCGCGTACTTAAGTTGGTTATTTTCTAAAAACGATTATTCGTGAACTTAAACTTATATAAACTAAGGAATGCAAGTTTGCAAACCGTGGCTATAAAGTTCATGAATCGATTCGAGTGAATCAAATCGTTTTTGTTTCAATTGTGTCTATTATAAATATCTAAGCAATTGAACAACTCTCTAACTAGTTCATTTGAGTCATTTGAACTAGTTATGGAAAAGAAGAATATGGTTGATATGAAAGTGCTCATATGGCTAATCATTTGGTTAACTACTGTTGAACAAACTAAATGTACATGTTTGGGTACGGTTACACAAACCTAAAACGTGCATTTCATTTGTGTGTAACAAGCTAAGTTTCAATCTAACGGTTGAAAGATATTAGCTTGAATCTAATTAGGTTTTTATCTAACGGTGAATATTGAATGCTTTGTTACCAAGGTAACTTAGATTGCAAACCCTGATTTGAAAGACTATATAAATGAGAACTCTAGCAACTGGGAAACCTAATCCCCACACCTCCTATGTGATACTAGTTGTATAAGCTAGAGTCGATTCTCCTTTAACTTTAGGTTTCCATCGAGACCCTGTAGGTTAACGCCTTGAAGACTTCATTGGGATTGTGAAGCCAGACCGATACTAGTTTCTCATAGTTGTGTAATCTGATCTTGTTGTTTCTATCGTACTAAGTACAATCGTAACGATTGGCTTGAGATTGATTTCTCAGATATGCAAGATATAAAAGTAATCACAAACATCTTCGTCTCATCGTTTGTGATTCCACAATATCTTCTTTCGCCGCGTCGATTAAGATTATTGTGAGGTGATTGATAATACTAGGCCGTTCTTCGGGAATATAAGTCCGGGTTATCAATTGGTTCCATTCACCTTGATTTATCAAAAGACGGAACAAAACTCGTAGGTATTTCGTGGGAGACAGATTTATCTATTACCGTAGACTTTTTTTGTGTGATACTGATTTGTTTATTAAAGTCTTCGACTTTGGGGTCGAGTAACTCTTAGTTGTGGGTGAGATCAGCTAAGGGAATCAAGTGTGTAGTATCCTGCTGGGATCGAGACGTAAGGAGCGCAACTGTACCTTGGATCGGTGTGAGATTGATTGGGGTTCAACTACGGTCCGCACCGAAGTTATTTTGTAGTAGGCTAGTGTCTGTAGCGGCTTAATACAGTGTGTGTTCAATCTGGACTAGGTCCAGGGGTTTTTCGCATTTGCGGTTTCCTCGTTAACAAAACTTCTAGTGCCTGTGTTATTTCTATTCCGCATTATATTTTGTTATATAATTGAAATATCACAGGTTGTGCGTTAGATCAATCAATCAGAATATCCAACCTTTGGTTGTTGATTTACATTGATTGACACTTGGATATTGGTCTTTGGTACCATCCAAGTTATCTCTCTTGTATTTAATTAGACTCATGATTTCTATTTGCTTGAGTAAGAATTAAATCGAGAGATCGAGATATCATAACTCTTTGATATACTGTTAATAAGATTGAGTCTAGTTGATTCTCTAGAAAGTATATTGGAGTTAGTCCATACAGATTGCTAAGCGAAATATTGGGTGTGGTTGTTGTACCCCCGCTTTTTCATTAATGATTAATTTAATCGGAAATGCTCAACATAAGAAAACTTACGGAGCCATACATTACTTTCACATATAAGTGGATCAGGGAAAGATCAATACTGCGGAATATTCAAAAGTTCATTCTATCTTTTATCAATATTTGCATAAAGACATAATAAACTTAACTTTTGACATATATGGGACAATCATAGTTCACGGACGTAAACACACATATCCCATAAATTTTTTGCAATATATAAAACCAATAAAGATTAATACTACAAAATCATCTTCCAAATAACTTAGAATTTAAATAAATAAATCTAGAACATTACAAGATGAAAATAGTTGGCGATAACTATGTGTAATCACAATATTTGCTATTCCAAACCCTAGTTATCCTACTTAAAACACAAGAATAAATTCTCATAAGAAGTTTCCTAGACATAATGAAAAATAAGAGTTCGAGAAATCAATAATCATCTTTATCATCGGACTCTATCCAAGAGGCTTGGACTTTTTCCATTTCGTCCTTGATTTCAGGAAACTTTGTAGCAATCACACATAATTGTGCTTGCACACATTTTACCTTGGAATTGATCTTACGAACACTCTTGTGAATTTCATGAAGAATACCAAAGGTGGTAGGATCACAAGAACCATCAAGGGGATCACATATTTGTCTCTTGTAAGCATTTTTCTCCATACGTTTGAAGGTACAAGGACGAACAAGTTTAGGAGTTCCAATAGAGTTGTCACGGTTTGCAAAGAATGCATTCCTTAATATTTAAATGTATTTGTTCATGAGTATGAAATCATACTTAGCCGATTTTAGAACTTAACCACCTAAGTTTGCAAACGGGTACGCAAACTTAAGTTCCGGACTTTTGGTCTTGTTCGACAGTTCGCAAACAGCTACACATACTGTCGTCCCGCACCTCAACTCAGGTAAAACCGTTCACATACTGGTATGCAAACTTGGTTCCCAGATCTGAATCATACCACAACATTTTGCATACTGGTATGTATACTGTGTTATATCCAGACAATGGTTAATTTTTCTAAACTCCCATTTCAATCATTGAAACATCCTTAGAAGATGACAATAGTTGTCTCACACAAACTATTAGCTTACAAGTAATTTTCAAGTGATCGAATTATCAATACGAAACATTCCGAGTCGACATCAAATGACTGTTTCACACAAATCATGTAAGATGTTTCAAGGCAATTTTCACATGATCATCTTTTGACTTATTATCTAGTTTCCAACAAATAAATTGTTTCCAACTAAACTCGTCAAGAATAATGATGAACGTAGCTAAAGCAAAAATCTTTCCAACACATATTTCGAGAAATAGATAAGCGAGATAAACTCGGCTCGAAATATCAAACGTGTATAATGTAAAATTCTATATAGCTATATGACTTGGTCTCATTAGGAGATAGAATAAAATAGACTTCTGAGTGATATATAGTTTTAGTCTTCATATACCTTTTGTTGATGATGTTCCTCCAAGCTCTACTCGGTAGATCTTCGTCTTCAATCGATGAACGTCGTGAAGTCTAAAGCTCAACTACGCATTTTATCTTAATCCGAGACATAGCTATAAGTAGACTAGAAATCAAGACTTATAGTTTTGATCACCTAAACTTGACAAGCAAGCTTGAGATAGCAACGCTTGCGAGTTCGACCGAGCAAAGTGCTCTATGATTTGGTATTTGATCAATCACATAGTTATCTTGGAATACTGGTCAACCGATTTAAAACTTGTTTGGAAGTGTGGTATAACCGATTCCAAGAATGTAAATCCATGTGAATATGAATAAGGATTTACAAAGAAAAGATGTCAACATACTTTGAACACGAACAATAACTCTTATCTTTTATTGTTCAAAGATATTCCTTAGTACTCAAGGAGATCCTGTTCCGAAATAAATTAGGAATCTTTTAATTAAGGTTGTTTGTTTGATATTCTTTAATTACCAGCAATTAAATGCATATCTCTAGAGAATAAAAATCAGTAATGTGCATTTACTAATTGGATATTTTCTATTGAGAGATCTCAGAAATATTGGACAAGCATTTATTGGAATTAGGAAAACCGAATTTTGCCATTCATTGCATATCTTGAGAATATTTTCGGTTTTGGAATTTCCTTGATGTCCAAAAATCCTTGGTCTATGAATACTTAAGTTTGCATTTCTAGCAAACTATCCTAAAAGCCAGGCAAACTTCATTTCTTGTTGTTTCTGGTTGAGCCGTCTAATTGGAGAGGAAAATATCCAAATTAGGTGAAATCTCTTACGACCGCTCATTTAAAGACTTTTGTGGGATCAAGAAGCTCTACGAGTACCATTGGGGAAAACTTGATAATTGCAATGTTATTAGTTTTTGATTGATTTGATTGACTAATGGTTGTTGAAACTTTCACTGGACCTAGTTTGTTTATTCTTGATAATCTTCTCTTCTGATATAAGATTCACTCAAACTAGATCGAAATATCGACGGGATCTTTAGAACTATTGTTAGATCTAAAGACATCTTGCGATATTCCATTGTTAACAGACTCCGTTCTGTATGTGGTTGATCACAAGAGATTCAAGTGGTGTTGTGCAGGTTATTATTGAAGATTAAAGAAAATTTGAAGACAAAGTAGATTTCTTATTGGTTTTCGTATCTTTGTGTGTGCACAAACCTTGATCGGCTAGGATCCAACTAGAATCGGATTTATTCGATTGATTAGTTACGTGAGGTCGGCATCGCTTTATAGTTTCTCTTTGGAATCTATATTGATTGATTGTGAATATAAACTCAACTACTTTGGTATTTATTGGATAGATTGATCTAACCATGCAAAGGAGTTTATTAGATTAAACGGAAGAGCCTCTGCGTATGACTTAATATATCTTTATCTTAAAGAATCAATAGAGTTGTTACCAAACAGATTCGTTGTTCCTTTGTTGTTTGGAATACGATCAAAAGGAATTGTACCAGTGCGTGACTCATCGAAGTCGGAAGCGCAGGGATACTTAGGAAACTGAGTAAACTATGGGTAGTTGCTTGGTCTCAACTATACGAAGTTGGTGTAGATTTTGTATTGCGGCTTAATTCTGAGAGTATTCAATTCTAGACTAGGTCACGGGGTTTTTCTGCATTTGCAGTTTTCCTCGTTAACAAAATCTTGCTGTGTGATTTACTTTCCTAAATAATATCATTCGTATAATTCGATTTATTAGTAACTATTTATTAACAGAAGAGGTTTTAGTTGGTAGCCGAGTAACAAGCTGAGCACCAACCCCTTTCCAAATAGCAACACCCAATCTATGAAAAATAAAACTACCAAGACCACTACCAGCGTCGTGACTAACTAAACAATTCTTCAGACACTTGAAAAAATATATAGTATCCTCACTAAGTTCCCCTAAGGTAGTAAAATGTAGCACACCCAAATCATAACCGTGCGAAGTACATTCATTCAAATATTTAGAACGTTTACGCGAGATTGCTTTAGCGATAGCCTGGCCTGGGAAGAAAGCACGAACACCATCTCTAGTAAAGGGAGAGACACATGTAACATCCATACACACATTTTGGCCTTTTTCCCAATTGAGAACAAGGATATCTGCTGGACGTAAATCCTTGTTATTCTCAGACAAAAACCCTAAGGCAACATCCTTGCGTGCAGGGACATCAGCTTTGAAAAAATATTCGCAATTACATCACGTACCAAGTCATGGCGGAACTTTAGACCAACATCATTAGCACAGTGAAGCGCGTGATCTCCAAAGATATCCATAGGCCTATTGCAACAAGAGCACAACCCGTCCTCAACAAATAAAGGGATATTAAGGCGATAACAAACTACTTCTTTGAACTATCTGGGACCAAGGCACTGATCTAAACCACTGATCAGAACATCCAAAAGGTAATCTTGAGCATGTTTGATCTGATTGCATTGCCAAAGAATGGAGTCTCTTGCAGATAAATTAAATTGTTCGGGGATTTGCTTCTTAACTGCATCTAAATAAGTGACTGACAGGGAGTGCATACAAGGGGGGGGCAGTGTCATCGACGCAATAATGGGAAGGCAAACTACATACCTGAATGAATTTCTGAAGAGCCAAGTGATAGGCAACCCCATTATCCGTTGGAAAAGAGCTACCAAGTATCACCTTTCGCACAGAGTGGCCAGTCTCTGTTGATAGGAAGTATGACTCTGAGAGGCAAGATAGCAGTAGGTGCGAGTGTCAGCCATGGTATAAATTCCAAGACCACCATCTTTGATAGGAAGAGTGGCCAGTCTCTGTTGCAAAGGCCCAAATCCATCTCCATCTCCAGTGATTAAGAGCCTCAAATATTGGAGCAGGTGATCATCAAAGAGGTCAGAGGCCTGTTGCAGAGCTGCCGGATTAGTAGTACGCATAGCAAAATATAGTCTGGATACACCGACATAATTACGGAGTAACAACATCTCACTCTGGGGATCTCTGAGCTTTTTGATAGCAGACATTAGCTGAATAGTCTTATTCACCCTATTAAGCGCCATGTCACTCTCATAGGTCCACCCAAAAGCTTAAATCCCTTGCTAGGCCTACCAATATCCGAGGGGAAAATACATACCTCCATGCTGCGTGGATCAGGAGTGGGCCAAAAGACCTCGGTCTTCTTGATATTAAGATGAAGACCTCTACACGGTCCTTCAGACTCAATAATACTCAGAGCTCTAGCAACCTCCATTGTGTCGCCAATGATAATGCCATCATCTAGGTACCAGGCGTGCAAATCAAGCTTGCAACGAGAAGCAATGGACTTCACAAGAGGGTGAAGTGTCAAGGCAAAAAAAAGGGGACCGAGAGGATCACCTTGTTGAACACCGAGTGCAGAGGACAGGATGTATTGGTCATAGTACAGTTTAGCAGGCCTAGCATAACAAAATTCTACCCAACGAGAAATACCTGGACAATGAAGCCGAACCTCTTTAATAAGATAAGACTTGCTCACCATGTTGAATGCATTCGAAAAGCAACATTGACATACTATCCGAGTGACCTTTCAACTCCAGCAAACTGTTGACAAAATGAAGTATACTCTCTCCCCCCACCGGAACTCCAACACCAAATTGATAATCACCCAAGTAAGATTGCATCTCCTTACCAACTGACAAGGCAACCACCTTAGAGACCAAACGGCGCCAAATAGTACCAACCGCAATTGGCCTAAGACCACCTCCGGGCTAAGGGGTGCACTAGCGATAAGATCTCCTAATACCTTAAGACACTTACCTGCCAACCAAAGGTTGACAACCCTAGTAATCGAAGCCACCAACTCGTCTGCAACTGCCGCTGCTGCACCACCTAATGCGTCGACTAAATGCTGAGCCCGCAAGCCATCACGACCACAAGAAGTACCTCTTGGAAAACTCTTAATGGCATCAACGACAGCCCTTGAGTCAACCGTTATTGGGTCGCCGATTGCAACGTCGTCCGGAATAATGGCTGAAGGAGCTGCATGGTGTTTGGATTGCAACTCAGTCAATGTACTCTCATTGCGAGGTGCTAACCCATTTGAAGACAAGACGAGAATTGTAGCTGCAAAATCCCCATATCCAATCTACTTTCGACAAGCACTTAAATTAGTCACTTCTGGATTCTTTTTGCTGTCCTTTTTAGCTGAGTACTGTTGGCATGGGAGACGTAAAAGCTTGGAGATCAAAGTGAGGCAACCCATTGGTTCCTTCCAAATAATCAAGGCATGTTGGATGGCTGCAATTTGAAGTCGCTTCCTGTTGGAAGACTTCTCTTCAGCCGATCGTGTAGGTCTGTATAAAGTTAATGTGCAAATGGGAAGCAATAATAAGTGAATCCAGGTCGATGCATCATTAGGTCTGCAAAGCACATTATCCAAGCATGTTTTCAAGGCACGAGAGAAGCCTAATATACATTGATGCGGTATGTTAGAGATCGTGGTAAAACGACACTGGAAGACAACGTTGAACAGGTCCGGCGAGAGCAAGAAAGACTCATTTGGTACATGTTTCGGGGAAGCAACAACCTCAACAGACTCAGTATAAGCAACACCGTCGACACTCCTAGCTACAACTTCACTACCAACAACAACATCATTCAAAGCTACAACATCATGCAAAATAGGCAAGGCAGACAAGGCAGGCTTGACGATACCGTGTATGAGAAAGTCTGCTGAAGCTCCATGACCAGCAATGGCATCGTGTAGAGCTCCGTCCAAACCTTTGCAAGGGGGTTCTCCAGGCTCGTAAGGTCATGCAATGGCTGCATAGCCACATACGTATCTGTTGGAGAATATTTTCACAGGAGCAGTAAACATGTAGGTCGTTGGAGATGATGGCTCTGCAAGCGACTTATTGTCTTATGTGGAAAGGTGTCTATCTTGTAAATGTCCTGTAAAAGAACTCCTTCCGTAGCCTCTACCATTTACTCCATCCTCACAGCCATGATTTTTTTTTGAACGGGCAGTGACAATACCCATTCTGTGAAGCAGCGTCCTCAGCGTGAAGAGGTGTAGAAATTTGACGCAGCTGAGGAGAAGTAGATGATGGCCGAGGTGTATGAGAAGGCTGCTGAGAAGGTATCTGTGAACAGCTAGGAGCATAGGACCGTGTAGATGCAGGCATAATTGAAAAACCTTCACAAACCCTAAAAATAAAAATAAAAACCCTAGTTCGAATGAAAAGGCCAAAAGGTAAAACAAACGTGGGAAAAGAAAAAGAACAGGAAAACAAAGGGAGGCGATGAAAAATCAAAACCAGAAAGATGAAGGGATGAGACCAATCCATTGACAAACCCTAGTTTTCAATCGCTGGAGTTTCTCTCTGGAGCTCATCGCCATTAAATTTGTCAAAAATAATAAAAGTTTAATTATTATTTTTGTGAATTTTTTCTAACTACAATGTAATCCATGGAAACCTTGTTTATATAATTTAAAGTAAATTACACTTTACGTTTACTCCGATATACTTGATAGTGATCCTATAGAGTTTGGTTAAGTCTGAACCTATTATCAAGTATCACACTTTGGTTGTCGTATTGTCTCGATCTCGTATCCATAGACAATCACACAAAGTGTGAATACCGAAGTTGTTGTATTGCCTCGACTTTGTCCATAGACGATCACACTTGGTAAGAGGAATTTTAGATTGAAACAAAAAGATTGTGGTGTATTTGGGTACCTTCATCTTTTCAAACAGTTCTGTGAGAGGCCTACTAATCACACAATAGTTTCTCACAAACTTTCTATAGTAGGCAGTGAGTCCTAGAAAACCTCTGAGCTCCTTGACATTTGTAGGGGTAGGCCAGCTTTTCATTATAAAAATCTTAGCAGGATCAGATACAACACCATGTGCAGTAATGATATTGCCCAAGTACTCAATTTCAAGTTATGCAAAACAACATTTAGACAATTTGGCGTATAATTGGTGTTGTCTCAATAGAGAAAGAGTAATGTCCAAGTGTTTTGCATGGGTTTCTAAGTCAGGACTATAGACTGGGATATCATCAAAGAAAATTAAGATGAATTTTCTCAAATGAGGCTGCAAAATATAATTCATTAAGGCTTTAAAGGTTGCAAGAGCATTAGTGAGACCAAAAGGCATAACATTGAACTCATAATGGCCATGATGAGTTCGAAAAGTCGTCATGTAAATATCTCGCTAGATTGACTCTAATTTGGTGATAGCCTGATCTTAAATCAATTCCAGTAAACACACAAGAGCCAAATAATTCATCCAAGAGCTCATCAATAATAGGAATATGAAACTTATCTTTGATTGTGATGTTGTTGAGCTTCCTATAATCAACACATAATCTCCAACTATCGTGTTTTTTATTGACATGAATGAATGGAGAAGCAAAGGGACTATGTTTCCATGACTTGGCTGAATGACTCCTCCCTGTAACATTTCTTGGACCAAATGCTCAGTCACACTCTTTTGAACATAAGGAAATTTGTATGGCCTTTGGTTTACTGGTGTAGAATTTGGTATGAGAGGAATGGAGTGATGAAGGGATCTGTGAGGTGGAAGTTTAGTAGGCTCAGAGAAAACATCCTGAAATTCTTGTAGAATGTCAGATATCACTGGTAGAGTTGGAGGTTGAGGATTAGTAGGAGTAACAAAGAATAATTGACCAATGATTCCATGAGAATTATTATGGAAGTAATCTTGTAAGCTATCTGCATCAATCATCTTGAGAGAAGGTGATGTGTGAGTCCCCACTAGAGTGATGTTCTTCCCTTGGTGTTTAAAAGAGATACTCAGGGTAGAGAAATTGAGAAGAATATCTCTCAGCTTTCTAAGCCAGTCATCTCCAAGAACCATATCACATCCTCCCAGGGGAAGTAGCCTCAAATCACCAGTGAAGCCATAAGTCTGCATTTGCCAGTGTAAGGAAGCACAAATACCAGAACTCACTGTTTTTTCACCATTTTCCATAGTGACTAACAAGTTGCCAATAGGCTGAATAGAGCAACCCAGAGATTTGTCCAAGTCACAATCAATAAAGTTGTGAGTACTGCCAGTATTAATAAGAATAGAAATTGCATGTTTCTTAATAAAACCTGTAATTATGATGGTGTCCCCAATAGCAGTGCCAGTAAGGGAATGAAGAGAGATTTCCATATCACTTTCCACAACTAGGGTATTCTCATCTTCAGAGATATCCTCTTCATGTTCACTACTCCCTACTTCAGATTTAGTGGCCACCATCAAATACAGTTACTGCTTTTTACAAAAATTTCCTGGTCTGTAAACTTCATCACAGTTATAACAAAGTCCTTGACTCTTTCTCTTTTGAATTTTTCCATGTGTTAATCTTTTAATGGGAATTTGGGAAAGAATAGATTTTTGAGGAGGTGTTGTTGGAATGGGAAGTAATGGTGGGAGGGATATAGGTTTGTGGGAAGTTCTGTGAGGTAGACTGCCTTGCAGTAAAGTATTAGAAATTTTTTTATTAGTGGACTTGTTGGTTTTTTGTTGGGTATTGAGTGTTTGTTCTTGCATTTTAGAAAGAGAAAATGCTTGCATCAAGGTGGTAGGATGAAACATACTGACTGAATGCTTAATATCTTCTTCAATCCCCCAATGAAGCTCATCACATAGTGTTAGAGCATAGCTCGGTTGAACCCACCAAGCGTTGGTATGTCAAGTTTGGTTGTCATATTTTAGTGAATCAAAACTCATCTAAGAGTCGCTTGATTATGTACTAGAGACAACTTCGTATAGGTTAGACTAGAAAGTCTAGGAATATGGAGACATACAAGTATAATTCAAAGACCTGAAGAACGTGAAGAAGTAAAGAGCTACAACGACGACACCATCCTTCCTCTTGAGGTTAGTAATATTGACTTGAACTGTTTCATTCCTAACGTATCTTTCAAGTCGTGCTATATTGAAAACATAACTGCGAAGCTGTGTATGGATATATTACTCTAGTAGTGAGACATGATCATATGATCACAGTATTAATGAATTAAACTACGAAGTATAACGCTTATCTTTTGAACTTCGTAGATATGACATCGACATAATCTTATGAATGTTGTTATGATTATGTGAATGGGTAAAGGTGAAGATTTCATCCTAGGAAACAATGTCTTACATTTGTTTAAAGGAAGTACATTCATGAACTTGTTTTATGAATCGAAATGGAAATCGCTAGGCTTATTGGTATGGCTATTCATTGCAAATCTTTGGATTACCAATATGTGTGAGATGGTAGAACCGATTGTAACTTTGTTATGTATCTTGGTTCAACTAATCACAATGCCTGACTTATGATTTGGTATGACTAGTTTTTATTATTTAGTGTAACCGATCCTAAGTAATCACCTAAGATGGTATGATTGATATTTGTAATTGGTGTGACTGATCACAAAGAGTTGTGTAATCGATCCTTGTAATTGGTGTAAAGCGGTCCTAGTAATTGGTGTAACCGATCTTAGTGACTGGTGTGACCGATCACAAGCAATACCATGTGTATATGGTAACCGGTCTTGGTAATTAATGTAACCGATCCTGGTAACTTATGTAACCGGTCCTGGTAACTTGTGTGACCGATCACAAGTGTTCCATATTAGGGTTTAACCGATCCCAGTGATTGGTATAACCGATTGAACCCATGGATGTGATTTGATATTTTATCAATCACATAGTTGTCTTGGAATACAGATGAACCGATTCTACTTGTTTGGAGGTGTGGTATAATCGATTCCAAGATTGTAAATATGAAAGAGGATTTACAAAGAAAAGATGTCAACATACTTTGAACACGAACAATAACTCGTATCTTTTATTGTTCAAAGATATTCCTTAGTACTCAAGGAGATCATGTTCCGAAATAAATTAGGAATCTTTTAATTAAGGTTGTTTGTTTGATATTCTTTAATTACCAGCAATTAAATGCATATCTCTAGAGAATAAAAATTATTAATGTGCATTCACTAATTGGATATTTTCTATTGAGAGATTTCGAAAAATATTGGACAAAGCATTTCCTGGAATTATGAAAACCGAATGGGCATTTATTGCCTATCTTGAGAATACTTTCGGTTTTGGAAATTCCTAGGTGTCCAAACATCTCTGGTCTATAAATACCTAAGTTTACATTTCTAGAAAACTATCCTAAGAGCCAGGAAAAACTTCATCTTTTTGTTGTTTCTGGTGGAGTCGTCTATTCGGAGAGGAAAGTACTATAATTAGGCAAAATCTCTTACGACCGCTCGTTTAAAGACTTCTGTGGGATCAAGAAGCTCTACGAGTACCGTTGGTGGGAAACTAAGAAGATTACAGTGTTATTAGTTTTAGATTGATTTGATTGACTAACGATTGTTGAAACTTTGATTGCATCTAGTTTGTTTATTCTTGAGAATCTTCTCTTCTGATATAAGATTCACTCAACCTAGATCGAAGTATCGACGAGATCTTTACAACTGTTTGTAGATCTAAAGACATCTTGTGATAATCCATTGTTAACAGACTCCGTTCCGTGCGTGATTGATCACAAGAGATTCAAGTGGTGTTGTGCAAGTTTAATTGAAGATTAAAGAAGATTTGAAGACGAAGAAGATTTCTTATTGGTTTCCCATATCTTTGTGTAGCACAAACCTTGATCGGCTGGGATCCAACTAAATTCAGATTTATTCGATTGATTAGTTGCGTGAGATCGGTAACGCCTAATAGTTCTCTTGAGATCTATTTTGATTGTTACAAATCCGAATCTTATTACTTTGGTAATAGAGATTGGATTGATCTAGTCAGGCAAAAGAGTTTATTAGTTTAAACGGAAGAGTCTTTGCATATGACTTGAGATATCTTTATCTTAAAGAATCAATAGAGTTGTTACCAAACAGATTTGTTGTTCCTTTACTGTTTGGAATACAATCCAAAGGAATTATTCCAGTGCGTGCACTCATCGAAATCGGAAGCGCAGGGATACTGAAGAAACTAAGTGAACTAGGGTTAGTTGCTTGGTCTCAACTATACGAAGTTGGTTTAGATTTTGTATAACGGCTTAATTCTGGTAATATTCAATTCTGGACTAGGTCCTTGGGTTTTTCTGCATTTACGGTTTCCTCGTTAACAAAATCTTGTTGTGTCATTTACTTTTCCTTTCCGCAATTATAATTGTTGTTATTATAATTCAAAGTAAATTACACAAACGTTAACTCCACTTTACTTGAAAGTGATCCTATAGAGTTTGGTTAAGTCCGAACCTATTATCAAGTAATCACACTTTAGTTGTCGTATTGTATCGATCTCGTATCCATAGACAATCACACAAAGTGTGAATACCGGTTTGTAGTATTGTCTCGACTTTGTCCATAGACAATCACTTTCAGTAAGAGGACTTATAGGTGGATAAATTAAAGATTGTGGTGTATTTGGGTACCTTCGTCTTTTCACATAGTAATGCTCATTTAGCATGGGATATTGTTGGTACAAAAGAGCCTTAAGGTTCTCAAATTGCTCAAAATACTCATTTACTGTAGTAGTCTAAGATAACTTATTGAATATTCCTAATATGTTCTCATTTGCAGGGTTTTCGAATATAAAGCAAGCAAGCTCATCTAATTCATACCAAGAAGTAATAGATCTAATAGTTTGTAAGTTTGTTAACCACTTACCTGTTTTACCCTCCAGATGCATAGCCGCCATGGTGATCTTTTGGCTTTCATCTCTAATGTTGTTGAGGAGAAAGTAACGATCACACTTTTGAATCCATCCTTTTGGGTTCTCACCATCAAATATAGGAAAATCCAACTTGGGCATTCGTGGGTTGGGGTTTAAGTCATGATTCCCTTGCTGGAAATTGAACATCATCCCTCATTGATGCTGAGAATTAAAGTGAGAGACTTCCCCTCCTGAGTCACGTTGTTCTTCGTTCCTCCTTCCTCAAAAGGTCTCCATATACTTAAAGAATTCTTCCTTTGATAATATTGATGTTTTTAACTCAGTATTTTGCGCAAATGAGATCATCTAACCTCCAAGTTAGTTTGTTCATCTGAGTAGTAAATGAATCAACAAATTTATGCAAATCTTCATTTACTTCCTTGATTGTGGGATTCTTTTCACCAACCATGTTAAGGATAGAACGGCTCTGATGCCAATTGTTGTGTTCCCACAACAAATTAACACACAAAATCAAGAAATAAAGGAAATCTGATTCAGAGAATCAGCCAGGTAGAGAAGAATAAGAAAACTAAGAAGGAAAAACTAAAACTTATTTCATTAATCTCTTAGCCGCAATAATCCTCTCTTACACATTTAAAGCCCTAATCCACTCGGGTCAGAAAAACAGGTACTACACGATGTTGGGCATTTGTCATCATCCTAACGGCTAAGCCAGAATCAGCTGACTCAGAATTATTATTACACCCCAGTTAATTATTAACGACACACATACAATTATTCTAAGCAGAAGGCTAGCCATATTTTCTTTTTTTATTCAAAGAGATAATATTATTAGAAGAGGGAGGATGTACAATTAGCTACCAGAGATAGCACAGAGAGGAAAACCGAAAAGATGTAAATTACATAAAAATAGATTCCTATGTATTATGCATGGAACTTTCAACATTCAGGTGAACTTTTTTTCCCACTGCAGCAGCCCAACTTAGTACCATAGGTTGGATATCAATCATTCTATCAATATGTAACTCTGGCGGGAAGAAAATAGAGAGAAAGTCGAGACCTTTGATACCTTTTACCATATTATGGGCCTTGTGGTTGGAAAGATATAGAAGAATGATGATTAACAAGAAAGCCAGAGATTGAGATGAAGTGAAGAGATTCTTGTACCAACCGGGGGGTTTTGGGCTTGGGCCGTAGAAATCTGAAAATGGATTAAATGTTTCGGATGTTAGGATGATTTCCAATCTGTTATCGTGTTTATTCTTGAAGATTTCTGGTTATTTTGTTTTGCTGCAAGACTAGCCACAGAATTGATCTCTTTTACATTGATACAATCGGATTGCAAGGAAGTGGATATCTCCTTTTGCGAAGTTAGTTAGAAATGATATGCGAGACTGTCACACTGTATTGAATTTTGTGACACGGTTAGTTTTGCTACTTCTTCAGCAGAGAGAGGTTTGCTTTCTTGCTCATACTAAGCTGCACTACTCTGTGGTGTGTATAGTTGTGCCCACTCTCAAACAGTCGCTTGGTTTCTTGGGACTAAATGTCTCGCTATATGAACTAGAAATAAATACTCACCATCTGTTTTTCCAGGTGGGTTTTTTTCGTTAATTAGTACTACATGTACCCTGTAATACGTGCCCTGGACGACGACGACGACAAAAAAAAAAAAAAAAACACCAGTGAAGAACAAAATGCACCAGCCGGGAATCTCCGGGTCTGTACCGTGGCAGGGTACTATTCTACCATTAGACCACTGGTGCAGCTGAGAGCGATTGATATTACTGGTTTATTTTTTTTATTGACAAATCAGCAAATGCCTTTCTTTCAGCTTATTTCTTTTCCTAGCCACTAGACACTTCCATCCAATAGCAATTATTATATTCTTACTTCCCATGACTATGAAACCTGGCTGGAACCTTGTTGAAGCTCAAGCGAAGAAAATTCAAAAATACGGAGTAAATGTTAAGGTGAAGCCGAAGTGGAATTTTCTTGGGTTGAGAAATCCGGTTTACAAAGAGGATGCGGAAACCCCTCCACCCCCACTTACCTTGTGGGCTTTAAAAGGGAGCATTTGAATTTGGTCTGGTCATTTCAGTGGTGGGCTTACTCTTCTTCCCTACACACCTTCCCTTTCGTGTTGCAAACTTGCAATCATGCCATGCCTCAAAAGTACAGTTTGGCATTGGTTACTTACCGAAAACTGTTTGATAGTGGGGTACTCCAGCAACCTAATCCCTCCAATAAGAAACTCCAAAATGGTTCCTTGAGCAACTGCAGTGGGCGACCAAACCCATTTTTTTGGTCTCAGAAGCTGGCGTAGTGGGAGGTACCATCGATCAAATACCAGACTCGCACAATAATTCCAGAGTATATTTGGTCTGGACCAAAGACCAAATCCATTTATAGTCGAGCGGTGATATAATCTCCGTTTCTCAACGGGCGGTTATATAGTGTACGCTCGACAACAAGGCATGTAATATAGTGTTCGTCCCTGAGAGAGGCGGTTATATAGTGTTAAATCCGAATGGCGCGGTGGTATAATGTACGCCCGATGGGGCGTAGCTGAAGTCACCGCTTGACAACAGGCGTTTATAAAGTTTACGCTTCATTGAAGCGAACCTGTAATGTTCGCCTGGCATCATGCGGTCATATAGTTTACGCCTCATTCAGGCGTTCATAATCCTTACGCCTGATTCCAGGCGAACGTAATACATCCGCCCCATATTTTTCATTTTCATGTTTTTAATTTTTGGTTTTCTGTTTTTGAATTTGTGATCTGCCCGTTTGAAGATTTTGAATTTTTCGAACGTTGAAGAACCGAACGTTGGATATTTTTGAACGTTGTAAGATATTTTTGAAAATTTGAAACATTATATATAATTATATATAGAGAAGAATTCATTCAACATGAACCCACAAATACTACTTCAAAATATCTGAAGAACAAGAAAAAGAGTATTATTTCATCTTCCAAAAAGAGTATTATTTCATCTTCCAAATTATTTAGAAATTTTTCACCGATTCGCTTACAATGGCACCACGAGCACCACGACCATCACGAGCAGTACGAGGTCCAAATTTTACGTCGATCGAAGACTTAACGATGTGTAGAATTCATTTATCAATATCTCAAGATCCCAGTGTTGGAACTGATCAATCAGAGGAGGCGTTGTGGACTCGTATCAAGGATGATATTGAACTTCATTTACCTAATGCTCCAGAGCGGACTTGGAGTTCTTGGCAAAAACGTTACTGTGGAATAAGTAAAGATGTGGCGTTGTTTTCGGCAAAAGAGTCGAAGTGGAAGGTGAATATCATACGGTTGGGGTCCCCGAAATGAAGGTAAGTATTCTTGATTGTTCGAACAATTATTTTCTAATATTTAAACTCCACTAAACTTAAGTGTTATTTAAATAATTAATGAAGCTTGAAGAAATAAACAAGCGGTTCAAGGAATGCAATGATGGGAAAAAATTTAAGCACGAAGAGTGCTACCCAGTTGTCATAGAGAATATAAAATTTAATCGTCGATCGACTTTTGTATTCGATACGACGCACGATTTGGACAGTTATGAGAATTACGTGGTATATGAGGAAGGACATCAATCAACAATTCAAGCCGAGACCGGTAACAACACCGATAGGGGAGACATAGAGAACACATATCTCCGTGAGTTGGGAAAAAAAGCAGCAAGACGATTGAAGAAAACAGGGAGAGAAAAATCCAGTACCCAAGAGGAATTGATGGGAATAATTATTAAAGAACAACAAAATTTCAATACTCATTACCAAGCACAATCAAGATTCAAGATGGAACAAAGAGCAGCAGAGTTTGCAGCTAAACAAGCTGAACATGCGGCCAAAATTGCCAAGCAAGTTGAAGATGACGAATTTCGCATCATTATGATGGATCTTGGAAAATTGGATTCTGTCCAACAAGAGTACTTCCAACTTCGTAGAGGCTTGGATATAGTTCGGCAATGTAAGAAACCAATCTTAAAACGGCGGAATAGTTGAAACAATTATTATTTCTCCTATTTAGTTATTAACAGTAGTATAATTGTTGATGCCTTCAATAAAGTGGAATTGTTGTAGCTTTATTATCCAAAGTAGTTGTTGCTGGTTTCCTATAAATTTGACAACATGTGCTTAAGATACAAAGAAAATGCAAACAACAATTTTTAATTCCCATATTCATCCCATATATGTTCGATCAGGTCATCACGCAAACGAATATGCGCATCTTTGTTATGCATTGCCCGTCGGCGTTGCTGAGCTCTAATTTGGGAAAACTCCTCACTATTTCCTCTTTCAATATTAACCGGTGCTGGGTTACTTCGTTGTTCATAAACATGTGGCCAGTCACCGGGTAGACGCTCATCCTCGACTATCATATTATGTAAGATTATAAAGGTTTTCATGATATAGGCAAGCACATCTGGATTCCACATTCTTGCAGGTTGTTTGATGATTCCAAATTGTTGTTGAAGTACACCAAATCCCGTTCTACATCTTTCTTGCACCCTCTTGCATCGATGAAAATATTTCCTTTTTCCTACCGACCGGATGTTTAATGGCCATTATAATAGTAGGAATCTGTGGGTAGATGCCATCACCTAGATAATACGGCATATCATATGAATGTCCGTTTACCGTGTAGTTCACTGGTGGTGCTTTTCCTGTTACAAGACTTCGAAAAACATATGAACGGTTCATAACATTAATATCGTTGTTGGAGCCGGGCATACCAAAAATGCATGCCAAAACCATAGATCATACGACACCACTGCCTCCAACACGATACTTTCGCTCCCTTTATACGCGGATAAGCCGGATTCTCGCCGACGGGCATTTTTCCCATCTCCAATGCATGCAATCTAGACTACCCAACATCCCTGGAAATCCCCGGTCTTTGTTTTGGTTAAGCAACAATTCAACATCACCAGCCGTTGGTTCACGCAAATATTCTTTCCCATACACATTAACAATCGTCTTACAAAACCTACGTGTAGCTTCTAAAACGTGGTTTACGCCATGCGTAAGTACTCATCTATTGCATCTGCTTTGCACATCCATAAGCTAACATTCGTATCGTCTTATTTATTTTTTGATGAGGGTTTAATCCTAGAACTCCACAAGCATCGGGATTTTGAACAAAATATCTTTCAAAGCATTGGTAACACCTTCCACTATTCGGTTAAACAATTGTCGACGCATCCCGAATCTTCAAGGAAAACATTGGGTGGTTGGTTTGGGTACTGGGAGAAAATAGTCGTTCCATAAAAGTTCTGCTCCTGCCTCACGATCTCTAGGTATTTTGATACGAGTTTGAGGCCATTTTGAATTCGTAACAAGGACTCCCAAACTAACGGCAGTGTTATTTTGCATAATTGCTAGTGCATCATCATCCGATGAATAAAAACTACTATTAGAAGAAGAAGAAGAAGAAGAAGAAACAGAAGAGCAATAATGAGCGGTATTCTCATAATTTTCCATTACATATGTGAAGCAGAAGAGAGATGTATTGTTGTTCATACATTGGGTGATAATGTCTTTAATTTATAACCCAATTCCCACATCATTAAAAAACTTTAAAAATAGATACTCAATTTGATTAAGACTAAATGTTTTCCAAAAGGATAAAGTTTTTGCCATTGACATGACTATACTCTATACATACTGACAAGTCACTGAGACTTGAGAGGACTACTGGGACAGTGAAGAGAGTAGACTTGAAACGACTACTCGGTGAAAGATGTTTTAAGCTATTACCTAGGCCTAGTATGCCTACACAAAAGTCACCGACATAAAGATAACACCAAGCATAGACCACTAATCGGTTAAACAAATTAACCATTGAAATTATCCGTATCCGAAGGTGCCAATCGTGGTGGTATAAAAGGCATCTGCATTCTCGGAGTGGTATTGACCGAGGACATTGTTGAAGCTGATCCTTGACTCATACAACTCCAAACTTGTGGTGGCATTGTTTGGGAAAATGAACCGTATCCCGGGGGAGGTTGGAGAGAGTGCGGCGTACGGAAAGAGAGAGTTGTTCTTTGCAATTCCGTGTTTGAAGTTTTCAGCCTTTCAATTTCTCGCTTCTTTCGATATAATAACGTCCACCCTCTCCTTAGTTTGTTTTAACGTAAAATCGCTGGAATTGTTGATTAAAATCGGCATTTTCTTGAAATAATGTGTAAGCTTCATTTGTGAATAAATATTAAAATATGTGAGTACAAATATACAATTAAAAGTAGAATATACAACAAAAAGGATGCTTGGTTACTTACGTGGGATAATAGATGTGGAGGAGGGATAGGTACATGTTCAAAGACGCCGTTCAATTGGGATGATATATAAGTCACCGACATACCCATATGTTTGGGCTTCCCAAATAGGATGAGTGGTGTAATCTCTCGTAGTTAGTTACCTTTCTCCAATACTGTAAATATGTATCATATTCTTTGAAAAGTTGTACCATCTCTGTAGCATCGACCTCACCTTCACTTTTTAGGCGTCTTTGCTTGAATATTGCCGATATCCCCAATTATTGTGTGTAGTTTTGTGGGAACAAAGAAAAGTATAATGGTTTTGCCTCCAACACCTTTCTCCGAGGTACATGTTATGTTTGTACAATTTGAAAGGGAGTACGAATAAGTATGTTATATACTAAATAAGCCCTCTTTTAACAATAAAAAAATATTAATTATTAACTCACAATGCCCATGTAAGAAAATATATATCTTGAATCTGATAGCCTCATAGCCGTGCTTCCCATAACAGATGCAAGGACTTCTCTGTATGATTCCCATGGGCGCCATGTCACTTGTTCAGCAGTAAGCTTACTCATTAAATCCCTACAACGGAAAATATCATTTGTATTCTTCAAGACATTCCATCTAGAAGATACGGGCCATATTTGTTCTTCATTCGAGCGTGAAATGTCTGGTCGACATATGCCCAGGTATTCATAGCCCCAAAACTACTCCATGAATTTAATTAGCCAAGTAAATAACTAGCCAATACAAAATAAAGAATGAAAGAAGAAATCAATGGAACAAGAAAGAGAATACCTCTAAGATTTGAAATGGACCGCATAGTGCCTTCTGTCTCCTCCCGGCTAAACGCAGTGACGAATACAATTTCGAAAAAGCCGCACCACCCCAGTCATACGTGGACACGATATCAAGATTTTCAAAAGCAGCTAACCATCCAAAGATCTATGTATGTCTTTGCATTAGAAAAGAAAAATGTCCCAATACATACATGAAAAAGGCAATTGCCACTCTATGAGCAAGGGTGCTATCATTTTCAGCGGCAACCAACTTGTCTTCAAAGAAATAGGAGCTTAAATATTTAATTGTAATTGAATTTGAAACCCACGACGGAGCTTTTGGACAAAGTCGTGACATCTTGGATATCAGGAAATACATGCTCACGACCATATTCAATTTGATACTTCCCGGAATTGTATGGAACGTCAGGCGCATCACCAATACTCGGTCCAGTCAACATGACCCAATCTAAGGGGGTGAATCCCATCTCACCAAATGGGAAGTGAAAAGTGTTTGTTGTATCCCAAAACCGCTCAACTATATAATCAACCATCGAATGTTGAGTTTCACTACATTGTATGCTCAATAACCTTTGCCATCCCGCTTTTCGATAATATATTTAGCTCTAGGACAATGTTGTGAAATTGTTTGATAATGATGAATAACCGATGCCAAACTTCCACGATGTTGATACTTCAATTTATGCTCCCCGTAAATGTGATGTCCGTAGTAGCGTGTGGTTTATCATCTTGCAAAAGATAGAAACCTCCCTAACCAGGGAATATCAACCTCCTTTATTTTACCAAGAGAGATTAAGTTATAATCCTCTTGGCTACACATTTTGTTTCTTGTTCGTCTTGACGCGACCATTGAACCGATATTGTCAATCGGTTCAACATCTTTGCACATCTATGCAAACATGATATAGATGCAATTTCATTATTAAATTACCAACACTCATTATTCCTAAATTTCATATGTCTAGCACCATTTATATTCCAAATACTATCACTCATTAACACAAACTATGATAATTCCAAATTTGATTATTCCACAAACACAAATTCAATCCTCACAGATGTATTTCAACATATAAAACAAAAATAAAATACCTCAAAACAACTCAATTTAATCATTTCACCATTTCATATGCCATCACTAGAACATGAATTGCTTTTAACCCCTTTTAAATTAGCTCTTCTTCTACATATGTAACACACAAAATAATGAGAACAACAATTTTCAAACATAACTTCCCAAAATAGATGAGAACCACAATTTTCAAACAAAACATTGATTTTCAAACATAACCACACAAAATTGACATACAATTTTGAAACATAACCACACAAATATTACATAACCCAAATTTTTAAAATACCCACACATTAAAATCCATATAACCCACAAGTCATGTGACTGTTTATAAAAATTTAAATTTTTTTACATTTCTATACTAATAAAACACATAAATTGAAGCATTACATCCATGTCTATAATTTAAACAAATTAAAACCCCAAATGTCAAAAAATATCCATAACCCACAAATTACCAAAATCAAAAAACCTAATTTTAACAAACTAAAACCCTAAATTAATTATTCAACATAATAAATTAACAGTAAGATACACGATTAACAGAAACATACCTGTTGTGTGACCCGGATGATGGTAATTTTTAGTTTGTTGGTAAAAAAAAATTTTCACCTCTTCTTCCTGTTCGTCTGTGAGGCGTTGATGGATAGAAAGAAAGTTGTAGAAAAGAGAAGAAGACGATGGGCGGAGTATATTAGGGTTAATTCGAACACGTGTAGGCTTTTGTTACGTTTACTGTTCGGCTGGGTAAAAATAAAATACATAAAACACAAAATACCACATGTGCGAGACACCGTGTGCGCATCGAGACGGAGTTTATATGTACGCCGATAACAAAAGCGGTGACTTTAGGTCCGCCCCACGGGGCGTTGATTATACAACCGCCTGTTATCAAGCGGTGACTTTATGGCCGCCCCATGGGGCGTTGATTATACACCCGCTTGACATCATGCGGTGACTTTATGTCCGCCCCATGGGGCGTTGATTATACAACCGCGCGTTATCCCCGCGTAAACTATACGTACGCCCGGTACCGAGCGTAATCTTTACCTTCGCCCCACACCGGGCGTAATCTTTATCACCGCTTGAACGGGGCGTAAACTTTATCACCGCTCCATTACCAAACGAAGTTTATACCTCCGCTCGACTAAATATACTCACCACCCACTGCGTCACAGGACGGACCAAACTAAAATTTGGTCTTTTTTTTTGGGTCTTTGATCTTTGATAATAGTCGCGCCACTGGAGTTGCCTAGGGGACATTATTTTTAATCACGACTTCTCTGCCTTACATTCGGTGGTATTTTGGATAAAGGTAAAACCGACAATTAAAAGAAAATCTATCACTGATGAATATTTACATTTATCCACATGACATCATAGAGAAAAGACACACTCGTCCCCAAACAACACAAACAAAACCTAGCGAACAAAGTTTTAAAAACCCTAATACCAAAGGCCCATTTTAGACTTTTAATCCTTCATTTTTTTCTCATTTCTTTTCACGAAACTCTAACTGGTACTACCATCATCTTTCTGTTTACGAGATACACCTCATAGAGTAAGGCGTCGGAGATTCCATAGCTGGTGCACCATATACCCTAGGATGATCACTTTCCATTCCATAATCCATCATCGGACGGTACTCGAGCGTTTCATCATGATCATACACAAAATCAGGGATTTCGATTTCTTGTCTCCTGATATGGTCCCACAGAAAGTCTAACCTATTCACATACTTCAACTTCGCGTACAACCTGAACCACCCACAAGAAAAGAAAAATCAGCATTAGGTCAAAAATCCTTGAAATTATTCTCCATTATATGCGCACTTAAGATAATATCAGTACAGAATAACTAATATGCGCACTTACCCTCCACTGAACAAGAAACGGCCAAACGTTGCTAAGAAAATCTTTGATTGTAAACCAGGATGAACAAAATAAACCGCCTCAAGATTCTCCTTAATGTTGATAGGAAGAGCTTCGTAAATTGATCGTAAAGTTGAAATTCCAGGAAAATTATCACTTCTTTGAACATCTGTGTGAACATACACCACAGAGAATGGCCTTTCTCCTAATTTCGGAAATATCTTCTCTTCCAAATATTTCTTCAATGATTCTGTACTCAATTCCCTTGCTGTTTCCATCACAATCAAACAAAACAAACAATCAAAATCTATAAAAGAAATGCCAAGAAAAACATCAAAATCTGTAAAAAGAAATTCTAACAACATCAAAAATTCCAGAAAATGATAAACTTACCAGGCAAGAATTTTCCGATGATGCGAAGAATTTTACGACCACGCTTATCACGACCTTGGATCTTGAAGATTTCCATCTTCTCAATGAGTTGTTCTTGATCAGAAACACTGTTTGATGTTACGATTTGCATGATTTGTGATGATAATAATAAAAATTTAACGATTGAAACAAAAGAAACTCAAAAAGAACAAAGTAGTCTGCGATAAAGACGGTTTTTGATTTGGATGGAGAAACGAATGAAGAAATGGGATGTATTTATATAAGTGGATTTAAGAGAGAGAATAGAAGATTTTGCAGAATGAAACGGTAACTTGTCCTGTAGCTCAGTTAAGGGGGTTAAGAGAAATCCAAACGAGCCCAGAAAAGAGGATATTCTAAAGCATCTTCCAATTTCTGAACAATAGGGATCAGTTTGATGAGGTGAGGAGTTCACGGAGTTCAATGTTATGTTCAAACTGACACGTGTGGGTCCCTTTTTAACTCTCCCCCATTTTGTCGATAACTAACCCTAGGTTGATTGACGGTTGAGATGTAATCCGCTTGGTATGGGTCTTGCCTTGCGAGATTAATGGTGTGGGTTTTAATTGGGAAAGATAATTACTACAAATGCCATTGGTAACGGCGACTTGAAAGTTGAAAGTGAAAGGATTATGTTGCCGTTTTCCTATATTAAAGAAAAACACTTTTTTGGCGCTTTTTTAGTGAAGGCTTTTTAATACTACAATAATACCTCATTAACTAAGTTAATATTTGTATATTTATAGGAATGCCATTGTTTTAAAAATAGATCAAAAAAATTAAAACTTAAATATCTTTAAAAATACACATCGGATTTTTGCAAAATTGATATATTTGGAAAGCTCTTTAAATTATCTATGTAATGAGTACAAACAAGGATATTAAATTTTTATTTTTCTCCATTATTATCAAATTTGGGGTTGTTAAAATAATCTAATTCAAGCATGTGCATCGCACATGTGGCCTTACTATCTTATACTATAATAAAGAAAAGACCCCTTTTTGGTGAAGCCTTTTTTTGGTGAAGCTTTTTCACATGACAATAATACCCTCATTAACTAAGTTAATATTTGTATATTTATAGGAATGCCATTGTTTTAAAAATAGATCAAAAAAATTAAAACTTAAATATCTTTAAAAATACACATCGGATTTTTGCAAAATTGATATATTTGGAAAGCTCTTTAAATTATCTATGTAATGAGTACAAACAAGGATATTAAATTTTTATTTTTTCTCCATTATTATCAAATTTGGGGTTGTTAAAATAATCTAATTCAAGCATGTGCATCGCACATGTGGCCTTACTAGTATCAATAAAGATAAAAGGAATTTATCTCCTTATATCTTGAGCTTAAAGGAGAAGAGTTCAACTCAGGAACTTGCCTTTGGGGTTTCGTCGACTGTTTCAATCCGACAATTGTAAAAAAAACAAACATGTCACCTCATCATGGAAATAAGTACAAGCAATAACTAACGATGTCGTTGTAACTTGTACGAGTTAAAGAGTTTAACATAAGGGTCCACAATGGTTTTGTTGATAACATAAGATACGGGACACATCCATTTAACCAATGGCGTAATACAGTAAAACTTCAATAAATTAATAATGTTGGGACTGCCAAATTCTATCAATTTAGCGAAGTATTAATTTATTGATAAATTAATAAGTTATTAAATTATCGAAATAAAATATTTAAGTTTCAAAAATAAAATAAAATATTTAAGTTAAACTTAAAGGTTTCTGAGCTATGCTGATATTATCTTCAATTGAAACTAATTTGTAATAAATTTTTGGCATAATATAATATAATATAGTATAGTATATTGCATATTATGTGCATAACTTTATATATCTTTTGGTGTTAAAATAAAATAAACTAAAAAACAACACAAAAAAAAAAGTGTTACAATGGCTTATACTTCTCATCTCAAAGGTGTCAAAAAATCCACGATAACAGATGAGATTCGAAAAATATTATCTGAATGTAGTCATTTTAATCCAAATTTGACTCAAACCGAAATACAAAAATGGCTTCTTGAAAAATTAAACATCAAGTGTGTCAAGGAACAATATCAAATACAATTAAGCGTCCATCGGAATACATCTCAAGTGATCAAGGAAAAATCACTTGTAAACGGCAGAAAATGGCTAAATATCAAGACTTAGAGAAGGTTCTCTATGAATGGGTTCTTCAATACCATGAGCGTGTGAATCTAAGCGGAGAATTACTTGAAGAACAAGCGAAAGAATTAATGAAAAAGCACTCGAGAACTCCTCAAATGACTATAAATAACCAGAGATGAAGTCCAATGTTCCATAAATATGAACGAGAAACAAACAACTTTGGAATCTTATTTTAGTAAGGCACCAATAATGTAATGCTATTACAATGATTATTAATTTATATTTCAGTTGGGCCCTATTGGATACTTAGAATTTTTATTATCTTATATAAATTTAGCGAGGTTATTAATTTAATACACTGGCCCAAGTTGGGACCGGCAAAAAATATTATCTTAGCGAAGTTATTAATCGCGGATTAATTTATCGAAGTTTTACTGTATTGCAGAAATTAACATGAAAGGTAGAGTTAGTTTGCCCCTTTATGACACAATCTCAGCCCTTCCATCCGTTTCGGCTCCCTTGGTTATATTATCCTTGAGGCTCGTTGGTAGGCTAACACAACAACCTGTTCAATTAATGTAATAAATATGTTGTTGGAGCTTAGCTTGTTAGACTTCCAACTAGTTAATGTAATACTCTTTATCCCATAATAATCAATTAAAAAAAAAATCTCCAACAAACTCTTTTTTTTTTTTTCTTATAAACAAATATATCTACACTAGGAAACAGTTACATGGTTCGTATTATTTATGTTACATAATTTAGTGATCCATGCTTGCTTATGAACAGGAGACATGGTTACAGAACTAAGAGACCTTGAACTGCTCCTAAGCAGGGACTTGGCTAACCTATCTGCTAATACATTACATTTCCGATTTACATAAGAGAAAGAAGAACAAGCAAAAAAAATGACTGAGACGTTAAGTTTCAATCAAAAATTGTTGCGCTTTCTAGTCAACAGCAAAATCGTTCTCTTGATAGCCTTAATTACATCTTGGTTGTCATTATAGAAATTTACTGAGTGATGTCCGAGCTGTCGAGACCATTCTGTTGCTGCTCTAGACGCTCTGGACTCTACCTCAAATGAACTGGAACACCATCCTGATCCTCCTGCAAATTCAGTTATATTTCCAAAATTATCAAGTTGTACTAGACCATAGGCAAACTGTTTTGTATGGGAATTGAAAGCTGCATCAAAGAACATATGAACTGTATTATCATTATACATAGCAGGAACAGAATCTGTTGAAAACATTTCCCAGGATGCAAACATTCACACTGAGCAACCTTGGAGAGAATTGGATTCAATGTTTGTGATTTATATTGAAAGGAATGGAAATCTCTAGGTATAGAATGAATAAGAGTAAGATGATTAGGTTTAATCTTTTGGAAAACCACTTGACATCGATACTTCCAAATAAACCACAACACATAAGCAATTTGATCCCGATGAGTTTTATCATGCAACCAGATGATACACCAATCAACAAAAGAAACATTATGAGCCTGATAATAATAGGGGGATAAAGAGATACCTCTCTAGACAGCCTCAACAAAGACACAGTGAGTAAACAGATGATTCACAGTTTCTAGGTCCAAATATTGACATAAGGAGCAAGTTTTTTCCATATGATTAAACCTCCCTACAACTGGTTTAACTGGTAAACATCCAACTAAAGCTTTCCAAAGGAAATATTTAACTCTAGGAATGACATTAAGATTCCAATTTTTCAGACCAAGCAACTATATCTATAACATGACCCGTTAGCAAGGTAATTATGAGCTGATTTAACGGAAACCATTCCAATCTTGGTACCTATCCATTTAATAGAATGTTGTCCTAAAGGAATCAGGTTCAAGCACCTTAAGAGCATGAATGGTAGAGTCATCAAACAAAGTATGTATTAAAGGAACATTCCACTTACCTGCAGGAGTGATAATATCAGATACTTTTTGTGTATAGCTAACACTAACACTAGATTTTTGCATAAAACAAGTACCATTTGGTAACCATTTGTCAATCCAAAGATTAATATTATTACCATCTCATATTTCCCAACAATGATTTAATTTAATCACCTCAATGCCTCTACAGATACTAGTCCATATCCATGATTTAACCGTTTTCTTCTTATAATGCAAAGGATCAGATTTTGGAAAATATATGCATTTAAGAATTTGACACCACAACTGATTAGGACTAGTAATAAGCCTCCAAGCTAACCTAGTAAGCAAAGGCAGATTAAATTTATGCGAATTTCGAAATCCTAAACCCCCACTAGCATTGTTTTTACAAAGAAACCTCCAAAACTTAATGTAACTGCTGTTGGAGTCTTCTTTACATTTCCACCAAAAGTCCCGTTGCAGAGCATTCAATCTATCTAATGTTTTATGAGGTAAAGCAAAACACGTCATTTGATACATTGGCATTACACTAGTAACAGAAGAAATTAACACAGCTCTGTAGGCTTGTGAAAGTAATTGAGCTTTCCAACCTTTAATTCTGTGATAAACTTTATCTAACATACATTGATAATTAAAGCTATTAGATATATGAAAAAATAAAGGGGTACCTAAATATTTATCAGTTTTCGTAATTCTACCGATCCTAAGAATTCTAGCTAAATTTTTACAATGTTTGTTCGGAACACCTTTACTAAAATAAACACCAGATTTCTGGTAGTTAACAGTCTGACCAGAAGAAAGACTACAAATATTAAGAATATCCAATAAATTCCTAGCTTGAACTATAGTAGCATTGGTAAATAAAAAAGCATCACCTGCAAAGAACAAATGCGAAACAGATGGACTACCAGTAATAACTTTAACACCAGTAACTAATTTCCGTTGTTCCGCATGCAACAGTAACTTGGAAATAGCTTCCATACATAGAAGAAAAAACAGTAGGAGATAATGGATCTCCTTGACGAATTCCCCTAGAATGAGTAAAACTTTCGCCAGGAAATCCATTAACCAAAACAGAGTAAGTTACTGTAGAGATACACATATATATTAGATCACAGAATTCATCAGAGAAACCCAGTAATTTAAAAACATGAATAATAAACGCCCATTTTATTCGACCAAAAGCTTTTGAAAGATCTAACTTAATAGCCATATGGCCTATCTTACGTTTACAAGTTTTCATAGTATGTTGTTAGAGCATAGCTCGGTTGAACCCACCAAGCGTTGGTATGTCAAGTTTGGTTGTCATATTTTAGTGTGTCAAAACTCATCTAAGATTCGCTTGATTATGTACTAGAGACAACTTTGTTTAGGTTAGACTAGAAAGTCTAGGAATGTTGTTACATACAAGTATTACTCGAAGACCTGAAGAATGTGAAGAACTAATGAAATACAACGACGACATCATCCTTCCTCTTGAGGTTAGTAATATTGACTTGAATTGTTTCATTCCTAATGTATCTTTCAAGTCGTGCTATATTAAAAACATAACTGCGAAGCTGTGTATTGGATATATTACTCTAGTACAGTGAGACATGATCATAGTATTAGGGAATTAGACTACGAAGTATAACGCTTATCTTTTGAATTTCGTAGATATGACATCGACATATTCTTATGAATGTTTTTATGATTATGTGAATGGGTAAAGGTGAAGATTTCATCCTAGGAAACTATGTTTTACATTTGTTTAAAGGAAATACATTCATGAACTTTTTTTATGAATCGAAAGGGAAATCGATAGGCTTATTGGTACGGCTATGCATTGCAAATCTTTGGATTACCAATATGTGTGAGATGGTAGAACCGATCGTAACTCTGTTATGTATCTTGGTACAACTAACCACAATGCATGACTTATGATTTGGTATGACTGGTTTTTATTAATTAGTGTAACTGATCCTAAGTAATCACCAGAGATGGTATGATCGATATTTATAATTGGTGTGACCAATCACAGAGTGTTGTGTAATTGATCCTTGTAATTGGTGTAACCTGTTTAGTAATTGGTGTAACCGATGCTGGTAATTGATGTAACCGATCCTAGTGACTGGTGTGACCGATCACAAGCAATACCATGAGTATATGATAACCGATCCTGGTAATTGATGTAACCGGTACTGGTAACTTGTGTGACCGATCACAAGTGTTTCCATATTAAGGTATAACCGATCCCAATGATTGGTAGAACCGATTGAACGCATGTATGTGATTTGATATTTGATCAATCACATAGTAGTCTTGGAATACAGGTGAACCAATTCTAATCTTGTTTGGAAGTGTGGTAAAACCGATTCCAAGAATGTAAATATGAAAGAGGATTTACATAGAAAAGATGTCAACATACTTTGAACACGGACAGTTAGTACTCAAGGAGATCCTGGACCGAAATTAATTGAGAATCTTTTAATTAAGGTTTTTGGTTATATATGCTTTTAATGACCAGCAATTAAATGCATATCTCTAGAGAATAAAAATTAGTAATGTGCATTTACTAATTGGAGATTTTCTATTGAGAGATTTCAGAAATATTGGACAAGCATTTACTGGAATTATGAAAACCGAATCTTGCCATTCATTGCATATCTTGAGAATATTTTCGGTTTTGGAAATTCCTTGGTGTCCAAACATCCTTGGTTTATAAATACCTAAGTTTGCATTTCTAGCAAACTATCCTAAGAGCCAGGCAAACTTCATCTTTTTGTTGTTTCTGGCAGAGCCGTCTATCCGAAGAGGAAATAACCATAATTAGGCGAAATCTCTTACGACCGCTCGTTTAAAGACTTCTGTGGGATCAAGAAGCTCTACGAGTACCGTTGGTGGGAAACTAGATAATTGCAGTGTTATTAGTTTTCGATTGATTTGATTGACTAACGGTTGTTGAAACTTTGATTGCACCTAGTTTGTTTATTCTTGAGAATCTTCTCTTCTGATATAAGATTCACTCAAACTAGATTGAAGTATCGACGGGATCTTTAGAACTGTTTGTAGATCTAAAGACATCTTGTGATAATCCATTGTTAACAGACTCCATTCTGTGCGTGATTGATCACAAGAGATTCAAGTTGTGTTGTGCAGGTTTTAATTAAAGATTAAAGAAGATTTGAAGACGAAGAAGATTTCTTATTGGTTTCTCATATCTTTGTGTTGCACAAACCTTGATCGGCTGGGATCCAACTAGAATCGGATTTATTCAATTGATTAGTTGCGTGATATCGGCATTCACAATATATCTCTTTGAGATTTATTTGGATTGAGTGCAAATCTAAACTCTGCCACTTCGGTAGTTGTTGGATAGATTGATCTAACCAGGCATATGAGTTTATTAGCTTAAACAGAAAATCCTTTCCATATGACTTGAGATATCTTTATCTGGAAAGAATCGATAGAGTTGTTACCAAACATATTTGTTATTCTTTTACTGTTTGGAATACAATCCAGAGGAATTATTCCAGTGCGTGCACTCATCGAAGTTGGAAGCGCAGGGATACTGAGGAAACTAAGTGAACTAGGGGTAGTTGCTTGGTCTCAACTATACGAAGTTGGTTTAGATTTTGTATAACGGCTTAATTTTTAGAGTATTCAATTCTGGACTTGGTCCCGGGGTTTTTCTACATTTGGAGTTTCCTCGTTAACAAAATCTTGCTATGTGATTTACTTTTCTATTTCCGCAATTATATTTGTTTATATAATTTGAAGTAAATTACACAAACGTTAACTCCGTTATACTTGATAGTGATCCTATAGAGTTTGGTTAAGTCCGAACCTATTATCAAGTATCATACTTCGTTGTTGTATTGTCTCGATCTTTTATCCATAGTCAATCACACAAGTTATCTTGTTGTCGTATTGTCTCGATCTCGTATTCATAGATAATCACACGAAGTGTGAACCGATTTGTTGTATTGTCTCGACCTTGTTCATAGACAATCACTTATGGTAAGAAGACTTATAGGTGGATAAATAAAAGATTGTGGTGTATTTGGGTACCCTTGTCTTTTCATATGCAGAACTTCATGAGCTACCACAATATTATCCGTAATTTGCCTATTAGGAATAAAAGCTGATTTATTTTGGGAAAACAGGCTATCTAAATAAGGCTTTATACGATTAGCTATAATTTTTGCAATAATTTTATTAAGAGCATTACTTAAACTTATGGGTCGAAAATCACCTGGAGTAGTAGGAACTTGCACTTGAGGGATTAAAGAAATAAAAGTATGATTAACACTTGGATCCAAACACTTAGTTCTAAAGACTTGTTGTACCCAATAAATCAAGTCAGACTTAAAAAGATCCCAATGATGCTGATAAAACCCAGGGGGAAATCCATCAGGTCCTGGAGCCCCCCAGGAATTCATCATAAATAAAGCAGATTTTATTTCATGCTCATCAGGGATTTGACACAGAGTAAAGTTATCAGAAGGAGTCAAAATTTTCGTAAAAATAGATGAAAATAAAGGATCAATACAAGGATTAGCAGAATGACTAATATTTTTAAAATGATTAGTTATAAGAGTACTAATTGGAGACCGGATCAATCCACAAACCAGATTCATCTCGTAAAGCATAAATGTGATTAATTCTTCTTTTTTTCAGAAGCATGTCGATGAAAAAATTGAGTATTATGATCGTTTTCTTTAATCCATTTATCCTTAACATGCTGACTCCAATAAGTTTTTTCAATAGCATACCATGACTCAAGATCATTATGCAAATCCGTCAAAGCTGGTTTGGTTTCAACGGTGGGGGGCAAAGCATTTTGAACATCAATAGCAGAAAGAATATCGGAGATATTTTTAAATATATTACCAAATTCATGTTTATTAAAAATTCTAAGTGTATGATGCAAATGATTCATAGTGCTAGTAAAGCTACTATATTTATTCTGACTGGTGCAAACCGATTGTTGAACAACATATTCATAAGTATTATGGTGTTGCTAACATCTCATATATCTCATAGGCTTATAAATTTTCTCACCAAAATGAATTGTCTGTAACATGATTGGAGCATGATCAGATACAACTCTAGAAAGATGAGAGTTAAGAGAATTAGGGAAGAGTTCTAACCACTTATGATTAACAAAGACTCTATCAAGTCTCTCTTGAATGTGAGCACTACCAGATCTCTTATTAGTCCAGGTAAAGGGCAAACCAGCATAATTCAATCAATTAAGCCTAATTTATGGATGCAGCTATAAACATAAGCATAACTACTAGAAGTAACAGAATTTCCACCTTCCTTTATAGATTCATTCACAATGAAATTCATATCACCAATTACTTCCCATGGTATATTAGGATCATTAAAAGCATAGATAAAATCCCATCGCCTAATCCTTAAATGATTATCTAAGGCACCATAGATAAAAGACATTAAATATGGCATTAGTTTTCAAAATTTGAAAAAGGAAAACATTATCCTGAAACTTAAAAAGTGAAGCAGAGATATTAGAAAACCAGACTATTGCAGTGCCACCTGATTGACCAACAGAAGGAATTAATAACCAATCCTTGGCATGTAATTTATATAAAATTTGCTCCATGAAAGGAATTTTGGCTTTAGTTTCTACTAAGAAGAGAATATCAATATGATGTAACTTCGAATATTGAGAATGAGAAAAATAGAGCAGTGAAAAGAGAAATTTAACCTAAAATTTGTGGAACAGATAAACCAAATTGAACAGAATAGAAAAAAGAGCAAAGAACAAATACTTTTAAAATTTAAGTAGAGCAAGAAAATAAGTACCTCTATAGCATCAATGGTAGTCAATGTTTGGGCTGAAAATTCTTCAACGACTACATCCGTATCTCCACGATCTTGATTAGTGGTTTCCATTGTAGCAGATGTAGATGGGACTTCTTCTGGTAGACGATAAACCCGTTTAAAAAAATTGCTTAACATATTAATTTCATCACTTGGAAGAACACTTTCTGCTACAATCCTTGGAAAGATTTTGCCAAAGATTTTATTACCAAAAACTAAAAATTACCGAAAGGAAATTTTTTCTAGAAATACAAGGAGGAGTAGGGGTGGGACTTGGGTTGGTTGGTCGGGTTGGAAGGCTTGGCCGAGGCAGACCCGAGGTAGAATTTTCTTGCCCAGATTGCCCATGGAACCCGTGGAACCCGTGGAGGTGTTGCCCAAGTCCCGCCCAAGTTATATTCCTCGGGTTCCCCGGGTTCCTCGGGTTGACCCATGCTAATACTTTACAACATAAAAATTGTGGAAATAGAATGGGGTTAGTTAGTAGACTCATATAAACCCTAATGACCTTAATTTAAGTCTTAAATTTATTTTTTATTAATGTGATAATAACAAATTTTAGTAATTATAAGATTTGATTATTTTATCTAGCTTAAATATCCAAATAACTTATGATTATTGACAATAATATAATTTTTTTTCATATTGAATTAATAATGGGATAGATATGATTTATAGATAATGGCTAAAATTGCTTTTAATAGATAATACTACCAATTATAAAAATAGTTTATATAATTATTATATTATAGTTCCTCGGGTTGGGTGGGTTGCTCGGGTTAGAAATATTTGTGCCCATGCTTGCCCAAGTTTAACTCGGGTTTATTAAAATTGTACCCGAGCTTGCCCAAACTTTTAAAATACATTGCCCATGCCCGCCCAACGTTCGGGTTTGGCATGGGTTGGGTGGGTTGACCCAACCCAAGTCCCACCCCTAAGGAGGAGGCAGATTATCACCGGATAACATGTTTTGCCAAGACCAACTTGGGTAGAGGCTAAAAAAACTTAAGAATTTAGATTCAAGTCAAGAAATCGCAAAAATATTATTTATGCTAGTATCCTAACACGTGGTTGTACGGGTTTTAATCTTGAATTTGATCAAGAGATTTTGACCAAAAGTCAAGGTTTCTGGTTTTCTTGATTTCGGGTGTTTTTATTCATTAAGTTCAAAGAGAATCAATGTTTAAATCTAATTCAAAAACTGATATTTTTTGTTACATGAACAAGGAAGAAGTGGAGATGATTGGTTGCATTTTTTCCTGATGATCTACTTCATGATAGTATAAATGATTGGAGAGTTCAATTTTATTGGAAGATTGCAGTTTTATAAGTCAAAATTTACAAGTGCTGAGAAGATTCTTTGTGATAAAATTAGATGATCATGATTATATATGTTAGGGGCTTGGAAAGTTGAGGGATAATATGTTAAACTTAGAATTGGATTCTTAACTTCAAACCAGAGCATCAGAAAGTTTCTCCAGCTTTCGTGTGTGTAAAATTTTCTGGTCTTACTTTGGAATATTAAAAGGAAAAAATATTATTATCAATTGTCAAAGCTTCAGGGAGACCAGTCCAAGCTGATGAAACAACCTTGAAGAATGATATTGGTTTTTTTTTTTTTTTGCTAACATCCTAGTTGAAGTTCATTTTGCTAAAATAATTCTAAATAAAATTTGGGTGCAATATAAGTTTGGTGGTTTTTTCCAAAATATTGGAATTCCTAAGGTGCCAAATTTTTTGTAGCCATTGCAAGATTTCAGATTGCAGAGCAATAAGAGACGTGATGAACAAGCATGTCGATGAAAATGCTATAATTTTTGGAGCTAAAAAAGTCATGTAAAAAACGAAAGGAGTTGGAAAAGAGACATCATTTGCTAGTGTTGGTACTTTTTCAGGTTTCGATATTTGTTAGTCAGAGAAGGAAATTATTGATAATGCTCTTAAGGATATTAGTAACTTTCAAAATATAATTATCGAAAAGTCTTTAAGCAGGCACGATGTTGCTAATAAGACAAATCTAATATTAGTACTTCAAATATTTTCGCAGATATGGGAGCACGACAGTTATTGGAATAATGCAATAGTGTGAAACAAAGAGTCGCTAAAGTAAATTTTATGTAATTAGTGGTGCAAAAATTGCTTGCACTTATTCTTCTGATGGTATATAGGAAGTTGGTACCTTGTCAACTACTAAAGGTTATTTTAAAACCATCTTTCGAAAAATTATGTTATGCAAGATTACAAAGTGGGTAATACCGTAATAGTGATATTAGTCCTAGTTAAAAAACTAATTTGATAAATGGGGAAAGAGAAATTTTAGAAAAAAGATCCTAGGATTATTATTCTCCGTTAGAGCATTACTCGGTCAAACTTACAAGTTTTAGTATATCAAGCTTGTCGTCATATTTAGTTGATCAAAACTATATATTGATTTATAGTCTACTAGAATTAGTCTCGGAATAGGAATTGAGCACAGTAGCTGAGTATCAGAATTCACCAAACAAAATGTTTTCAGTTCATTTTTAGCTTCTTGTGGAGAAAATTCAAAGCAAACTTGCCAGCTAGAAAGGTAAGGTTCTCTCATTTCAAGATAGAGTTGTCTCGGTGAAATATGTTCTTAGTACAATAAAGCCTCCATATACCGATACTCCATACATTAATTAAAAAAATTGGTCCCAATATATATTAATAGTTATATTAGGTCTCAAGTGTATTAATATATGGAATTTTTACTGTAGTAATATTCTTGTTTATAACATGGATGCGTATATGTGGAAAAAAAGAATTATAAGTAAATGTTAGTGGTTAATAAGGAACATTTTGTGGACCGGAGATCCAAATCTAGAAAGCATTTACCATGGCTTGGTATGAAGTTTGTACTCCTTTGAGTGAGGGTAGATAAGGCTATAAGTTGTTAATAAACCTGTACTCGTAAAGTTGGTATGGATATTAATTACAATAAAAAATAAATCGTCAGACTTTTTTCTTGCAGAGTATATAAACAAAAGTGTAAGTGGATTACTTAAAACATAAAATCTTATATCTGGCCTGGTTTGAAATTGGCTTGGGATGAATTAAAAGAGGATGTTATGTAGATAGTTCGAAATGGTCACATCTCAGTCTTTCTTAACATCAGAAAATATTAAGGCGTCTGGCTCGATTAGATGAAACTAAGTGGTGCATCCCATCCCAGTAAGAAACTTTGTATCCAGTGAAAATCTACCTATTGTTAGTGGGGAGAAGGATACACAAATTTGGGTATTTAATCAAAAATGTGATTTCTCAGTGGCTGTTGTTGTAAAATATATAAGAAACAAGTATCCTAAGGTGTGGACTTATAAATTTTGGTCAAGGTATATTCATTTAACCATTTCAGGTAACATTTTGAATTCTTTAGAAATGTTTGTGCTACTGATGTTAAGCTTCAATATAACAGTTTTGAGTTAACTTCAAATTGTTATTTATGTGGACATGATATAGATCGTCCAGATCATATCCTCTGAAGCTGTGATTTTAGTTTAGATTCAGCTTTGTGGAAGTTTTTGTTTCAGAAGTCTAGAGAATTTTGATGATATTTTAAAGTTTCCAGCGCATACCAGTCCTGTTAAAACGACTTGGTTCACGACGAGTCTTTGCATTATAGAGAAGATTTGGTTTTTAAGGAATATAGTGGTTTTTGATAATTTCAGCCTTCAAATAGAGGTGTAAAAATTAAAATATGCTTACTTATTAATTTTTTTGTTTGAGTTGTAGGAATGTGAAATCCGTGGTAGTAAAGATTTTTTCTTTTGTTTGTTTTTTCCTCCTCTGATTTTTGCATTATATGTTGTGATGGGCATTTAAAGGAAACCCATAGCCCACTTGTTTTTGCTTCATAGCTAAAAATCACATAGGTTTGGTGTTGAGTGCAGCGGATGTGCAACCAACTTTATTACAGAATTCCTTGCTAATATCTTTTTTCTAGAATGGTTTTGGCTTTAATGGTTGGACAAAATTATTGTTTAATCTTTATTATTTCTCCATTTAAGACCAAATATCCTCCTTGGACTGTTGTTTTAAAGTGGAAAATTATTCAAAGAACTTAAAGAGAGCTGAGATTTAAACATAGTTCCGGTGAGACTAATTTTCAGCAGATAGATTGGCAAGGATCGAGATTTGAAATGGCAAGATAGGTTGTATTGGTTTATTTGGTTATCTTTGTATTCTCCTTATGTTTGCAGTGCTCTTGGTGAACTGTCTTTTATAATTATTTGGTTCTTCTTTACAATAAAAATTCATCATTAAAAAAAAAAAACAACTTATATTTTTATTGATCTTTCTTTGTTGCGTTGTTTATTTGCCAGCTTTGTGTTTGGAGTTAGGCTATTGCCTCTTTGTTTGTTACGGCTAAGATGTTTTTATTCCTATTTTTCTTTTCCATTTTTATCAGTAAAGATTAAATTTTTTTAGACAATTTTTATTTTTGCAAAAATATTTATTTATAGATAATCTTTGGTGCATAATTAAAAGATGATGAACTAAAAGGTGGGGATGTTATTTATGCCCCTACTATCCATGGGTCATGCACAAATACCCTTATGAGTCTTTACATATACCCTTAATGGCATAATTGAAATTATGAACAGAGAAATAATTCACATAATCCCATTTTTAACCTTTACATTTTATACTTCAGCTTTTTCTTTATTTCTCACACGAGAAAAGTCAATGGCTCTCTCCACCATCTTCATCCCCATCTCCGTCGCCACCACAACTAACGACACCAACACCAACACCAGAACCAGAATCGTCTCCATCATCATCATCTTGTAAAGATTAATTTCAAAACCTTCTTCTTATTGTAAAGATTAATATCAAAACCAGATTTAAAAAGATTGAGATCTGATTTTAGGTTTTGATTTCTGATAAGTTCATCTCGATTTCAACTGGATTGGGATTGAAGAACCTAAAATCGATGATTACAATTGGTTAATACATATTTTTCAAATATCGGTTTGGAAGAGGCAATGAAAATCGTCATCAATTTATTGGATCTGAAGATCCAATCATCCAAAACGATTAAAAATTGATTATCTTCTTTGTTTTGCTTTGAATTTTCTGGTGGTGTTGGTGGTATTGTAACTGGTGGTGATTTAGATAGAAAGAGGTCAGATTAAGAATGACGAAATTGATGGAGATCGCGGTGGTTCTGGTTGGAATGGTGAAATTTGACGATTGAGATAATGGTGGTTAAGATTGTTTGTTGTTGTGGTGGTGGTTGATGACGGTGGTGGTGGTGATATCTTCCGGATTGGAAAGAAGAAGAGTATACAAATGATGGTGGTGGTGCTTATTGCCAAGGTATGGTTTCCATCCTGGAATTGTTTATTGTCTGTTAAATTGATTTTAATTGAACTGTGGTTGAATTGGGTAATGGAAATTAGGGTTCATATGAATGAACTATGTTGAAATTGGAAGAAGGGGTATGAAGTGGATTTGCTGTTAGACTTGGATTTGTTGGCCTCTGTCAAGATGCATAGTTGCTATTAGGAGATGGGTTTATTGGATTATTAGGTTTGATGGTGTTGAATCTGATGATAGTGCTTGATGTGAACAGAAGAAGAAGAAGAATATAAAGCCAAAGGTTGATGTTGACCTTATTGTACTGGTGGTTTGCGATTGAATGGATTGTGGAGCTGTGAATGGTGTGCTTTTCTAAAGAAGATATTTCTGTTATAGCTGGATTTGATTGTGCTACTGAGCTTGAAATGGATAATTACAGGTGATGGGTAGATGTAACTGGTGGTGCTGTGACAGTTTGATAGTGCAGCAATAGTTCATGAACGACAGTGTTCTGGTAATGGTGTGGATGGTGCTTCTGGTGTTGATCCTGACTTGCAAGTAAGAAGAGAAGCTGGTAGAGTTGATGCTGAGTTTGTGAGACAAGAAGATTTTGGTGTCATTGACGGGAGTAGTTTGTTTGTTCTGCAGTGAGCAATTGGGAGTGGCATGAATCTGGTGTTGATAATGGTTTGCTAGTGGGGCTGTAGAGTGGTTGAATCGGAGGAGATATTGAAGTTTGGAACTAATAAATGAAGTTGTGTATGTTTTGGTAATGAATGGATGATGGAGTGGTTGCGGTAGTTGATGTTGGTGTAGTGGAGGTGGTGGTAATTGTTGTGTTTGCAGCAGTGTTTATGGTAGTGGATATTGTGGTGTGGCAGTGGTGGTGATTTTCCTTGAGACAACTTGTGCAAGTTGCCATCATATATGGAGACAACTTGAAAAAGTTTCCTCCATATACCGAGATAACTTGAACAAGTTGCCTCCATATATAGGGACATATTTGGCCAGTTACCTCCATATAAGTCTATATACGAAGACAACTATGGAGCTGAGAGTGTTGGATAGTACAATTACAGATGAGATGATGGATGAAGTTGTTTATGCTGTGTTGATGTTGACTAGAATTGATGATGCTATGGAGATTAGAAGGAATAATTTTAGAAGACAGTGAAGAATATGGTTGTGCTGTTGATGCTTATGCTTTGAAGTCAAAAGAATAGATGAATGCTTAGGAAGTTGAGCTTGAACTGAATATGTATCCAGGCAGTGAAGAGCAAAACAAGGAGTTTTTCTGCTTGTGTGTTTCCGATGGTGTTTGAGTAAGGGCATGGAAGTGACTGTAGCTGTTGGCTCATGTTGCAAGTGTGCGTAGGTAGTTGTGGTCATGAAGCTGTTGCGGGTAGAGTTGTGGTCATGAAGCTATTGCGGAGCGAGAGATGGAGGATGTGATACTGTCTCGGTGGTGGTCAATTGTTGGTTGGTGAAAAGAGATATGAAGTGGCAAGTCTTTGGTATATGTTTTAATATGTTACTTTGTATTGACAAACTGTGGTGTAATGGTAGCACAACTGACTATATGTCAGAAGATGTGTGTTCGACTCACACTAGGTTCACTCATTTGGGTACAATTTTTATTTTTTGGAGGAAACTTGTGATAGTTGCCTCCATATATGAAGACAACTTGTGCTAGTTGCCTTCACTTTTGAAGACAACTTGAGCTAGTTTCTTCAGATTCGGAGACAACTTGAGTTAGTTGGCTCCATTTTGTTTTGCAACTTATTCCTGTACATTATTTATTGGAGACAACTTAAGCTAGTTGCCTCCACTTTTGGAGACAACTTGAACTAGTTGCCTTCGATATGGACATTATTTATTGGAGACAACTTGAGCTAGTTGCCTCCACTTTTGAAGACAACTTGAGCTAGTTGTCTCCAATATGGACACAACTTCAGCAAGTTGACTCCACATGGTAGCGGTGGTCGTCGGTGGCGGTGGTTGGCGGCGGTGGTGGTTGGCGTTGGCGGCGGCGGCGGTGTTGGTGGACAGTGGTGGTGGTTGGCGGTGGTGGACAGTGGTGGTGGTTGGCGGTGGTGGACAGTGGTGGTGGTTGGTGGTGGTGGTCGTCGGTGGTGGTGGTTGGGGGTTGGTGGTGGTGGACAGTGGTGGTTGGCGGTGGTGGTGGTTGGTGGTGGTGGTGGTGGTGGGTGGTGGTGGGGCGTGGACAGTGGTGGTGGTGGTTGGCGGTGGACAGTAGAGGTAGTCTTTTTTTTTTTTTTTAGTGGTTTTGTATATACACTATATAAAAGAGGGTATTTTAGTAATGTATTAAGTTTAGGGGTATAATTTAAGTTGGAAAGGTGATGTAGTGCAGGACCTAGCTGAATCCTACCTTGAGAAAATGGAGCGCCGAGACCGTAACCGGTAACCATTTATGGAAACTTGGCCTGTGTTTGGTTACTTTAAGATATTTCAGTTAAGAAATAAGATATATGTCAGTATCTTGGCATGATATCACATTCTCTTTATTCTGTTTAGATTTGCTCTTTATTGGTTTAGATATTTTTAGTTATCTTGCTTTATTTTCTAGATTTGGCATTGAATCTGTAAGCCTTTATAAAGGCCGAGTCTTTTATGTGTTAGACGAACAATTCAGAGAATAAACAAAACACTTCCAAATGAGAAGTTTTCAAGATGTGTTGATTTCTATCGTTTCCAGTACTAACATCCTACACCATTTGGTATTCAGATTTGATATCAATCCTTCAATCATGGTTCGTGGAAGAGGTCGTGCTGGTCCTCGCGAAGTTTTGATTGATGAGGTGATGGAGAGAACAAGGTACGATGAACTCTCACACGCGGTTGAGCAGCTCGCCGGTCAAGTAGCTACTTTGCTGCAACGACATGAGCGCCGTCATCCTCCTACGGATGAATCAAACACCGAAGGAACCGATGATGATGATACTGAAAACCCCTTTGCTGAGCGTGCAAGGGAGAACTTGCATCATGAACGTGACTCTAGAAGTTGGGAATCAGCATTCCGCGTAGAGATTCCTGAGTTTCATGGTAGTGGATTGACGCCGGAAGATTGTATCGACTGGTTTTCTACCGTGGAAGAAGTACTTGAGTTTAAGAGGGTACCTGCTGCTCGCGTGGTTCCTCTTGTTACTACCCGCTTTCGAGGAAGGGCTGCTGTTTGGTGGCGGCAATTGAAAGCATCACACATTCAACAAGGTAAACCACCTATTTCATCTTGGGCAAGGCTTGAAAAGTGTATGTGTACAACGTTTTTACCTTTTAACTATACCTGAGAGTTGTATATTCGTCTTCAAAATCTTCGCCAAGGTTTTCGTTCAATTGACGAGTATACGAAATAATTCTATGATTTTTTTACTCGGTCGGGAATTATGGACACTGAAGAACAACTTGTCAACCGCTACATAGGAGGTTTGCGCCAAACTTTTCAAGACACACTTAATTTATTTGATTATTATTCTGTTTCTGAAGTCCATCAACGTGCTTTGCGCTTGGAAAAATAATTTTCCCGTAAGAATGTTACGGCGGCAGTTAGCCGTCCTCCTATTGTCCCTTCACAGAATGCTTCCGCACAACAGGGTGTTAGTATGCCACAGAAATCTGGTCAGAAGTGTTATCGTTGTGGAGATCCGGGTCATTTTGCGAATGATTGTCGTAAAGTTGGAAGACCGGGTAAGGCGTTACTAGTTGACGGTGATGCAAAGGATGGTATTTTCGATGACGTTGATGACAATACAAATGAGCTAAATGAAATATTTTTTCCTGGAGATCAAGGTGAATGCTTAATGGTTCTTCGTCGCTCCTTCCTGACTCCAAAAAGTGCTGATGATGAGTCGTGGTTACGAAAGAATATATTTCAGACAACTTGTACCGTTGGTGGTAAGATTTGTCGTATGATAATTGACTCTACGGAAGTTGTGAGAATGTGGTTTCGGAAGAGGTTGTCCGTAAGTTGAAATCGCCAACCGAAAAACATCCCCATCCGTATTCTCTTCATTGGCTCAAGTAAAGGTTCCGAGGTAACTATTTTGAAACGTTGTCTTGTGAATTTTTCTATTGGGTCGTTGTACCAAGATAGTGTTTGGTGTGACGTTGTGGTAATGGATGCTTGCCATCTCTTGTTGGGGCGACCTTGGCAATTTGATAGGGATGTGAGTCATGATGGTAAAAGAATTCGTACTCATTCGATTTTAATTATACTCGCATTACATTAATCCCATCAAAAGAGTCGGTTCCATCAACTCTCTCCACTGTTGCTTCAAATTTGCTTTCTTGGCGTGATTTTGAAACTGAGATGTTAGATGTTGGCATGGTATTTTTACTGTCATCTGTTCCTCAAGCTGATTCACGTAGTTTGAAAGTCCCTTCTTGTGTTCAGGGGTTATTGGAAGACTTCGCAGATATTTTTCCAGTGGATCTTCCGGAGGGACTACCTCCTTCTCGAGATATCTAGCATCGAATAGATTTCGTTCCTGGCTCGGTTCTTCCTAATCGTCCACACTATCGTATGAGCCCAAAAGAGCATGCCGAACTGCAACGTCAAGTGGGGGAACTATTACAAAAGGGTCTTATTAGGGAAAGTCTTAGTCCATGTGCTGTCCCGGCATTACTAATCCCTAAGAAAGATGGTACTTGGTGCATGTGTGTGGATAGTCGTGCTATTAATAAGATTACGGTAAAGTATCGCTTTCCTATTCCTCGGTTGGATGATATATTGGACCAGTTGCATGGTGCTACAATTTTCAACAAACTGGATTTGCGAAGCGGATACCATCAAATTCGTATTCGTCCAGGTGATGAGTGGAAAACCACTTTTAAGACTAGAGAAGGACTTTATGAATGGTTGGTAATGCCGTTCGGTCTCTCAAATGCTCCTAGTACTTTTATGCGGGTGATGAATGTTGTTTTGAAACCATTTTTGGGTAAGTTTGTCGTCGTTTATTTTGATGACATACTGATTTATAATACTGACTTGGACTCTCATTTATCTCATCTTAGAGAGGTTTTATTGGTATTGCGACAACAACACTTTTATGCTGCTACCAAGAAGTGTGTATTTTGTACGGATCGCATTTTGTTTCTTGGATATGTCATTTCCAGGGATGGCATTTCAGTGGATGATTCCAAAGTTGACGCTGTTCGTACTTGGACGTGCCCTCAAACATTACATGAAGCCAGGAGTTTTCATGTTTTTGCTTCGTTTTATAGAAGATTTATTCCCCATTTCAGTACTATCGCAGCTGCAATCACCGATTGTATAAAGAATGGTAAGTTTTCATGGACCGATGCCGCTACTGCAAGCTTCGAATTGCTCAAGGAGAAATTGTGTTCAGCTTCTATCTTAAGTTTACCCAATTTTTCATTACCATTTGAGGTCCATACTGATGCTTCTAAAGTGGGTATTGGGGCTGTGTTAAGTCAATCTAGCAAACCGGTCGCGTTTTTCAGCGAGAATTTAAATGGAGCTAAACGTAACTACAACACTTATGAGTTAGAATTTTATGCTATCATTCAAACGCTGAAGCATTGGCGACATTATTTGATTCATTCAGAATTTATATTGTTTACTGACCATGATGCTCTCAGACATATTAGAAATCAAGACAAGATGAATGCTCGTCAGGTGAAGTGGTCTAACTACATGGAGGAGTTCTCTTTTGTTCTTAAACACAAGGCTGGAGTTCAAAACCGTGTGGCGGACGGACTGAGTCGTCGAAGGATTCTCTTAACTTCTCTTCGTAATCAGGTAATGGGCTTTGATTCTTTTTCAGAATTATATCAAGATGATCCCTTCTTCTCTCTTGTTCTAGACACCATCGAAGCGGGCCAAAGATCACAGTTCATTCTTCTCGATGGGTTTCTCTTCAAGGGTACTCGTTTGTGTATACCTGACTGTAGTTGGCGCATTAAAATCATTCAAGAATTGCATGGAGAAGGTCATTTTGGTCGGGATAAAACATTTCAGTTGATATCAACATCTTATTTCTGGCCGAGATTGTTCAAAGAAGTGCAAAGGTTTGTTGCTCGCTGTCACATCTGTCAAGTCTCAAAGGGAACTGCTACAAATGCAGGCTTATATATGCCTTTACCTATTCCTTCCAAGCCATGGACTGACATCAGTATGGATTTTGTCGTGGGTTTGCCTCGAACCCAAAGAGGAGTGGATTCAGTTTTCGTTGTAGTTGACAGATTTTCAAAGATGGCACACTTTATAGCGTGTAAAAAACAACCGATGCGGTAAATGTTGCCCTTTTATTTTTTAGAAATGTTTATCGCCTCCATGGTCTCCCTGAGTCCATTGTTTCAGACCGCGATTCTAAGTTCTTGAGCTATTTTTGGAGATGCTTGTGGAAGTTACTACATACGGATTTGAAGTTTAGCAGTGCGTATCATCCTCAAACGGATGGCCAGACCGAGGTGGTTAATCGATCCCTAGGTAATTTACTGCGCAGTCTGATTGGTTCGCATACAAAACAATGGGATCAGCACTTGTTTCAAGCTGAGTTTGCTTACAATAGAGCTATCCACAAGAGCACAGGGTTCAGCCCCTTCCAGGTTGTTTGTGGTTTTAATCCTAGGTCCGCCATTGATCTTGCACCTGTACCTGATTTACAAAGAACTCATTCTACTGCTGATGCTTTAATTTAAAATTTGCAAGACATTCATACCCTTACGGGACAGAATTTGGTCGCTTCTTCCACAAAGTATAAGTCAGTTGCAGATCGTCATCGTCGCACTGTTGAGTTTGATGTTGGTGATTTTGTGTGGGCAGTACTTACCAAAGAGTGTTTTTCAGCTGGCTCATATAATAAGTTGGGTCCTCGGAAAGTTGGTCCTTTAGAAATCATTGAAAAGATTAATCCCAACGCGTACAGATTGAAGCTTCCAAGCCATATTCGTACTGCGGATGTCTTCAATGTGCGTCATCTTATTCCATATTATGGTGACTCCTCTGATGACGACCCGCCTAATTCGAGGGCGAATTTCCTCCTTCCAGGGGAGAATGATGTAGTTCAGGACCTAGCTGAATCCTACCTTGAGAAAATGGAGCGCCGAGACCGTAACCGGTAACCATTTATGGAAACTTGGCCTGAGTTTGGTTACTTTAAGATATTTCAGTTAAGAAATAAGATATATGTCAGTATCTTGGCATGATATCACATTCTCTTTATTCTGTTTAGATTTGCTCTTTATTGGTTTAGATATTTTTAGTTATCTTGCTTTATTTTCTAGATTTGGCATTGAATCTGTAAGCCTTTATAAAGGCCGAGTCTTTTATGTGTTAGACGAACAATTCAGAGAATAAACAAAACACTTCCAATTGAGAAGTTTTCAAGATGTGTTGATTTCTATCGTTTCCAGTACTAACATCCTACACCAAAAGGGTATTTTTCAAGAGGTCTCATACTAGGGGTATATAGATAATGTTCCCAACTAAAAGAGGATGTTATCTAGACCGGTTTGAAATCCACCTGGAATGAATTAAAAGACGATGTTATTTGGATAGTTGGAAATGGTACTCACGTTTCAGATTGGGAGGATATTTGGATTTCTGAAAATATTTTGGCTCAAGAAATTGATCTAATCAAGTATTCTTTCTTAACATCAGAAAAATCTTAGGGAATATGACTTGACTAAACGAAACTAAGTGGTGCACCCCATCCAAGTTAAGAAAGCTTATTCCCTATGAAAGTATACCTATCATTACTGGAGAGAATGATACATAAATTTGGCCATTTGAACAGAAACACAATTTCTCAGTGGCTGTTGTTGTAGAATATATATCCTTAAGTGAATTGGGCTTATAAAGTTTGGTTGAGGTGTATTCATCCAAGCATTTCAGGTAACAATCTTGAAATTTTTTGAAAAACTTTGTGCTACTAATGTTAAGCTTTAACCTAACGGCTTTGAGTTAGCTTCGAGGTGTTATTTGTGTGAACGTTATATAAATCATCTGGATCATATCCTCTAGAGCTGTCATTTTAGTCAAGGGATTTGGATTCGACTTTGTGGTATTTTTCATTTCACAAGTTCAGAAATTTATGATGATGTTTTAAAGTTCCAAAACATACCAGTCATGTTGCTAAAAAGACTTGGTTCACAACGGCTCTTTGTAATTATATAGTGGAGATTTGATTTTTAAGGAGTATGCTAATTTATTCGGTCTTCAAAGAGAAGTGTAAAAATAATAAAAAAAAAACTTATTTATAAAGGAAATTAGGATTATATTAAAAGGTAGCATGTGTAATGGGGTTCACGATCTTCAAATCCTAAAGTTTTTTGGTATGAATTGTGGGAAGGTAAAATCTATGGTAGTAAAGCAATTTTTCTTAGGTTTTCCTCCTCTTGATTGAATTGTGGGAAGGTAAAATCTATGGTAGTAAAGCAATTTTTCTTAGGTTTTCCTCCTCTTGATTGGTGTGTTGTTCGTTGTGATGGGAAGCTAGAGGAAACCCATGGCCCGCTGGTCATGGCTTCATAGTTATAAATCATATATGTTTGGTGTTGAGCGCAGTGAATGTGCAACCAACTTTATAACATAACTCCTTGTTATCACTTTTTTCTAGAATAGTTTTGGCTTTAAGGGTTGGACAAAATTATTGTTTAATCTGATTACAACTCCGAACTTTATTATTTCGACTTCTAAGTCCAAAAATCTTCCTTGAACTATTGTTTCAAAGTAAAAAATTATTCAAGAACCCTAAGAGAGCTGAGATTTAAACATAGTTGTCGTGAGACTAATTTTCAGCAGATAGAAAGACTAAGAGGGATGTTATGTTGACTCGGGGTCGTTATGAAGAATACTTTATCTGGCCTTCTTTCCTAGGAGATTTTAGATGGATGATAAGTTGTATTTTTGATTTGGTTAGCTTTGTTTTTCTCCTTCTGTTTGCAGTGCTCTTGTTGACCCGTCTTTTATAGTAATTTTGTTCCTTTGAACAAAAAAATTCGTTGATTCGGCAGAAAAGTAAAAAAGGAAAGGAAGACTTACTTCTTCATATAAATCTTCTTTGCTGTGTTGTTTACCAGTTTGTGTTTAGAGTTAGGTTATTGTCTCCTTGTTTGTTGTGCCTTACACGTTTTTCTTCATATATCCCTTTTCTTTTTTTATCGATAAAATCGCCTCTCCGTTTGTTAAGCGTAAGACGTTTTTCTTCATATTTTCCTCTTATTTTTATCGATAAAATCGCCTCTTTGTTTGTCACGCCTAAGACGTTTTTCTTCATATTTCCCATTCCCTTTTTTTTATCGATAAAACCGCCTCTCTGTTTGTTACGCCTAAGATGTTTTTCTTCATATTTCCTTTTTTTTTTATCGATAAAATCGCCTCTTTGTTTATTACGTCTAAGACGTTTTTCTTCATATCTCCCATTTCCTTCTTTTTTTATCGATAAAATCGCCTCTTTGTTTGTTACGCCTAAGATGTTTTTTTCCTTTCATATTTTCCTTTTTTTTATCGATAAAACCACCTCTTTGTTGTTACGCCTAAGATGTTTTTCTTCATATTTCTCCTTTCCTTTTTTATCTATAAAATTGCCTCTCTGTTTGTTACGCCTTAGACGCTTTTCTTCATATCTCCCTATATAAGTTTTAATTTTTATAGATACTTAATTTAGGATCGTTGAACTTCATGATAATCACATAATCAAATACACAAAGATTAGTTTATATGGAATACCTTATAGCGTTAATCCTTAGTCTGTGATCGATCAACCGGGAGAGCCGATAATACCTTGTGGAGGTCTTGGTTTCTCTCTCTTGACCTTAACCGTAATGAGTTGTTAATTCCTTGGATACAATAGGGATGGTTATTGTTTTCCCTTTCATAGGTAGAGAGAGGACCAAGTTCCTAGGGGATTAATTCATATCCTGTGGGCCCATGTAATAACTTTGGTTAATTAAGAATATTGTTAAATATTTCGGTTACCATTCTAGGGGATTAATTCATATTATCTCTTCTTTGATGGACGGTCGAGATCTAAGGCTATACTAAAACCCTAGGAACTTGGTCCTCTCTCTACCTATGAAAGGGAAAACAATAACCATCCCTATTGTATCCAAGGAATTAACAACTCATTACGGTTAAGGTCAAGAGAGAGAAACCAAGACCTCCACAAGGTATTATCGCTGCTCCAGGTTGATCGATCACAGACTAAGGATTAACGCTATAAGGTATTCCATATAAACTAATCTTTGTGTATTTGATTATGTGATTATCATGAAGTTCAACGATCCTAAATTAAGTATCTATAAAAATTAAAACTTATAGTTGGCATCTAGAGCTTGTGTTTAGAACTCATGATCGTCCGTTAATCATATGCAATAGTAAAATAAAATTGGGTTTGATATTTTTTTTTCCCCTTCTGTGAACATAATTGTTCTTATGGAATTGCATTACTTTTCGCATCTAACTATCTTGACCCATATCATGCTCATACTTCATGTTCATGTGTGATTTTTTTTTTTTTATTATCTCATCAAAATCAAATCAGTTGAAAATTATGGTATAATGTACAATTTAAGATCCTATGGCCATTATCACTTATGATTTTCTTTTACACTTTTATATATTACTCTCTCTTAATTTTGGAAGAAAATATATTTCAACATTAATGACCTAATTAATTTTGGAAGAAAATATATTTCAACATTAATGACCTACTTAATTTTGGAGGAAAATATATTTTAATTTAATGCTAATGTCCTACCCTTTGTTTTATGTAAATAAATTAACATTTCTTTTGCTTAATGAGTTTAATTTTGGCCTGATGATTTTATTTTTGGCATGTAAATAATAGAATAAAATCATTGTAAGAATATTATTTTTTAAATAATGGCATATAATGAGCATATGAGGTAATAATGAATGTAATAATGATGATAAATGAAATAGAATAATGTCAACATCATGTAGTCATAAACATGCATAATTGTTCCACTAAAGTCCATATATTCTACTTTCCTTGTATGTGAAAGGGAGGTAAATTGGAGATATGATATAAACGAGGAAATATTTATTAGGAATTATATCTTTATGGCATGAATATTTTCATCACGTGAATGGTTATTAAGACATTAAAAATTGGAAACATTAATATTTTCTTTTGGCATGTATACGTGTTAGTTACTATTAAGAATATTTTCTTTTGGCATGTATACGTGTTAGTTACTATTAAGATAATGAGACAATATTTATTTTTATAACTAATGAAACCAATTTTTATTGTAAATTAATTTACGCTTCCGCTTTATCGAAACAATAAAACGAATTTTTTAATCGAGTTTCATTATAAATTTTATGATCAAAACCATTTTTTGACACCATTAAATTTGTGTGTGCATTATGATATGGTTTGTGTGCTTGTGCGTTATGGTATAGTTTCTCTCACATTATTGTTTTTTTTTAAATTTTATGGGATTATACTTAAAATTATTATTGGACTCTTTAGTTATCACCACAGTGATACTAGAGTGTTATATCTCAGTATAATCATAATGTCATTATAAGCATAAATTTGCAAACCGTAAAGTGTAGGTTTTGCAGTTATCGACATCATGTGATAATTACATTATTTTAGTTGATTGGCTATCACCACAGTGATGTCAAATCACTTTTGGTCATGATTACAATTTTGTCAAATGCTTGTAATATTGTTTTTTCTTAAATATATTAGAACAAAATTTACCCACAGGAAATTGGAGTTCATTTATTTAAGAAAACATTGACTGATATGATTGTTGATCATACATTATGGATATGAACTGATTTGAATCTTGAGGGTGTCTTGTGTCATTATGTTTCACGTTTCACTTTTCTCCCAATGTTGATGATAATTTCAATTGTACGTATATAATTATTGTGCTTAAGATTCTAAGGTCATAATTCTTTAGTTATCCCCACAGTGATACTAGAGTGTTTTATCTTAGCAATAATAATAATTTTATTGTAAGCACGAATACGCCAAGCCGTAAAGGAAAGGTTTAGTAGTTATTATGGCATTATTTGAGTTGTTTGGCTATCACCACGGTGATGTCAAATAATTTTTCAGTCATAATCGTTATCATGTCAAGTGCTTATAATATTGTTTTTCTTAAATGTATTAGAGCAACAATTACCCACAGGTAATTTGAGTTCACATGTTTAAGATAACATTGAAGTGTACAATATCTGATCATACATTATGGTAATTAAATAATTGACAAAAGTGCATAAAAGAAAATTTACATAAATTAACTCATTATCGAGTTGAGTAACCTATTACGAATTTTTCATATTTTCATTAATATTTTTATTATGTTGTCCAAAACTTATTGCATCCTCTATAAAATTGAGGTTTTATTTTTGATAAATTTCTCCATATTTCTGAAAATGATATTCATTGACCATTTAACACCTTTCATATTAATTCATCATATATCCGTTATTTATCATGATCTTTAAGTTTGTATCATATTTAAATGAGCGATGCATCAAAGAATTTTTCTTCAATGAAATTTCATTATTGAATTATATTTATAGACTTGCTTCATGCTCGATTTTGGTTTAAGAAAAATTTCATTATGTTTGGATATTTTTCGGTTATAGGGTGTTGATATTTTTTCACAATTTATGTATGGCATGCTTTTGAATAAATGTTTGTGATTGATGTTTTAGGGTTACTCATTATTGTTTATAAGCGACTAAATTTATGATCAGATCAAGTATGTCCATATCATTGAGTGGGACTGTGCAATATCACAAGAAAAGTTAGTGTGATATTTGCAATTGTACATGTTTGTTGGATAGTTTAGTTATCAGCACAGTGATGCTATGCTCTTATCTGGTAAGTGTTGTATATTTTGAGTCCTCTTAGTTTGATTTAACGATTAGAACAATGCTGCCCACAAGTACGTAGTTTTTCTTCACACGTTAAACAAGCATTAAGGTTATCTAAATATTTCATATACATGTGAAATAATAGCCACCCGTAGGTGACTACAATTCACATTATATTAGGTTGAACATATTTAGAATTATTGGAGTTTGTTAATACATTTTAGGACGTGAGTTGCCCACAGGTGATTCTAGTTGTAGTATTTGACAGACATAATGTTGAATTATGAGAATGTAAAATATCCACATATATTTTTCATGTCTCACATTGTTCCTTGATAAGGTTTTACCCACAGGAGAATCTTATTGAAGGTATGTAACTATTGTAAGCTTAATTGTCATTTATCTCTATTATAAATTTCAGATTTTGTTCTTATTAATTGTATATTATGATTATTCTGTAGACTTTTAATGGTCCAGTTTTTTGGAAGATAAAATTGTTTATCACCCGATGATTTTTCGCATTCTTTGTGTAAATCTATCGATTGCATTATGAATCTCAATCCATGGATGTTTTATCGAACATTCATTATTGAAATTGAGAGGCAATTATAGATAAAGTGAAAATCATAAAGTCTGACAAAGGTGGTGAATATTGTGAAAGGTATGACAAAACAGGATAATATCCTAAATCTTTTGCATAATATCTTCAAAAGTTTGGAATCGTTGCTCAATACACAAGGCCAACTTATCCTTGGCATAATAGTGTATATCAAAAGGATAAATCATACTTTTATGAAAATGGTTAGAAGCATGATGAGCCATGCATAATGGCTATACATTTGTGGATGTTTGTTCTTTCTGCAACTGTGTAATTTAAATAGATTTCCAGTAAAGAAGTTTCAAAGACACACTTTGGAATTGAAAGGATGGAAACCTAGTTTAAATCACCTTTAAGTTATGGTTGTTCATTTGGAGGTGAGAGCTTACATTTCAAAGAATGAAAATTGGATTTGGAAACTATTATTGGTTCATTGGTTTTCCTAAATGATCCAAATGGCATTCCTTAATGTTTAAACCATAGTATGAGACTTATTGAAACCGAAAATATAAATTAGTTAATGATGGGATAATCAGTGGGAGTACGTGGATATATCTGTTCAAGAAATCATGATAATGATCCCTTTATTTTAGATTTCTATAGATATTGTGAATCTTCTCATTATCAGAATGTTAGATAATGAAAGACCACAAATTATTGATCCAATACTCCATAATATAACTACTGCCAATAAAGAAATTTTTTGATAACAACATGAACCAACATTAAGAAGGTCTCAACAGAGATTGTAAGAAAGTTATTCATGTTGTTTCAGTGATTTTCTTACAAGAATTTATTACATTTTGATATGGAATGGCAAAGACTCGGTTTTAGGTTCACAAATATTATGTGTAATAATTTTGATTAATGGATTGATGCTATGTGAGCAAAAAATCATTGGTTGAAAGTCAAGTCTCGGATATTGTTTAATTGCTCGAAAGACACAAATCAGTTGTATGAAAGTGGGTCTTTCTGACCTAATAATTTGTAATAGCAATTTTAAACGGTATAAAGCAAGACTTATTTCCAAAGATTTTACTACGAAATGACGCATTGATTATAAATAAGTTTTTCTCTCGTGTCAAAGAAAGACTTATTCGAATTATCATAGTATTATTAGTAGCTCAAGTATGACCTAAGAGTTGCATTAATTAAATGTGAAAATAGCCTTTATTAATGAGAAATTTTAGTCTACAAATTTTAAAAATCAAAGTATGAAATTTAAGTGACCTCCCATAATGGTATATGAAATTCAACAAAACTATAAATGTTTCAAGTTTTGGATGAAATTATTACAGTTTATGCATATACCTCAAGATCGGTGGGAGAAATTCATACTCTTGGTCTTGTATGTTAAGACATACTACCTACGAGTAGTGATCTTGACTTTATGCATATCTCTATATTTTTTGAAATAAAGGATATCAATGAAGCTTACCATATGATAGTAATATCATATGGATTACTAAAGCTCTCATATAAGGCATATATCGAATATTCAAGGAATTTTGAGATAATAACATATTGAACAGATTTTATTTCATGTTGGATAGAAGATATAAATTTAATCTTCATTACGTCTTAATTCTGATATGAAACTTATAACAAGTTGTTAATATGTTAACTAATTGCCTAAAGAATCGAAGAACAAATTACGGGGAAAGCTATCAAGAATTTTGAGATACTATTTTAACTTATGTCTTATAATTAGTTAGCAAACCCAACAAGAGTTGATTGGGTTTTCAGACTTCAATTTTTTGTGGATGTACGGATTTTATAAAGGAAGAATCCATTAATACTAGTCCCACAATTGAGTTTGAATATTTATGGCTGCGATACTTAGAGACTTAAGGTTTGTCTCTACATTCTTTGAAATTTTGTCTTAGCTTCGCAAAGACATTAAAGCAAGATATGATACAAAAGGAACAAAACACATGAACCTTGAGTATATATCGTGAATTAGGAAATTGAAGCAATAGTTGTTCATTTACCGCTTAAGCACAATTGCATTCGAGAGATGCACTTAATGAACAATTACCTTTTAAGACCTCTTAAGAAAAGATTAAAATCTTAGGTCCGTGGGAGTAATTGATTATTGAATTGACTAATTTATGTGCTTATTTTTGAAAACTAATTGAGCTCTTAATAATGTACTTCGAATTTATTTCGTATCCATATTTAGTATACACTTATGTGAATGGATGAATGTTAACAGAAATTGTCTTTCTTTTGAAGACATAACTGGACCATTATGATATCCCCATTTAAGGCCTGATTAAGTAAGTTGCTTGTGTTGTGGTACATGGAAGGGAACATGATGATAACATGACAATGTGCCACCGCCATGACTCGCATACGTGATTTGCTTGGTTAAGGTATTACGTTTAACCATTAAATTTTTTTAGCAATTATGCGCGCTTATGTTTTTATATAATTAACCGTTAAATAAGTTATCACATGGACCAGTGGGAGAATGTAAGAATATTTCTATAAATATAGAAATATCTTGTGGGCCCATGTAATAACTTTGGTTAATTAAGAATATTGTTAAATATTTGGTTACCATTCTAGGGATTAATTCATATTATCTCTTCTTTGATCATTTGGTCGAGATCTAAGGCTATACTAAAACCCTAGGAACTTGGTCCTCTCTCTACCTATGAAAGGGAAAACAATAACCATCCCTATTGTATCCAAGGAATTAACAACTCATTACGGTTAAGGTCAAGAGAGAGAAACCAAGATCCTAGGGTTTTAGTATAGCCTTAGATCTCGACCGTCCATCAAAGAAGAGATAATATGAATTAATCCCCTAGAATGGTAACCGAAATATTTAACAATATTCTTAATTAACCAAAGTTATTACATGGGCCCACAGGATATTTCTATATTTATAGAAATATTCTTACACCCTATTCTTTATCGATAAAATCGCAACTCTTTCGATCTATTCTGTTTTGCAAAAATATTTGTTTATACATAAGATTTGGTACCTATTTATTTTGATCTTTCGGCGATCACAGCCCACTAGGACTTCTCCTCTTATTCTTTTGTTCGAAATTGAATTTATCCTAAAAGGAATTTTTCAAATTTGTCCCTTCTAAAACGACGGCAACTACCACAAGTTTGTGCTAGTTGATTCATTGGATTTCTGTAAAGAAATAACTTCCGTGCAATTACAGTCCCATTTTATATCATTTGCGAAAAGATTATTTTAATTTCCTCTTCAGCTCTTCTCCATCATAGACAAGATAAGGATGCTTTATTCACCCCGATTTAACAACACGTATTCAACTGTAACGTGATTTGTTGGAAACATTATGAATTAGCACTAAACAAGATGTCAGTAAACCTTAGAGAATCCGTTGTTAAAAGTCCAGAGGCAGAGAATCACATGTATCTTCAACGTAAACGTCCAAATCCGATCCACTAAGGTAGCGTAGAATCTCCGATCCATATTTAAAAAATAAGCACGATTACTCACAATGATTAAACAAACCTAATTGGCTAACTCCATAGTTGAAGTTTCTACTCAAGTGTGACTCCAAAAAAAAAAGAAGGATAAACAAAGTCCAGGGTCCTGATAAAGATGGCATTTTTGTTTAATATTAGAAAGAAAAGGATGGCATGGTCCATGGAAATGGGCCAATTGCCGTATTTATGTGGTTAGGTACTTGGTCGTTGGATTCATAATGCCTTAATGATCCACATGGGTGTCAATTGTTCAACAACCCTAGAAAATTAGAATCTACCTCTGAGCAAAGAGGGGGGCTTAGAAAGTTAGAATATTGAAGAAATGATAGATCCAAAAGAAAAGGAAATTTGGTCAAAAAGATAGTGCGTATATTGCGAAAGAATTTGAGTGGTGCGCCATCCTCAAATATCACTTTTTTCTTTTTGGTTGCAATTTCTTGTTTATTGCTGGTGCTATTCTCGCACAGTCATGCATGCTTTTCGACCATGTATAGTTCCTCTGACCATGCAATTCGTTTGGCCTAAGTTTGCTCCCGTCCCAAATTATCTGGTCTTTGTTGCTTAATAATTACAGTCCATGAAATTTGACGAAAGACGCATCCTTATTATAAAACCTGAGAGCAACCAACTTGACAAAAGGTGGTTCATGAGTCTTAGTTTCATTCAAGTCTGGCGAATAACAGGGAAGAATGACTTAATTAATGTGCGATAAAATAATAAATTCGGGATTAGGAGAATGCAACTTGTTAATTAGCTCATCTAATTAATTCCAAGAACAGATAAAACATACTAGTACTCTGATATACTGAATTTAATTGTGAAAAGATTAGTTGAGAAATCCACATCAAACCTGGCCTACAAAAATGAATATAGTTGCTAACTATCTGACAAGCAAGGTGCTCTGGAAAATATATGTGTGTGCACAGTTTTGATCCTAGTTTCCAAATCTTGTGATTGTTTTTTCTCAGACCCAACATGTAAAAACTCCAAATGTTTTCGAAAAGATGATGTAAAAATAGAAACCAATTAGCGGCCTTTAGTCCAAAACCGTGAGCGGGAAATGGTATATACACTGACCCACTGGTGAAAAATAAAGCCTATCTCTTCATCTCAAAATCTGAATAGTACAAATAATATTAAAGCATATCTTGTGATTTCCAAGATTTTTCAATCAAGGAGTACAAAAATTTCACGCATAATTCATCATCTCCTATCGTAGCTACTTGGCGCACATTGCACGCACCCTAGTCAGAAAATTGGGAAATTATCTTTTATCTCCACTGTCTGTATAGAGTGTGATCGATATAATTGTGGTTCAGGTTCATAAAAGAAGACATGACACCATAATTACATATTTGCTCAAGTGCACAGCACTGTACCGCATAAATGGGATCACGGTCGCAGCATGGCACAGTAAACTGACTGGCAACAGTGGTGGTTTTAGGCCACAGAGAAAGACGAGAACGTCAGCATGGAGCTCGTGCCACCTTTCCTTTTGGGGTCTCACTTGGCCGGCCGCTATACACACCTTCATAACTTACAGGAACCAAACAAGCCACGGTGCCAACAGATATTTGCCTAAACAGAAACATTACACAGCAGTAACATGCACATTTTCTAGCGGGAACTATTTCTTTTCCGAAGATCACCAATAGTCTCCACAAGAACAAACCCCGTCAACAAAATGATGAAAACGCTTCGAATCACGGATTATGATTTTACGTTTCTCAACCACGGATATGAATTTTGCAGCATTATGACAGTCTCCACAGATCCGGAGGTTCTTAGTTATTGTTATAGGTCTTCCATGGTTGGTAACTAGAAGTCCGAATGCAATAGCAATTTTCTCACTGTGTTTACTGATCATATCTGCTTTCATTTCCTCGTGTACATCATGAAGAACCAAGTCTGTGTTACGAACGTACCCAGCTTTTTGAATCTTCGTTATAAGTTCATCTAGCTTCAAATAAATGTCATCCGATTCTGGATGTGATCTATCTCCCACTACAAATCGATACACTTTTCCTCCGTGTTCTATGAAACTGCAACCTGGATCTTTTTTGAGACCTCTCTCCTTCATCAATACCCTGACTTTTGAGGCTTCTCTCCATAGTCCTGATGCAGAGTACATATTGCTTAACATGATATAGTTCCTGGGATCTGTTGGATCGAGCATAAACAGTTTTTCAGCAATTTCTTTCCCTAGTTTAATGTTATGATGAACTCTACAAGCCCCAATCAACGCACCCCAAACACCTGGATTTGGGTCCATAGGCATTGCTTCGATAAGCTCGCGAGCTTCATCCAAACGTCCCAAGCGACCTAAGAGATCGACCATGCATGAATAATGATCTACATCTGGTTCAACTCCATAAACTTTTGACATAATCTGGAAGTAGTTTTTACCCTCTTCAATGAGTCCTGAATGGCTGCACGCAGATAAGATATGCGTGAATGTGACATGATCTGGCTTTGCGCCATTCTTGACCATGAGATCAAATACCTTAATTGCTTCCGTTGCATACCCATGGATTGCATATCCTGCAAGAATTGCAGTCCAAGCTATCTTATCTGGATAACTTATCTCGCTAAAAGCTTCATATGAAGCATCTAACCTGCCGGATTTGGCATAGACACGGATAAGTGCAGTTGCAATGGGCATATCTGAACTGAAACCAGAAGACACGATACAGCCATGCATGGCCTTCCCTTGTTTCTCTGCTGCCAGCTTTGCACAGACCTGGAGTAAGGTTACAATAGTAGCTCGATCAGGTCCGAAACCTACTCTTCTCATGGAATTGAAAAGATTAATTGCATCCTCGAGAAACCCATTTTGACTGTAAGCAGCAATCATCGAATTCCACGAGACTAAATTCTTAAAGGAAATGGTTTTAAAAAGTTCACAAGCTGCATCCACACATTGGCATTTCCCGTACATGTTCACTAAAGAATTAACAACTTTTATCTCAGATAAGAAACCAAATTTCACAACGTAACAATGGATGCTTTTACCTTCTGTTAATGCTCGCATATTGATACAAACAGGAAGAAGAGAGATAAGGGTAACCTCGTTTGGTTCCATGCCCATCTCAGACCTCATCTTAGAGAAAAGATTGAAACTTTTCTTCACATCCCCTCTCTGTGCAAACACCACAATCATGGAATTCCAAGATATTAAATCCTTGTCAGGTATTTCTTCGAACAACTTGAGGGCACTATCAACGCTACCAGATTTCGCATACATTGTTACCAATCGATCACCAATGAACCCATCACTGTAATTTCCATGTTTGATCATCTGGGTGTGAAATCTATGAACATCTGAAACCGTTGAGCAGGAAGTTACAGTCAAATTGCGGCTTAAAGGTGGACACTGCTGAGTTAGAATGGCGGTAGTGCAGAGATTTCTCCCTGTAACGATACTGTATAGAAATGCAGGTTGACGATAAAAGTTGTAGGAATTTCTGGAAATACAAGACAAGACATGAAAGAGGCAAGACTGAAGTGGAGGAGTAGCTCTTGCTTTCATCATCCATCTCCGGAATTTCAAATCAGACTGAAGGCAAGACTGAGAGATACAGAGAAAGCGAATTAGATCTCATTAAATGAGAATTATCTGCTTGAACTGTTTCTTTTTCTTTTCATCTCTTCTCTAAACTTTTGCTCTCTGAGCTGGTATTGGATAACTTTTGCTCTCCTCTCTCGCCTCTCTCCTCTCTCTTTCTAATCTCCGTTAACTTTTGCTCGGAAACCAAATGCTAGGCTGATTTCTAACCGTTTTGTTACCGTTACACACCAACAACGACGCATTTTAATCGGAATTAAACCGGAATTCAGAGAAATAGCCAGTGAAGACCGTTATGCTACAAGACACTGAAAACCCATATGTTTTCTAAGACACAGAGAAGATACTAAAACTCCAAGACACTAAGGATCGTTTTCATTACCTGTTACAGAAAACCCATATTTGTTTCGACTTTCGAAGTTTTAAGACACAAAGCCACTTTTGTTACTACAATCTCATGAAAGGATACCTACTCAACAGTCATTGAGTTAAAAAGCAACAAAGTTTGAAGTCACACGAAGCAACGAACCTTAATCTGAACCACCAAAATCTTCTTTTGACGCCAATCTACTGAGCCCTCTTAGATTTCAAAAACGAATTTTTCTTTCCTATTCTTTTTCGTCTTGTTCTTGCGGATTATTCCCAATATTACTTTGTAATTTACCATTCTGTCCCCAGGTGTATACTTTCCAATTTTCCTGTGAAAATCAATTATTTATGATTCCATTTAACTTCTTCTATAACAGCAGAAACCGGATTAACATCAAAAGACTGGATCTTTATCACCGGTATCGTTACCCACCAGTTCCAAAGTCAAAAACAAACCCTAACAACCAGAATAAACACTATCTGATTTCAATGTTTAATCAAAACTCAATACCCAGAGAAAATTCCTATAGACCTAAAAATATTTCATCCAAATCTGTCACTAATTCAGCTAGCGGGGAAACAAGCGATTTCCTTGAAAAATCAATTCAAATTTCTAGAATGATTCTTCTTCGAGGCCTCGAGTAATCACCAATTCGGATGGGTATGATATTGATTTAGTGAAAGACAATTACTTAATAAGTATTATTGGGGTATATTTGTATCTCGGTAATGAAGCGATTGAGAAAGGAATTTGTCAACAGAACCCAAAGAATTTGAAAAATAATGTGGAGAAAAAAAATAGACGCAGTTCGGAAGCAGGGGTTTTTTTCTTCAATACTTCTGCTAGTGAGTTGAACAAGGGATTGAAAGACCCAACTGAATTAAACATCCATCTGGGGAAAATTTGTATGAATCAGGAGAATTTCAGACATCACACAATCGGAAGCATATGGAGTTTACAATTCAGTTCTCATCTCCCAGACGAAAACAAATCATTCAAGAAGGAGGGGTACAACCTGTTAACCCAATGGTCCCAAATTGGTCTATCTAAAGATGAATTTAGCAAGTGGATTAAACTCATAAGCAATTCAAGTCAGAGTAAGTGCAGTTGTGGCCAAGGTATGGACAAAAACTGGAATACTGAGGAAAAAAAGGTACCAAAAGTTAACTCCTCATTTGATTTGAATAACCAACACTTTACTTGCTTTTCATACAACAACATTACTAGAAACAACATGCAGTCCTCATTAGGATGGAAAATACATCATAATTTGATCAAATCTTATCCTGTCATATCTTATTTTTGGGAATTCCTTAGAATCTTAAGTTGGAACTGTCAAGGGCTAGGTCAGAAAAACACACAGCGACACCTAATCGATCTTCTTAACATGGAAAATCCGGATATTGTTTGTCTAAGTGAAACCAAACAACAGGATAAAAATATGAAAAAGATACTAAGAGAGGCTAATGTCCAATACTATTGGCTTGTCTCCCCTATTGGTTTAGCGGGAGGAATGGCCTTAATATGGAAAAGTCACATAAAAGTTACCATCGAGAGCTGGGATACTAACCAAATAAATGCTTTGGTGAAAGATAATCAAAATGACAATGATATGATGATCACAGCTTTTTATGGGAGCCCTTATCCCAAACTTAAGCTGGAATCATGGTCTCTCCTATCCACTATGGCGCCTTCAATGACTATCCCATGGATAATCATTGGGGATTTCAATGTGGTTTTAAATGTGAATGAGAAAAACAGTAGGAGAAATTTCGATAGAAATGAAGCTTCTACTTTCAACAGAGTTATATCTAATTGTGAACTTCAAGATTTGGGTTACTCTGGATATCCAGTTACTTGGTGTAATCAAAGAAATGGCAACAATAGAGTTGAAGACAGATTGGACAGAACTCTAAGTAACGACAAATGGATAGAAAGATTTCCTGAATCTATTTTATTCCATTTGGTTCCAAGAGGTTCTGATCATTGTCCTATCATTCTTAAAACTAATCCAAACTGGAAGGATGGGGCATATCCGTTTAAGTACTTTGGAGGTTGGATGAGCCACCCAGGTTACCAACCTTTAATAGCTGAAATTTGGAAGGAAATCATCTCTGGCTCTCCTAGTTATTCTGTAGCTAGAAAACTTTCTAATCTCAAAAGAACTTTAAGTAAATGGAACAAAAATGTTTTTGGTAACATCAAAAATAATATAAAAAAGATCAGTCAGGACATTGCTGATAAGTCTAACTCTTTGACTAGAAACACAGAAGTAATAAAAAGACTTGAATCAACATTACAACATTGGAAAGATATAGAGGAAGATTATTGGAAAACTAAAAGCGGGAACAATTCAATATTGTTGGGGGATAGAAATACAAATTTCTTTCACAACTCTGCTAGAAGCAGATATAGGAGAAATAAAGTGGACAATATCAAAGATGAAAAGGGAAACTGGTTGCATACTAGACTTGAAATAGCAAATTGTATTACTGAACACTTCAGTAATATTGCTACCTCAACTCACCCTAAAATAGATTATGAGCTTATCAATCTTATTCCTTCTGTTATCACTTTGGAAGATAATGAGAATCTCATTAAAATCCCTGATATGAATGAGATAAAACAAACTATTTTTGAAATGGAAGGAAATAAATCTCCTGGCCCCAATGGATTTCCATCCAATTTCTTTCAGCACAATTGGGAGACCATTGGGACCGACATTATAAGCATGGTACAAAACTTCTTTTGTACTGGATTTCTTCTTAAGGAGATGAATACAACATTTATCTCCTTGATTCCCAAAGTGCAAAACCCCACCTCTCCAGTGGAATTTCGACCTATCGCTCTTTGCAACACTACATATAAGATCATTTCTAAGATAATTGCCAAGAGAATGAAATGTCTTCTCAACAAGATTATATCACCTTATCAATCTGCCTTCATTCCTGGAAGGCAGATAAGTGATAATACCATGATAGCTCATGAAACTTTCCATAACATGAGAACTAGAAGAGATAAACAAGGCTGGATGGGCATAAAAATTGACATGTCCAAAGCCTTCGATAGGGTTGAATGGGACTTCCTTATATCCGTGCTTAAGAAAATGGGTTTTTGCAATCACTGGTGCAACCTCATAAAACAATGCATTAGTACTACTACTTTGGCCATTATGCTAAATGGAGTTCCATGTAGCTTCTTCAAGCCTACTAGAGGGATAAGACAAGGAGACCCGCTCTCTCCTTATCTGTTCATAATGTGCATGGAAGTCCTATCTAGATCTCTAATGAAAGCCGAAAATGAAGGAAAAATTCATGGAATAAGTATAATGAAAAAAGCTCCCTCTGTGAGTCATCTACTTTTTGCAGATGATTGCATAGTTTTTTGCAAGGCAAACACGGAAGAAGCCACGAATATCCTTCAAATCTTTAAGGAATTCAGTGCATGTTCCGGTCAAATGATAAATCTGGCTAAATCAGGAATATTTTTTAGTAAGAACTCGGATAAAGATGTTCACTCTGACATAATAAACATTCTAGGAGTTCAGCCAATCTCTCTTAATGAAAGCTACTTAGGTTGTCCCATGTTCACTAATAAATCAAAAATCAAAGCTTTTTATCCTGTCGTTGATAAAATGAAGAATAGGCTTGCGGGGTGGAAGGGTAAAACCGTTACTCCTGCTGGAAAAGGGGTACTGATTCAAAATTCCACCTCAACTATGGCTTCTTATCAAATGAATACTTTCAAAATACCTAAAACCATCATCGAGGAAATGAACAAACTCCAAAGAGACTTCTTTTGGGGAAAAGACCCAGAAAACTCAAAAGGAATTTATCTAAAAGCTTGGAACTCCTTTAGTAAATCTAAAGAAGAGGGGGGGTTAGGTTTCCTAAATCTGGAGGAATTTAACAACGCTATGATTTCTAAGATGGGTTGGAAAATGCAAACTCAACCAGACTCCCTAGGTACAAGAATTATGAAAGCTAAATATTTTCCGAATAGTGATATTATGCATATCTCTACGGTTCCTAAACCCACAGACTCTTGGTTGTGGAAAGGTTTCTTAGATGGTATTGCTAATATCCAAAAGTTTAGTTCTTGGGAAATTGGAAATGGGGAGAACATAAAAATTTGGAACGACTTTTGGATTCCAGGCCAACTCAAACTAATCGTTAAACCCAATATTTGTCCTCCTGACATTGAAAGGGTTTCAGATATCATTATAAATGGAAATGCTTGGGATGAGAACAAACTAAACCTATACTTTCACGCAACAGTAGCGGAAAAAATAAAAAGTATCAACTTAGAGAATACTATTGTGGAAGATAAAGTGATTTGGCCATTAACAAAAAATGGGCAATTTACTGTTAATTCTCTTTATAAGGAACTAACAAAAACCAACAGTCAAGGTCAGGCAACTATACCAAATTGGAAAGTTATTTAGCAGTTGAAAGTTACTCCCTCCATTCAAATGTTCATATGGAAGGCTGCTCATGCTATTCTCCCAACAGGAGATAGAGTAGGAAAATACTTGAGTTATATTGATGATATTTGCAAATTCTGTCATGGTCAGAGAGACGAACCCTACACAACGAAGTATATCACAACGGGAAAGTAAGCCGAATCCTAAATAATTTACAGAAGAAACTTCTTCTAATCGAATCGCGCTTTATCAAATCTAATGATTCGACAGACCAAATCCCCCAAACAACTCATGGAAATAGACAGGGATGCAAACACTAATAGAGTTAGGAACCATTCATTATCTCTGAAACAACGAATTGAGTTCTGCTCCCGAATCTCTTTCCCACCTCTTTATACACTGTCCTTTTATTAAACAAGTGTGGAATGCCCTTCATTTCAGAGAAAACTATGTCTATCTGAATAAAATAGATTTCCACGATTGGTTGACTACTACTCTTCTTCATCCTAAAAAGAAAAGAGGAAATCTAGGGTGGGCAGAACTATGTGCTATAGTTTTATGGCACGTATGGAAAGAGAGATGTAGTGTGACTTTCGATAAAACAAAAGCTTCGGCTATTAATACTGCAAATTTATTAATAAATTTATAAACTACTACGAGGCAGTACATAGTAAGAAAAAGGACAACCTTAGCCACATTGAGTTTGATAGAAAAATGGCTGAAGAAAAAACCATCGAATACAGAATACAATGGTCACCTCCGTTGTATGGAACATGGAAAATAAACATGGCTTTTGTTAGAAATTCTAATGGAATAGGAGAAATTGGTCTAATCCTATCTGATTATGCAGGAAATTGTCGAGGAGCTAGAGGGATTTTAGCAAACCAACCTTCCACATCAACAATGGCGTCACAGACTGCCCACGAGGCATTTACATGGGCTAGAAAGATGGGACAACAGTTGGAGTTCGAATCAGATTCTTATCAAGTTATCAAACATCTAAAAAGGATGCATGCTGAGATTATTGGAGGCAGATTCAATGGAAACATAAACACAGACAAGACTTTTGAAGTAGGAGTTTGGAGTACTACTACTGAACTACAAAATTTTATAGCTATTAATCTTGCAAGAATAACTATGGATAGGAAAATTTCTTATTTCTGGGAAGATAATAACATTCAGAACCTAATACCTGAGTTAAAAGGAATGTCTAATTGTAATAATTTTCAAATGGGTGGATTTGTCACCTTAAACTGGACCAGTAGCATGGGATACATGCCTGGTTTCAAGATGTAATTTCATTCAAGTTTTATCTATAAAAAAAAAAA
>JAJJWW010004665.1:0-127012 GCA_023531295.1 Papaver armeniacum
CAGAACCTTTTTATCAAGTAAACATACTTGGTCGTTGTATTGTCTCGATCTCGTATCCATAGACAAACACACGAAGTGTGAACCGATTTGTTGTATTGTCTGGAGCTGGATCCATACACTGATCACTTTCGGAGAAAGGACTTATAGGTGGAAAAGTTTTAGATTGAGGTATATTTGGGTACCCTCGTCTTTTCAATCACGATGAGGAAGACCTTAGTCAAGTAATTAGTATCCAAAATCACCGATAGGAATATATCTGATCTTAAATTCATCACTAAAAAATAAATAGATTTCAGATATCAATGTTGACAAAAAATCAAAAATAAAATTGAATAACATGCAGTCAGTGATAGAGCAAACCATATAATCCAAACCATTACAGTTCAACATACGATTCAACAAAACTCTGACAAATCAGATCTACAAGAGAAACATGTGAAACTGATATTATTGAATAAAGAGTATTTTTAGATAAAACTACTGAAAGATTATACTTTGTAGGATCGTAATATCGCAACAAACAAGGTTAGCGGGATTAATAAGCGACAACATCGCGAAGGAGTCGCGAGGAGCTAAAATAAGCAGCGCAATGAATAACGGACAGGCAAAACATAAAGAAGACGTGAGACTGGCGAGGTTAAGAAGTGTCGCGAGTGAATGTTTGTGCATCTGCGACACTTGCGAGACATTCTAGAAAATAAAGGGTAACTTATTTGTCATCCACTATGTATTACCCTATATAAAGGGCTAAATGAGTCTGTAAAGAGGGAGATCTTTTTTGGAATTGTTAAGCAAGTCAATAGGAGAGAGAAAGTTTAAGAGTGATTTAATTTCTAAGTGTAATTCTATTATCCTGTGTAAACATTTCATGGATTCAATCAATAAATATTCTTGATCTTACATCTTTCAATGGATTAATTAAGCAAAATTGAGTAAGGGGTGTAGTGTGGGATTTCCCGCTACTACATATGCGCTAGAAACAGGGAAAGAGCAGAGATTGACGTAGAAATTGGAAGGAATTTGGATTGACAGAGAAAAGATTTGGAGAAGATACTCAAGAATTCATTGGAAAAGAAAAATGGCTAGAAGAAGAAATGTACAAGGGCAACCAACGATTGTAAGAAGAAGTGGGAGACTTCTTTGGAGAAAGGAGGAATGAAACAGGGGAGAATCGTCAAGGATGAATATGAGAAACGATGGAGAAGATCAAAACCAACCACCGATCTCCCCGGTAGCAAAAGCTGTGGATTATGATAGAGTAAGTGTACATACTTGGAGGTCTGATTCTGAAGACGAGAGAGAAGAGGAGCAGCAACTGGTGAACAATGGACAAGGAGAGCAAGGAATGAATGGAGAAAACGAAGAAATCGCAGCATTAGAAAGATTGAGACAAACAATACACGAAGAGAGAGACGGCTAGAGGCAGAGGAACGAGCAAACTTGACAAGACAGAATCATGAATTGAGGATGGAAAATATGAGGTTGCAAAATAGGAGATCTAGAAGTAGCGTGAGATCAAGTTCAAGATCGAATAGGGAAGAAAGAAGGAGAGTTTTACCAACAGAAAGTACCGAGGAAGAAACACAAAATCCGAGTATAGAGCATGGCGAGAGAAGAGGGGAAATAGAAGATCGTTATATTCCTCGGCCCAGAAAATCTTCAAAATGAGCGGAATAGGAAAATCAAGGAAACATGCAACTCCAAGAACCGAATGACCAGTGCTGAAGGGAGAATAATCTTGCACGGGAGAGAAGAACTGAGAAGAAACCGAGAGATCGAGGATGACATTGAGAGACACTACATTGAACAAGCGCGGCTAGCTCTCGAGAGAGAAAGGATAAGAGAAGAAATGGAAAATCAAGAGATGGAAGAGGCAATCCGGCAGAATAACCATGACAACCGCGAAAGAAGGAGGGAACAAAATCGTACCAATAGAAATATTAATGAAGAATATGAGAGGGTGCAGATGAGAGATGAGAGACAGACCAAGAGAGAACAACCGATATAATGGCGTGCGGGTGTGAAAGAAATGAAGAAGAGCGTCGCGAGGGAAAGAAGAGGAGAAAATAACGAGCGGGAAGGTCAAAATAGGCACGAGCGAAGAAGGAGAGAGGCGAGCTAAAAAGACCCAGTAGAATCAAATTCGAGGCAAATGAACAAATCTTAAGAGAAGCTGGCTGAAATGAGAGGATTCTTGAATAGTAGAAGGGAAGGAGGAAGGAAACAATTGGACGAAGCCATCGCGAGAGGCTGCGAAGAATCCCTTCACGCTAGAAGTACGAGATGGGAGGAATACCCCCTAAGTGCAATCTACCTGCATTAACCAACATCTTTGATGGAACAACTTATGCGGTACAACATATCAAGGCTTATATGAGATGTATGTTACAGTGGGAGAATCATGATGCTATACTATGCAAATATTTCGCATCAAGCCTAATAGGAGAAGCACTAAAATGGTTTGAAGGTCTGCCCAAGGAACACAATCACATCATTTAACCATTTACAAGCCACATTCACGGGAGCATACATAAGTAACAACACTTCGCGACCAGGTATTGAAGATGTATTCGGGTTGAAACAAAGGGTTGGCGAGAGCTTAAGGCGAGTTGACAATAAGATGGAGGACCATGTGTAGTGAAATGGCGGGGACGGGTTGAGGAAAGATATCTCATCCTCTCATTTGTGAATGCTCTCTTCGCGACTAACTTGTTATACATTCAAATTTTTAGAATTAAAAATACAATCACGATGGCGAAGCTGCGAGAGTTACGGGAAGAATATATTGCCTTAGAAGAAAGAGCGAGAATGAAATGAATTCTTATCCGATCGCGAACACAAGCTCGAATCTTTGCGAATGCAAGCTTGTTGCCTCAATTCATAAATACGGTGGCGAGCACTTCGCAAGGACGACAAGCAAGGAAAGGCGATGAGGGACAGCAAAAGATAGTAGCCATGGGAAGCCACGATCAAGAGGAATTTGAACGAGAAAGGAACTATTACAACAGTAACTTGACAATAATAAGATTCGGAGGCTAGATCATGTGCAAGAAACATATGGTGGACGAAGGCAAAATAACCGTGGAGGGGCGAGAGAAGTCGCGAGAATAGTGTGGGAAGAAATTAAGATGCCTCCTTTGAACGCTAGTGTGGAGAAGATGCAGGAAGCTATACTTGTGATGGAAAATGTACCGGCACCTTGGAGCGTGGGAATGGAACCACCGCGGGCGATAGAAGTCATGAGTTTTGTTCTTACCATCGCTTCCATGGGCATCAAACAAACGATTGTAGAAACATAAAGAGAATTATTCTCGGGATGATTGATCGGGGAAGCTAAATCACTTTCTAAAGGGAAAAGCAGGCGGACTTTACCACCACCACGAGAGATGCACGGAAGCGAGTGTCGGCAAAAGGAAAGGAAACATTTGTTATAGAAGTTGGAACAAAAGCTAAAAATTTGAATTGCAACTCTATCGTGCACTCTATCGCACAATCGAAGATTTTCATGACAACGTGCTCGGTAGAGTCTTTGCGAGAGATGCTAATGATAAAGAAATAATGAGCACTGGCGAGAGCAGCCTTGATTAGAAAAGTGGCGGTGAAGACCATTTCTTTCTCTGCGAGATGAAGTGCCAAAAGGAAGAGAAACACATGATAGCCCGTTGGTTGTGAAACTAGAGATTAACAGAAACCAGTTGATGGAGAAGATGATGAGGCGAGAAGCTTGCTTTGGGCGATCAACCCAGAATCTTAATCGACAGGAAGTTCGGTGAATATTCTCTTCTACCATACTTACAAGACGATGGGAGGAAAAGATGAGGATTTGATCCCCTCTACATACAAGATATATGGCTTTAATGGCACTTTGCAAACAAACCAAAGGGAGAGGTTCGCATGAGAATACCTCTACAAGGATTATCAAGCGATATTTTATTACGTGTGGTTGACGTGGAATCTCCATACAATGCGGTTGATTGGGAGGCCATGGCTTCATGAAATCTTGGGAGTCGCATCAACATATCATCAATGTATAAAATTTCCACATCCAAATGGCATTGGTATTATACGGGGAGATTGGAAGGAGTCGCAACAATGTCATGAAGTAGATGTAGAAAGGCTGCGAAGAAAGAAATGCCAAAAGAAAAGGTTGGAAACAACATGTGAGAGATGAGCGAGAGAAAGGAAAAATTGATGGTGGATGCTATAGAAGTAAGGATTTGAACATACCTCGCGAGGTGAGTGCCTAGAGACAGGCGAATATTATGGTAATAACGAAGCAAAGGATATGAGGAACAAAAGGCATAAGAAGTGAATAATCAACAAAAACGGAAAAAAAAGTAGTAATTAAAGTAATGATGTGCGAGAATCTCAGCAGACCAAGAGTATATGGGAATTCGGTTAAGAAAGAAAAATGAAAATACAACAAATGAAACAGAATTTTGCGAATACTTCGTAAACAAATGTCGACAAATAATGAAACATGAATGATTGAATGATATAACAAATATGAATGAGTAAAAGAATGGGACGAACCTTTATGGCGTACACCTAGTTCGCGAATAACATTTCGTAAGAGGCAAATGTAAGACCTAAAGTGCGTCATATAAGGGGTATCTCTCAACATGGCTCGGGGAAGGTTACACCGCTCTGAAGCTTTGAGTCATGAAAATTTGGGGCCCATGAAAGCCTATCAGGGAGAGATACCTTGGATTCCCAACTATATAAGGTTATACCCTGGTTGGGCGACCAGGGTCTCTTCCAAGGAGTCGTGTATGCTCAAGGCGCCGAGGTACGGTTGAGCGAGTGCCGGGATGGATGAACCTACCCTGGCCATTCTTGGCAAGTCTTGGCATATGTTGCACTCGCCCGAAGAAAACTCCACTTAGGGTGCGGTCTCGTAACCATAAACCATATAGGTATAAGGGATAAGAGGCTGCGAAAACAAGCTGGTTGTTGTTAAGGCCCGGATGGGAGGAGCTAGTCTTGTATGGCCGATGTTTCGCCTCCTTGAAGGGGCAATAGGGAGATGATAAGGGCGACACTCTCCATTAGGGAAGTGTCAAAGCAGAGCGCAAATGTCATAAGGCTATGTTTTCGCAAGAAAATTTAGGCTCGTCATATTTGTGCAATGATCTGCAGAGGCAATAATACTAACGCGAGGGTAAGGCGAGATCAATGGGTCTTTACGAAAGTGTACGGACGTCTGCGATTTCGTCGCACGGTCTGCAATGTCATGGGGCTTTATGTTCGCAGATATATAGGCCTGTCATATTGTCGCGACTAAAACATCTGCGAGAGGCAAAAATACTTGGAAAATGATAAGGCAAGATCAATGGGTCTTTACATGCAAGTGTAAAGACGTCCTGCGATTTTGTCGCAATAAAAGGTGGCGAGGGAAGACCTCTAATTAGGGAGGTCTAACTCGGAAGACCACACAAAAATGATAAGGCGGGGTCAATGGGCTCTTACTTGAAAATGTAAGGGCGGCTTGCGACCTTGTCGCAATGAGAAGAGATAAAATACATTTATGAAGATAAGGCAAGGCAAGTAGAATTCTTGATTTATGAAGATACTGCGACCTCGTCGCAACAATACATCTCAATAACAATAAAATTATTATTCAACCACATACATGATGACAACTAAAATCTTCCATCGAAGATAAATAACGAGAGGCAAGTATGGGAATGGAAAAGATGGAATATTGTTATTCATCTTCGATGAAAGAGTTATACATCAATAATGTTAGCCAATTATATTACAAGGAAGAACTACCAAAAAAGGGGAGTGAAGATTGAATTCGAGGGGGAAAAATCCAAGAAATACACTATAATAAGGATACGAAATGTACGAGATATTACAAGCGAGAGAAAGAAAACAAAAAGAGTTATCTCTTTGGTGATTCTTCTTCTTCATCGATTCTTGAGTCTATTATTCTCATCGCGAGAATTTTCTTCTTCGCCGGCCTCGCTATCGAAACGTCGAGGCAGGCGATTCTCGGGAACCTTTTCAAGGAGCCGGGGATATGAATGCGAGAGGGATATTGTGGTCCTTACAAACATACTCCATGGCTCCATTGCGAAAAGCGAAACTGACATCATTATTAAAGTTCTCCTTTGTCGTTAGAAATTGTTTCTTCAACTTGGAATATTTATTCTCGCGAAGGGAGAGATTCTTTCGAAATTTGTTCTTTTTCGGTTTCGAGTTCTTCAATTCTCATTTGGAAAATTCTGGCGAGTTGTTCTTTTTTGATTCAAGCTCTCTAATTCTAACTTTGAAGCCTCTTCTCGGATTACTGCAAATAAGAAACAACAAGTTAACAATTTACAAGCAATACTACGAAGTAAGAAGCGATAAGGTATAATAAGTAACCTTCTCTATCGGATATCATATCTTTAATCAAGGAAGTATGCTCGGCATGAAGACTAACATCAACACCTAGGTTATTCTGGCATTATCTAAAACCTTCGCAGCCCAGGCGAATTCATCATCACTATTAATAACGAGAAGAGAACGAACTTGCTCTTTCATTTGCTTAAGCATGGTATTACGATGAAGGAGTTCATCTCGTTCAACTTGCACACCAAGAAGAGATTTGTGGAATTCTGCTAATGCTGTGCACCTTTGTTAGTAATGCGATCGTTCTCATCTATGAGATCACTAATTTTCTTCCTTAAAGTCTTGATTTTCTTCTCGGAATCAAGGTACATTCGTTTAAAGCGATTAGTTAAATTTAAACTAGATCGTGTTCGATCTCAAGAGATGATATTTGGATTGAAGATCCTTTAATGAAAGGAGGTTAGTTTTATTGGAGGAACTACTTAGAGATTGATTGAGGTGAGCGAGAAGAAGATCATTATCCATAGGTTCAGGAAATGTATGAAGAAGAATAGCCTCATCGGAGAGATTATATACATCTGCGAAGGTAATAAGTTAGGCAGCAATATGCAATCGATAAAATAGAAATGATAAAAGGATGTAAAATCTTATACCATAAAGTTGTTGATTAGCGTTACGAAGAGTGGACACCCTATCCCTTTGGGAGTCAAGTTCGGTATTTAACTTTTGAATTCTCTCGTCTTTATCGCGAGATGGCATGACTTCAATTTCTAATTCTCGAATCTTCTTGTTCAATTGTGAATTCTTCTTTTCAAGATTGTTGCGTCTTCTCTCGAGATGCGAGGCAACTACAAAAGAAGTTCTTCCAACCTATAAAAGAAGATAGAAAAATCATTAATATATATATATATATTTAAAAATTTAAAATTAACGAGGGAAATATGGTGCATACGTACCAAAGATCCAAGTGCATTCAAGAAGTCGGGAGACACAATTCTAGAGGCTCCATTGAAAGAATTATTGCCCTCTAATAAAGTAGCATTACACACGTTTGCGAGAGCCCCGCAAAGAGAAGCTAGGGGAGCATCTCCCATTCCTTGGAAAGAGTGCGAGAAGATGCTAGATAAGCCTGATCCATAGAAGAAGCGGTCGACGGAATCTTCTTGGCGAGAGAAGGATTCGAGTCATGGTTATCCTCGTCGGAAGATTGAGCTTGAGCTAAGGCGAGAAGAAGATTGGACCTTTCGCTTCTTAGTTAATGGAGCGAGAAGATTTACCCTTGCGAGCGCAGTTTTACCCTTACTTTTAATCTTGGCGGCTCGACTTCTTGACTTCAACCTTCGCATACGGTTAAAGATAAGAAAGAGAGGCAACAATATTGTTTCAAATAACAAAGGAAATGTTTCTTACTTCACTCGTAGCGATCGGAGTATCGTCGAGTACTCTCCAACGGATCATCCTTATAGCTTCTTCTCAATTTGGCGATCGAAAAATTCCACAAACTAAACAAATATAAAAAGAAAGTTGCGAGGCAAGATTTGGAGTGGAAAACATACCTCTTTTGCCTTATCGGGCCATTTGAATTCCCAAGGATGATATCTGCGAGATTCGCGGGAAGAATATGCGACCCGCGATGTAAGGGCCATTTAAAATCAAGGGTACAACCCACCACTTCTCATCCTTGGAGTGGCGAGGAGAAGTATTATTGCCGGGTGCCAGTCAATATCTTGCATGAGTAATTTATCCTCGGGGACATTATCCTTCTTTTTCGGGCGAATGCCCAGCGAGATTTCACATTCCTCATCTTTATCTTTGAATAATTTTCAAAAAAGTTCTCTACGAGTGTATTTCTCGGCATCTATTTCCAAGTCTGCGAATTCGGGGTTTCTAACGGTATTAGGGTATAAAGATCCTTTGCCGGCACCACGGTTCGCGAACTCAAGCATTAGGCGAATGCAATCGCCACATAATTGATAAACGGCCAGAGAGAATTTTTCATGGGCCAAGATTTCATAAAATAAGGGCATCTCGGGATTGTATAAGGGAATGGGAAGTCTGAGAAGGTGACCTAGCGAGACTATAATTTTTGATCATCACATTGATGATCGGAAAACGACTTTGCGAAAGGATAGATGAAGGTTCTTGATCGGGAATGGTTGATAGAGTAAAACCCTTTTCGAGCAACACTGTTGAACTTCATCAAAAGAAGCTTTGTATGCACGACTAATGGAAGCCATTATCGGTATGGGAATGGATGGGATGTTAAAGGTTAGGATCAGCGCTAGAAAGGACGAAGAAAAGATTTGCGGTAGCGGGAGCGCAAATTGCGGAAGGAGAGAGTCAAAGAAAAGTTGCGAGAGAGAAACTAAAAGATGAAAAAGGGGAAAAGAAAACTATATATAGGGAAAAAGATCCTCGAGAAAAACGAGGTCATTTAATGCGAAGAGACATGAATAGTCAAGAATAAAGCGGTTGAAAGAGACGTGTCAAGAAAAGACATTAATAATCAAAATCCGTGTAAAAGTACAAAACTAAAGCAGAGATAAAGATAAGCTATCGCGGCAACAATATTGTAAAAATCTCATGATACTCTTCCCTTCGCAGGAGAAATATGAGGAGAGATAGGAGACGATACTTCGTATATATCTCAAAGAAGCTTCGGAACTTTGCAAAAGAATAGAGGCAAGTACGTACTTTTCAAGGAAAGTATTCTTTTGCTCGTTCCTTCATCAACAAAAATCAAAGATCGCTACCACAATAGATTTTTCCTTAAAGATCGCTTGTCAAGCAATATTCAAGGAAAAAGAGGCAAGATGTAGGATCGTAATATCGCAACAAACAAGGTTCGCGGGATTAATAAGCGCGACATCGCGAAGGAGTCGCGAGGAGCTAAAATAAGCAGCCGCAATGAATAACGACGAGGCAAAACATAAAGAAGACGTGAGATGGCGAGGTTAAGAAGTGTCGCGAGTGAATGTTTGTGCATCTGCGACACTTCGCGAGACATTCCCAGAAAATAAAGGGTAACTTATTTGTCATCCACTATGTATTACCCTATATAAAGGGCTAAATGAGTCTTGTAAAGGGAGATCTTTTGGGAATTGTTAAGCAAGTCAATAGGAGAGAGAAAGTTGAAAGATGTTTTAATTTCTAAGTGTAATTCTATTATCTGTGTAAACATTTCATGGACTCAATCAATAAATATTCTTGATCTTACATCTTTCAATGGATTAATTAAGCAAAATTGAGTAAGGGGTGTAGTGTGGGATTTCCGCGACTACAGATCTTCGAAGGAATATGTTGAAGTTGTAAGAAACCCTCTTCCACAAGTTCTCTGATAGTGTGATATTGGATTTCAATATGCTTGGTCCTGGCATGAAAAACAGGATTAGATGCCAAAGCCATACCACTAGTATTGTCACACAAGAGCAAAACAGACTTAACATGAATGTGCAAATCAGCCAATAAGTAAGAAAACCATTGTAACTCAGCAACAACAACAGCAACAACAACAGAGAGACATTTATACTCATCCTCTGGAAAGGACTTAGAGACTGTGAGATGCTTTTTAGAAGACCATGAAACTAGATTAGAACCCAAAAACACTACATAACCAGATGTGGATCTTCTGGTATCTGGGCAGCCTGCCCAATCAGAATCAACATAAGCTTTTAAACATGTAATGTCAGACCTACTCAAGGAGATACCCATACCAACTGTACCTTTCAAATACCTCAAAATCCTCTTAACCAATTGAGATGCAGATCAGAAGAAGAATGCATAGATTGTGAAACATAATTCACAGCAAAACAGATGTCAGGTCTAGTAACAGTGAGATACTGTAATCCTCCTATAAGTGTTCTATAAGTACTTGGATCCGCTAATTTAATTCCATCATGAACAAAAAGTCTATTAGACTTGACTAATGGTGTATCAAAAGGCTTACATTCTAATAAATTTGCTTTAGCTAACGGTTCCAATGTATATTTTTTTCGAGTTAAAGTAATTGAATCACTATCTCTTGACTCACTTCAATTCCCAGAAGAAAGCTAAATCTCCTAATTCTTTCATGGAAAATTCTTGTTTCAACAAAGAAATAATGTCACCAATCAACTGAGAAGAACTACCATTCAATAAGATATCATCCACATATAACAGTAAAATAAGAATACCACTTGAAGTAGATTTCACAAACATAGAAGTATCAGACACAGACTTCTTGAAACCATGCTTGAGAAGAAAAGAACTGAACCTATGAAACCAAGCTCTTGGAGCCTGTTTAAGTCCATATAAACTCTTTTTAAGATGACATACATAATCATAAGGATAATCAGGATGAAGAAAGCCTCGTGGTTGTGACATATAAACATTTTCATCCAAATAGCCATGTAAGAAAGCATTACTTACATCTAATTGCTTTATCTGCCAATTATAAGTAATAGCCAAACAAAGAACTACTCTGACTATAGGAGATTTAATAACTGGATTAAAAGTTTCATTAAAGTCAATATCATCTTGTTGATTGTATCCTTTGCAACCAATCTAGACTTCAATCATGTCACGCAGTACCATCGACTTTTGTTTAATCTATATACCCATTTGGAGCCTAATATGTTCATATGAGGTTGGGTGTAACATACTTCCATGTGTCATTATTCATCAATGCGGTATATTCTTCTTTCATGGATACTTACCATGGCTTCTCTAAAAGTCTTAGGCTCGGACAAAGTAGTTAACAATGTTGTATAATGTGCAGACAAAAGGATACTTTACGAGAGAGATGAGAAATATGATCGGATAAGCTTTTGGTTTTGAAATACCTTTTGAGACCTAGTAACCATAGTACTAGAAGGAGCAGTTTCATGAGAAGAAATAAAATGAGGTTCAACTTGAGGAAGGAGATGAAGAACAAGAAGAAGGTAAATCTAAAACGGATTTGAGCGACATAATAAAATTAAGATTCGAGAAAAAAACATGCCTGAAATATAAATCTTTTAGTGACATGATTATAACATTTATAACGCTTATGAAGGGGACTATAACCAGAAAATGCATTTAGCGATTTTGGTGAGAATTTATCTTGCTCTTGAATGCGCAAGATTAGGATAACAAATAACTCAAAAGTTTTAAAGAAAAGCATAACTGGAGGAATACCAAATAAAACTTCAACAAGTGATTTGAAATGTAAAACTTTTGTAGGAGTTTTGTTTATTAGATATAAGTAGCAGTAAGAAATGCATCATACCAAAATTATTTAGGACAAGAAGAATTAAACAAGAGTGCATTTCCCATTTCAGTAATGTGCCTGTGCTTTCTTTCTGCAAGGCCATTCTGTTTTGGTGTTTTAGGACAGGATATTCTGACATTTATACCACTAGATTGTAACAAGGCCTGAAATGGCCCTTTAACAAGTTCAGCTGCACCATCAACTTGAAAATCAATAATTTTTGTTGAAAATTGATTTTCTCTATGAGTTTTAAAATGTTGAAAACATTGACAGACATCAGATTTCAGTTCCAAAGGATAAATCCAATGAAATCTACTAAAATCATCAACAAACAAAATATAGTATTTATAACCTTTGATAAAAGCAATAGTAGGTCCCCAAACATCACAATGTATAAGAGCTAAAGGTTTTTGTGCATGGAAGTACATAAAGAATATAGGAGTCGGGTACTTCCACGGTTTCTTGTTCCATAACACAAAGTATGAGAATCAAGTATCTCTAATGGCGGAAAACGAGAAACAAAGTCATTCAACAATATTGTCGGAAGCACATACATTCAAACCAATAAGAGGTAAAGGAGAAGAAACAATAGGCAAAGGGTTAGATAAACCTTGCACGATCTCTTGTATCATGGAATCCTCTTCATCCTTAAAAAACTCAAGTGAATTATTCACCTCTTTTATATCATGGTCCTCTATCAAACCTTGCAACCATTCTTCGTCCGTCTTTGCCTTAACCAAAGTTTCGACATAAACATCATCATTACAATCATTTGCAAGCTCAATTGGGTCTTCCACAATATTGGTTATAACCGTCTCATTCTCAACGTATTCCTCCTTTTTGTTGTAAGGCACATACTCTTTTGCGGATGCAATATTATCCATAAGGAATTTCTTTAGAACACTCATTGCATCATCCTCAAGCTCTACCTTTTGAATAGGTTCTTGATCATTATAAAGATCAATGCTCGAGTAAGCTACACTAATGTCATCACATTCCTCTTCGTCTTCACCTTGATCGCAAAAGACTCCATTGTAAACTCCTGGGGATGTCACCATGACTTGGTTTAGGCAATGTATTTTCATAATAATCATCATCACTATCATAGTCAACATAAGATTGTTCCTCGCTGAATTTAGTGTTGTTAATCTCGAACTCATCCGTTTGAATAGGTGAATGATCATTATTACGATCAAGAGTTGAGTTAACTACACAAATATCAACCAAAGTCCCGAAGGTTCGCCTTTTCAACATAACTATTCATTTCCTCCTTGTATTCTTCAATGCCTTGTCTTAAAGTGGAAACACCTTTTTGAAGCTCTTGGAGTGTTCCATCCAAATTACGAATATAGTGTTCCATTTGTTTGTAAAGCTCATTCGACAAAGAAAAAGTAGAATTACTTACTTCAGTATTGTTAGGCCAATTATAATCCCTTTGAATGGGTGTATGATCATAACTACGATCAGAAATTGGGCCAAACATACTATGAGCACATTCGGTCGATGAAAGCTGGTTCCACGCTTGGTTGTCTACAAATTGACTCCATGCTTGTCCATAAATTGTTGCATTTCATCTACCAAACTAGAGGAAAAATTAATAGGAGTACAACTAGTCTCCCCTCCTTGTGGTTGCTCACTTACATACCCACCGTAAGAAGGTTGGAATGTATGAGAACAACTAAAAGTGCGTGAATATTGACCATAACCAAAGGATTGGTTTTGATTGTATTCCCCATAAGGGTGATAGTTTTCATGTTGTTGAGGTTGAAAGCCGTATTGATTGCTCCAATATGCTCCGTCCATAGAAATTGATACCTGAAACGAGATTCCCAAAACTCGGTTAAGAACCAAAGAATAAGAAAAAGTAAAACAAAAATAAGAAACCAAAAACAATTAACAACCGTTGCCTCCCGCAACGGCGCCCAAAATTTGATCGCGGTCGTAGCGTCAAAAATAAATTACACTTTCTTACTACTCAAAATATAAATATAGCAAGGGCAAGAAAGGATCGATCCCACAGAGAGGTCTAGGTTGTCAAATTGTTATGGTTTCCTATATAAGTAACGGAAGAATTTCGATTGTGTAAATAAAAATAAACAAAAAAGCAAATAAAGTACGCAAATCAAGGATGTGAAATATTGGATAAAGGTTTCATCTTCAATTGTAAACAAGTTTATGAATATATGAATAGAATTCGTATTTAATCTCGCTATCATCAAAAGCCATAGAATACCTTATTGCAAGAATACTCCGTAATTTCCTAAGTCATCAACACACACATTAAATTTGCGTATGTGAATTCTACCTAAAGAATAACCTAACGCCTTGCGCTAATCAAGTTCAATTCTAGGAGCATTAAGTTTCGAAATAGGCTAATCAATGCAATTGTAATACATTGCGCAAACAATTCGAACAAAGGTCAATTTCTACATATGATTACAAGGATGTATCACTACAACCTAGAATCATATCATGCTACTCGTATTCAAGGTTATCGCTCGATGAAAACCCTAAAATAGCTATAGATATGGATGTGAGTTCAATCAATTCTAGACTCGACTAAACAAACATTCAATCATATTGCAATCCATCAATCATGCAATTATTGTAACCAGTAGAAATCATACGATAATATTGAGAGAAAACTAATTCATAAAAATCATAACTTGGTTGCAAAATCCAACTACATCTTCAACCAATAATAAAACTCTAGCAAATATTCATGGAGTTCATCACAAGAAGAAAAAGAAAAGACTTCATGGTTCTAAACCCTAGAATAAAGTAGAGGCAAAAGAATAATAGATAGATCAAAAGATAGATGTTTTGAGAAAAGTCTTCTCTTTTATAGCTCCACTCCTTCCAAAACTAGGTTTTGTCTTCAAAGTCCATTAGTTGGAAATTCACCGGCCCCACGAGAGAGAAACCAGTGTAGAAATTCTTGTCCAAAAACGCTTTCATGGGAAAAGCGGGATTGCGGCGGAACTTGGCGGAAAATGTCGCGCCGACCACACGAAAATACACCTCTGTTGTTGATGGAATATTCCGTCAAGATTCCGTTATCTTAGCTGTTGACTAACGGTCGTTAACGGTGTTGACGGGTCAAGGTCTAAGTCGGTGAGTCGGAACTAGGAGTCGATTCTTGAGTGGAACAGTGACTGGTCCTAGCCAGGCCACTTTGCACAGGCCAAACTTGTTGTAGCACAATCATTGTGCATGACCAGCCATAATGGCTATACCTTCTGTAGCATTTTGGAATCAGTCTCAGCTGCACCTGTAGCTTCATAACAATTTCTGCGATCTCATCACCAGTGCAACTCACAATAAGAGCATTCCCACAGGCTCTCGGTCCCCGCCGATGGCAACGACCCATCATTATCCACCATCTCAGCCCTTCATAACTACATCAGACAGCTCCTCTTTCCTGGCTAAACCGAAGCAACAAGCTCATGGCAACACCCAGTCAGTTGCAATTACGGCTCGAGCAAAACAGCCCGGAGAAACTACCATTCCCATTGCTCCATCCTTTCACCTACAACACGGTCTCAATCTGAGCCTTGCAACACAATCATTGCAATGCAGCTACAGTGGCAACACTTTGCACACCTCATGACCTGTAAAATCCTAGGCATACATCTATGCAAATCCCAACCTTCCCTGTCCGCATTTGACACCACTTCCCATCATGACTCATCCTTGTCTTGTAATGTCTCCACCATCTCAAGCTCAAATTTGCCAAGCTCTCTCATTCAACATCTCCAAATCGGCTATTTCTGCGACAATCACCACCAATGCCTTGCTCTCCATCTCTTACTTCATTCGGACACCCGCAACTTAAGCTACTCTCATCGGTTCTTCCCATACTCGCTTCCCCGAGCTTCAATCCCACCACCTAGTAGCACATTCATTTGTGGGGTTGTATTTGAGCTCAAGCAACCCTTGTTGATTCAAGTTCTTGCTTCATCTGTTGCTTCAACTCAAGACCCTTTGCTCAAGTAGTCTCCTTTGAAATAACCAACACCACCAGAAAAGCCATTTATTCCCAGTTCAAAGAGCCAATTTCCTGTGTCTGAAATTTCACCAACAACATAATTACAGACTCCATCTTCTGTGTTCTTCTTAACTGCTATCAGAATTATCACCCGCAATGAAGCATCTCCACCGAACCAACACTGCCATCGTCTACCAGCAATGCCAACTAGCAGAGATCCCTAGTTCAATTTCACCATTATCATCTTCTTCCAGTGAACCTTGTAACAACTTTCTAGAGAATAATGGGGTTCATAACTCCAACTGAGTAAAATACCCATTCTTCATAATTCCAACAAAGCTTAAATTCACAACTCAATCTCCTCAAACCCCTAATTTCTCCATTTCTTCTCAACAAACCCTAACTCCAAATGAAATTCATCAACTCTTCCTCTTTTCCCAGTCCATATCGAATCACAGCAAAGCCCTATAGTCATCACAGCATATTCCCATCTCTATTGTTGTGAATCTGCTCCTACCCCGATGTTCATCAGAAACCCATCTTTCCTTATCGAATTCTTCCTCTATTTGCATCTTCTCGACATCACAGCATCACCATCTTCAATTTCTTCTCCCTGTTGTTCAACATCGATCTCAAACCCATTTTCGCCGCATCCGAACCCAATTTCACATCTTCCACAAGTGACATCTTACTCTTCTTTGATCGAACATCATCGATCGAGCAACTTCTTTCACAGGGTCTCAATTGCTTCTCCTCGAATCTCATTTCGATCTAGCGACAGCAGCCATGACTGCTTGATTTTAGTTTCAGGTGGAAGAAGAGAATGATTGAGAAAGAGAGCTCTTCTTCTCGATTTAGGTTTTAAGTATTGGGTTGGTTATTCGATGTAATAAGTCATTTGTGATAAGGGCTAACCCGATGGCGACCCCTTAACACTCGGGTGACTGCGTTTAGTATTCCTCCCAAAAGAGTTGCCCCTTAACCATGACTGGGCCCGGATAGTGTTTGCCCATGAAATGACAATTTTGCCCTTTGACTCAATTTGGGTGATTTCCGCTTCTTTTCCTCCGTGCGACTCCAGAGTACCTAATAACTCAAAACCACGCGTAAAGTACATGATTCACAAGAAAAATAGCAAATAAAGCGTAACTACTAAATAGTAAATACGGTGTATTCTACACCTATCAGTCAGCTATAGTCTTGACATTATGCAAGTAGACCAAGATAGTCAGATTGCCTTTCTTTACATTATGCAGTTGATTTCTAAGCATATTCTTTATTGCCATGAATTGGCTTCTAAAACTAATTTCAAGAAATTCCCAAATTTGCCTAGCATTAGTGAGTCCTAGAACATCACCAGAAACAGAATCTGTAAACGTTGCTTTCATACAACTAATGACAAAACAGTCAATTTTTCGCCATAAAATCCATTGTGGATTCAGTTTTAAAAATCCATCAATTTCAATATGCTTAACTGGTTCTTGAATATCACCATTCACATATCCATATAAATGGGTGGAAATCAAGATAGTTTTCATCTGATCATGCCATAGCAAGAAATTATTTGGACCTAATTTGGTGGAAACAAAATTTCAGATGTTTGTGAATGGAAAAGCAAAGTCGAGATGAATTACCCATTTGAAGCAATGGAATTCGAATTGGTACCCATATCTTTTCTTCTTCGATAAACAATTGTGGAAGATGGCATTAAGCTGGATCCAGTAAAGATTTTGATTAAAGATTGTTGATGAACGGATCTTGAATTTGTATGAAAAATTGTTGATTATTAAGTATTGGATCGTGAAAATAGGTATATGAAAATTTATTTGATTCTTGTTTGTATGCTGAAAAGATTTGTGAGAAAGATTGTTGGATCAGGATCATCTGTCTGATACCATGAGAAACATGTGAAACTGATATTATTGAAGAAATAGTATTTTCAGATAAAACTCTGAAAGATTATTACAAGGTATTTATGTGTCTGTTAGGACCAGACATACAAGACATAAGTCAAGTCAATGTTGACTCATTGACTTGACACACACTTTACTCACATACTTACATATCTCTAATACTACAAGCGTTGATCTCGGGGATGTTAGGGTGATCATCTTGGCCATCTCAACGATGAGATTAGCACGAGGATAATAACCTAGGGGGGTTCAAAAGACATACCTTTCTGTTTGTGTATCCAAAGACAATCTCCTCTAAATTCAAGAGGGAAGGAAAACGAATACTCTCACTCTTCTCATATCGTTAAGACATGTATCGTCACGTGGCTTCCTTAATGGGATTAATGAGTGGGAGTAAATTGGATACGTAATTTCATGAATTAAAAAGTTGAAACAAAGAAATCCATTTGACGTCTCAAAGCAAAAAAGAAGATGCGGTTTTGGAATCTCATATTACATTACTTCAAAGTGATTCGTTCTTCATTGTCTTTCTTCCTCCATTCGTTCTGAAAATCAAACAAAAAGATTACACATTTCCCAAGGCGTTGCTAGCTTTTCAAACCGAATCAAAAATTTGCATGATCCTGTTATCTTCTATTTACTTCGTCTAAACCTGCTAGGATTATGCTTACTTCAAAATGACGTTGAATCGGTCGGCTGTGTATATAAAAGTTCGTCACTGGCCAATAAGTTGTGACTCTTCGGAACTAAGAGAAAGAGGGATTCTCATAACTTGTATATTCATAAAACTAGTTTTTCATCCGTGCGATGCACGTGCGATGCACGGGTTTGTTTCTCGAGAAATACTCTTCGGAGTATCATATTTTTAATTGAATTCCATTAAAAACAGGAATTGCTACTAAAAAACTAATAGACAATGAATGAGCGGATGAATCTACAAAACTAATAAAACAATCAATAAACAAATAAAATTTATGGAAGATAAAAATAATTAAAATGTCATGAGATTGCAACATTATTTTTGAAGCTTAAAAGGATTTTTTATTTCGGAGCCTATAGTATTTATTTCCAGTTCATATATTGGATAAAAGTTATGCCGCTTTAGTCAGTTTGCAAATTCCAATGTTCTTTAACTTTTGGATCTCATTTTTTTTTCTTATATGATTTTTCTTCTTTTGGTCCACCCAGTCATTATATGCTTCACTTCATCAGCGGAGGGTCATCAAGATCGTGGTACATCGTAATCTTAATATATATTGTTTGATTACTTGATTCCATTCAAATTTCTCTATCCTGATTGTGTCATGTAACTTTTTTGATATTTTATTAAGCTTATGTCAATTATTGATTTTATTGGGTAGCTATGATTTTCTATTAGTTTTCTTTTTCTCTGCACAAACATAAAAACATATTTACATGGAGATTATTAAACATTGAACAATAGGAATTTAAATAATAGAGAGAAGAAAAATCAAATACAAACTGGGAAACAATAAAGAGATAGTTCTAAGAGATTATTTTCATAATAATATCTTGTAGTTTAAAATTAAATGTATGCAATGTAATAATTTCAATGACTTCGATAACCAGATTGATGCGTGTTTAATCAGTGAAGTGCAATCTTAGATTTCCAGGGACATGCATAAATTTCCCATTGAGAACTAAAACCAAACTGTTTGTCAAGAGAATTATATTTTATCCCTTAAGACTTTTTTTTTTTTTTTTTTTTTTTTTTTTTTTTTTCATTTTTTTAAGATGACTGCGTGTATCTGTAAAAAAAAAAAATAGTGGTAATCACCTTTTTTTTTGTGAAACAAAATAATGCTTTATTAGTTAGTTTTACGCTTAAGTTACGTAAAAGTGCATGTCCAGGTTGTTTGTTGTTGTTTTTCTCTCACTATTGATGACCAATTTTTTCAAGGAGTTTCCACTCCGGACCGCATTTGTTTATTTGATGTCATCATTTTTCTTCTTGTTTGAGCTGCTACGATCTCCACACATGTTTATTAAAGCACGTATAATTTTGGCAAGGAGTTTCCGCTCCGGACCGCATTTGTTTATTGGATGTGATGTTATCATTTCTCTCCGGAAGACGCAAACATTGTGGGGCCCACTGTGGGTGAAAACCAGCCCTTAAATTATCCAGGGCCCAGGAGCTATATTACTCGGGATTCTATGGCATCAACGTAGAATTATCCTCTTAGATAATGATTATCTCGAACTTTCACCATGGTACATCAATACTTAATTCATTGATCTCTTTTTAAAGCCACTTCTGTCTAGTATAATGTTGTTGCTATTGTTGGTTGTTTTTGACTTCCTTACAAATGTGTATGCTGATTTATCCTCTGCAATTTAGAGATGTGTATTTGCATACAGAAGCTAACCTCTAGAGACCGGATATCTCTTAAGTAAGCATTACCATATCTTTTGTTTATCTAAATTGGAAAAAGTGTTTGAGGAAAAGGCTATGCAGTATAAATGGCAACATTGTGATGCTCCATGATTACCACAAGGTTGCCATTCATACTCCATGATTTCCCTTCTCGAGAATGGGAACTTTAAAATGTGGAATAGTGGAAATTTACCGTAATCGGGGCTCAAAAATAATCATAAGATAATTGTCCCAGTCGTGGTGGACGGAAGGAAAAAAAATGACGGAAGGGGAACAAAAATTTGTATTTTTGTGTTATTGGTGGATAGGGGAAGGTTTCTGCACATGCAGGCATGGTCAAACGCATATCATCTATTAGCTTATCATTTGAAACCAAAATGAAAATGCATGTATTTGATTGCGAAGAGTGATAAACACTTCAGTGCTAAAACCAAAATGTTAAAGTTTAATTAGGCGACATACCGAACCGTATACCAATCTACATAAACCATATACGGACATACCATCATTGCTAATCAGTCACAATCTACATAAACCATTTACAGTCAACCAAGCAAAGGTGTTGATTTTTAGTTTTGCAATGATGGTAGTGATCCCATTTTGTATGTAGAGTTATCCATGCATGCCATCTGTGTCCTTGCACACTACAGTAAATGACATGTTATCACCAACATTTCTAGACTAAATGATGTGCCAGTCCTTATGGCACGTGGTTTTTAACAAAAGCACGTATCATCTGGCAAAAACATAGTAGTGGCCTGCCCTCGTATCACCTGGATATACGAGGAAAGAGCCAATACACATACTTATGGGTAATAGTGCGAGAACCAATTTTTTTTTTAACTTCCCATCCGATTCTAAGAACTTGGTTCGCTTCATGTGGATTTTAGTAAATGTTTATCCTTTCATGATGATATAAGTATTACAAATAGTCAGTGGTTAGACGTAGATCCAACGACACATAGTACTTGGATGCTTAATTATTGACATAGAAACAGAGAAGAAAATTTATTATATGTCGCTGGTACTTTCTCTCAAGAGGGATCAATGCTATCTTCAAGAGCACCATAGTTACATACAATCCCCGAGGTCAAGAAACTGCAATTGCTAGAGTAGTTATCAGTGGAAATGTCGGTTGCATCTGATAGATGCTTATCTTCTGTAAGTAGTAATAGGGGCAACCTATAGAATGGGAATATCACAAAGTGATGTATTCTACATGGTCTCCTGTACATAAAACAAAACTTAGCAATTACACCACGAAATATGAAATATGATTGTATCCCCGCTTCTTTTTGGTTCCTGAAAATAAGAATCAGTTTCGAGAAGAAGAAAAAGAAGAGAAAGTGTGTTTTCATATTGGAATCAAAATCCAACGTTAGATTTTTCGGATTAAAATTAGTACTTAATCTGAAATTAAGTACGGAGATGAAGGAGGTATGAAATTGTTGAGTGTGAAATCATCGAGACGCTGTGCGGTACAATCCGCCATAACGACTAATGAATGAGGTACGGTAGATAGTCAATTTGGTGAGCTAAAACATCAAACTCTAACCCAAGAAGGCGTACATCCTGGTTCTTTGGTCTTTGCAGATAAGAAAAATATTAAAACACTTGCCAAAAACATTGTAAAGGATAGAGTCAGGCTAGCATCTCGAAGTGCATAAGCATCAACACTTGAGACACTACGCAGTTGTTTTAGTGTTGACCACAACAAATAGAAATTTTACATAAATCTCTAAATGATGCATAAGCATCTTTATAGACTAAAAAAATAAAGACTATCATAAATGGTGCAACCAAAGAAAAACTCGATAAAACCAGAAATGTAGAGTAACCCTTAGGTCCTCTCTCTATTCATGTTAAATGTACGTGATGGTAGGAGCTCAAAGCGTATTTTCCTACGACTATGTCTTAATGTTGCAAGTGCACAGAGCCTTTGGAGGCAGTGGCAAGTACGGGTCTTTCCACAGAGAACTAGTGTGTGCTACGTTATTCTAAGGCTTTCTCAAGCTGTTTTTCGGGGAAAAGTGGAAAGTTATGCTTTGTTTATAGTCTTTCTGTTGTATTGGAGATTACAAGGTGAAAGCTAGATAAAATACAAATAGTGAGGTTGCAAGTGCTAGGATTATCAAATCCACCACTAGTTTAGGTTATGTGATTCAACTAATTCGAATGCTCTTGTTCCTATGATAGATAAGGATAAAGTGTCAAGTTTGTCACTTATCTATGGAGTTTCACCAATTGAAGTTTCAATTATCAGCCAAGAATACTACTCGAGCATTATATGTCTAGTTAAGCACAAATAATCAAAGAAATAGCAATGACCGGTTAAAGTATGGTGAAACATACTCGGCACAATGTTATCTAACTACAATGGATGCTTGACATTCATTGTGAGAAGCGATGCATTGAGATGTTTGAATTGAATTTCTCTTAAACTTTAAGCATGCAAGAACACATCAAATATAGTTGAATAGAAAGGAACATCAAACTAGGGTTTCATTGTAAATCCTAACTAAGGTAGTTGAACATGTTAAACATTATAATGAGACTTTCAATTAAAATTACAAACTAAAACTATGAACCCTAAAATTCACTCACTTTCTCTTACATCAAAAACATCAATTTATAACTCACAAAACGTTTCCAACTAACAACTACACCATTGACCCAAGCACTTCTCTCTCTGCCTTGACGCGTCCCTGACTCTGAATCGACCATGTATGGGGGTTTGGTGAAAACCCTAAGTCTAACTTATCTCTAACCTAGCTTCTAGGTTGAAGAGAAGCTATGAAAGAGATAAATAAGAGAGAGGGTTGCGGAGTAGAAAGGCAGTAGTGATTGCGGTGAAGAAGGGATAGAGGTGATGATGGTGCTTTGCCATGGGCGTGGGAAGAAGGAGGTGGAGGTATGGTTGGGTAGGGGTTTTCTCGAGAGATCGTGGGAGAAGAAGAGAAAGGTGAGGGAGAAATGAGGATTAGCTCGAGTGGTATAGGTGTAGGGTGTTTCGATGTGAAGCGGGCGCGCGTGATGGACGATGAGGAAAGGCTGCGGCGAGTGTAGGATCTAGGGAGTGATATCGAACGGCTTAGGGAGACTTCCGGAGTGATCGGGTGTGGAGCGGAGACATCAGGGTCGATGCGTAGGAGGCGCGGCGTAGGATGCGGCAAGATGAGATCTCAACGGCTTGGAGTGTACGGGCTCGGATCGGGTCGCGGGTCGGGTCTAGCTCAAGCCCATGTCTTGTAGATGAGTTGCTACTTGTTGGGTTGCAAATTGCTTGCGCGCGGGCTTTGGCTTTCTGCTCCATAGATGCCCGACTCCAATTCTTCGCTCTTTGGGCTCCTCGGTTTCTCAGAGCTTTATTTATTACCTAAAAATACAAAATTAATTAATACAAATATTTATTCTTGAAAACAAAGAAAATACAGAATCTGGGATAATATCTGATTTATGAGCACAAAAGATGAGTAAAGTGCCAATAAAAAGGTGTATAAATATGCAATATTTGGCACTCATCACGTGACCAACTCAAATAGGAAACCGATATTTGTTCGCACCCAAGATCTAAAGAGATAAGGTAAACCCAACTGTGCCTTTACATGACGTGAAATAACTTTTCTTTAATGAAACTATTCACACAATAATGAAAACCACAACTATACGAACCAAATCAATTATATTTTTTCTCAAAATGACGTGAAATAGCTCATAGTTGTATAATGAATTCAAATCAATTCGACTGAGATCCAAAACTAAACTCATGGTAGTAATAGATACAATATGAAGAAACAACTAACTTCGCATATTACTTGAGGATCAATGAAATTACTGGTGGTTTACGGCTCAATTAAGGATTTGTGCAGCCCTTGGAGATACCTGTGAAAGTACTATCAGGTTGGTTTGAAGACTAAAAATGGAATTAAATGCCACGAATGCTGGTCTATAATATCACCATAACGCACATCTCTGAGTCATGAACAATGAAGAAAAATCTACTCAAAATTGACATGTTACCATGGTGAGACGATCATCATTGAAAACAACGGAAGCGAGTACAAAGCCTCAGAGCTTGCTGCCTTTCATGCTTCAATAGATGACCTTCCAAAGCAGCAAAAAATATAATCAAAAGAAAAAAAAATTACGCACTTGTTTAGGCAATTCTCTTCTAACAATAGCAAGCTGCGTATTTTCATCAGAGACGTTCCCAAGGTTATCTTGAAACCACATAACCCAATGAGTAATAACTAATAACTAACTGAATAAGAGAAGAAGTGAGCAAGTGTATTAGCGCACTAAATTTTATTGGTTATAATTAAGCCTAACACTGCAATTTCCTAATTCAAATCGATCACCGGCTGTGAACTGCTTCTTAACCTTTGTACACTGAAATGGGAAATCCGAAAGAGGAATAATGCCATGATTTCAAAGCCTACATCGAAGACCACGAATTAAATGAAAAGAAAGAAAAAAATCACATGGGTTGTTCCCTATCTTTAGATCCTCTTATTTGCTATAAACAACAAATTAAAGTGAAGCAGGATGATCAATTCAAATAAAATATTATAAAACCTAGAAAGTAAGAAAAAAAAATCAATTTCATCGGCTCACCCACGAAAACAGATAAAAGTTATCACCAACAACTACAATAAACAAAAGCAACGAAAAATCTCAAAACATGAAAAAAAATATGATCTCATTATACCTTGAGTGAGTCTCTTTCATCGCCATGAAGCTCCAAAAACCACCTTTCGTTGCCGCAATCATCACCAACAACCACTATACTTTCGAGAAACATGCGAAGCTAACAATAAAACAAAAAAAAATATTAGACAACAAAACCCTAAAGCGAAAAAAAACAATACGAAAAAAAAAACCCCTAGCAAAGAACCAACGTAAAAAGAAGCAAATCTGGCCTTCTCTCGAGCTTTAAATAGAGAGTTACCATCAATAAGTTACCTCACAAAAAAAAAATCATTTTGGAAATAATATCAAGCAATATCTTAGAATTCATGCAACTTTAAAATAATATCAAGTAATATCTTAAAATTCTTGCAATTTATAAAATTCTAGATATCCACCATATTTTTGGATATCTCCATATTTACTTCTTGCAATATTTTCATCTAAAAAAATATATCCAGCATCATTACGCACCTAGAATAGAAATTCTTTGATTTTTTTTTTATGGAATGAACAAATATTAAGAAAAGAAAATATTGAAACTCACTATTTTCTTTTTTGTTCTTCTCCAAAAGTTTACTTACTTAATACCTTCTTTGTAAACATCCATGATTTTCTACTAACCATTACGTATTTTGACTATTGTACAGGATTATCGTTTATTTATTTTTGTGGAAAAGGAAGCTCGATTCGATCCATAGGTACACATCCAAAACATTATGTATTTTTATTTAAATTTTTAATTACGCCTAATCTCTTTTTCACCAAGCTTATGTTAATTTTATTGGAACTGCAATAGTAAATTTAGAATTATAATTGTAGATAGTGATTATAATTAGTTTAATTATTAGTAGTTTGGAATTGTAATTAAGATACGTCTATAATTCTAAGAAGTGTAATCGGACATTGGACATTGGATTTTTTTTTTAAAATTTTTATGATTGATTTAATTTAATTTTTTGTGATTAACTTGTAATGAATGGTTTAATATCTTTTATTAATCGTGATTTTATTATTTGTGAATTTTAATTTTAATATTTAATTAGGATAATTAGACTACTTTTTGTAATTTTAGGAGATTTTATTAGATTTGGTGGTTTAGAAAATAATTTTTTAAATGTGATTGGTTGAAAATATATACTGTGGGCCAAAAAGATTCTACTTTAATTCTATTGGCCGAAATTTTAAATGGTGGGGCCAGAATCAACCAGAAGCTCTAATTAACCACAACGCTCGAAAAAACTCTGTTTTTATATAGAGAATTGATTTAATTTAATTTTTTGTGATTAACTTGTAATGAATGGTTTAATATCTTTTATTAATCATGATTTTATTATTTGTGAATTTAATTTTAATATTTAATTAGGATAATTAGACTACTTTTTGTAATTTTAGGAGATTTTATTAGATTTGCTGGTTTAGAAAATAATTTTTTAAATGTGATTGGTTGAAAATATATACTGTGGGCCAAAAGATTCTACTTTAATTCTATTGGCCGAAATTTTAAATGGTGGGGCCAGAATCAACCAGAATCTCCGATTAACCACAACGCTCGAAAAAGCTCTGTTTTTATATAGAGAATGTTTCCAAGCGACATTTCCTTTCCAATTTTTTCTAGCTTTCCTCAAATTGTGTTGATGACACGTCAGATAAAAATGTCAACATTTATATAAAAATCCTTTATATAAAGAAGAATTGATTTTTTTAGTCATGTTTATGGTCGTTATTTGGATCTCTTAGAAAGATTTTTAACGGTATTAACATTTACAAATATCGGTCTTTTAGTTTGTCAGATTTGTTAATTTGAAGTTTTAACACAAAAGAGTAGATAAGAAGAATACCAACATCAACGACCCCAGCTGTGGCAACAAAGTTAGAAACAAGAACAACACTAACCCATGAAATGGAAACAAAGACAGACACAATTATATTCAGATCATCTTCTACAATTTCTATCGTAGCTTCAAAGCCGAGACAGCCCGATTCGTTCCACTTTAGACACTTAAAGACCAATTTAGATTATCACCGTTACTTAAAACACTTTGGATACTATTGTTATTTGAGACACTTTGGATATTGTTTGGCTATTGTTACAGTTAGTTGGGTCGTTGCTACCTTGATTACTTTAGGTAATCTAAATTTTAAAAACACCAGTTCATGTCAATTACATATTCAGATGAACATTGGGTTGGATTCGATCCAATCATCGCCTTGTGCTTTAATACATACCGGTTTTGTTTTCAAAATCAGTTGGCCCTTTATGTTTGGTCCTTTCCTTTGTGGGAGAAAAGGTCTTTTAAAACTGTTTTTAGTTATGAAGTGATAGATTTGATAGGCAAGAATTAGTGGAGCTACTATAATCCAACCATTACCCATATTAATCCCATCTATCAATCTGAAGAAAATATAGAGAATAGTGATATTCCTATTGAGAATAGAATGGAATACCAACACAGTCATGGTGAGGAGAATCCTTCACAAGCAATTGATAGCTCAGCAACTGATCGTACTGGGATGAATACACAGAGGCGCTATGGGAATCCTGCAAATGCTCATCACGTATTTCTAAACAATTTAAATTTTTGCTTTAGACTAAATTTTAATCTCAAATTAGGTTTTTCTCCGGTTTGTGCTTAAGCATATGTCTCTTTTGTTTTCAATTATTAAAGTGTTGTTTTCAATTATTGGTGTTGTTACTCCTAGAAAAGTATCTCAATTATGAAGATCTTATCTGGAATGTTCAAGGATATGGGAACAAGTATACTAGATTTCATTTGAGGTATTTAGTAAAATCTAATGATCTGACCTAGTTTTTCTCATTAAGACTAAAAACAAAGTGGGGAAAATGATAAGGTACACCTGCAATTTAGGATTCATGAATTTCTCGCTATGTCAATCCTATTGGTGCTTCAGGAGGCATTTTTCTTCTTTGGAAAGATGGGATTCAACTTGACATCATAGATGCTACTAATAATTTCATTGTTTGCCACACCCAGATAGATGTTAGAAGTAGTAAGTCTCTGATTATTCTTATGTATGGTGCCTTGCATAGTATAGCTATTAAGGAACAATGGGATTTCCTGTATAGATTAGCTGGTACTTATTTATGTCCTTGGATCATATGGAGACCTAAATTTTGCCACTAAGAAAGAAGATAAATTAGGAGGGAATGTTCCTATCCAATCACGACCTATATCTTGTGAATAATCACTTAGACAACTTGAACTTAAGTGATGTACCTTTTATAGGAAATCCTTGTACCTAGTCAAACAAGAGGAGTGAACAACATTTGATTTTGGAAAGGCTTGATAGAGCTCTTTGTAATGGAGATTGGTTTAATTACTTTCCTAATTGTGTTGTTTATCATTTAATTCCTTATGCTAGTGACCATTGTCCAATCTTGTTAGTTTGTGATAGAAATGCCAATGGTACCAGTAAACCTTATAGATTCAATAATTGCTGGTTTCTTGATAGATCTTGTGCTGACTTGATTGCATCTAATTGGGATGTCAATGTAAGAGGGTCTAATGCTTTTAAATTCACTAGATCTTTATACAATGTTAAGCAAATTCTTAAGGAATGGAATCATAGGAAGTTTGGTAACTTTCAAACTCAGATAAGAGATGTGCAGACTCAGCTTAATGCTTTAGCTCACTCTAATAATAGCAACAATAATAGTGATAGAGTCAAAGATCGGAAGCCAAACTTGATTATTGGTACCAAATCCAACATGATTTTTATATGCAGAGAGCTAAAGAAGATGCCCTTATGTTTAGTAATAGAAATACTAAGTATCTGCATGATAAAGTTAAATATAGGAAGCGAAGAACTCAAATTGAGTCTATCCAATCTGATGTTGGTGTGTGGCTAACTGACAGAAGTGGTATTGCTTTAGAGCTTAAAAAATATTTTTCTGATGTTAGTAAAACCACTAATCCTCCTAATCCTAGTGAGTTTCTAGGTGACCTCTTACCTTGCATTACCTAAGAAGAAAATGAGATGCTTATTAGAATTCCCAGTGCTGGGGAAATAAGAGTTGTGGTCTTTCTAATGCAACCCTGGACCTCTCCAGGTCCAGGATGGTTACCCTCCTGGTTTCTAACGAGAAAATGTGGCATATTGTAGGTGCGAGATCTTGTTAGTTTGGTGCGACCTTTTTTCACTCTAAGCATTTGTTGAAACAACTCAACCATAGCTTTATAAGTTTGATTCCTAAGACTAGTAATCCCATGAAACCTCATGATTTTAAGCCTATTAGCTTAAGCAATGTTGCTTACAAAATAATCAGTAAAAATTTGGCTAATAGATTAAAAAAGGTTATGGACAAATTTATAAGTCCATACCAAGCTGCTTTCTTGACTTCTAGGCAGATTACTGATAATATAGTAATTGCGCATGAAATGATTAATACTATGAAGAATTGTAAAACAAAGAAAGGTCTTATGGATATAAAATTGGATATGTCAAAAGCTTTTGACAGAATTGAAAGGGGGTTTTTTTGATAGAAATTCTTAGGAAATTAGGCTTTCATGAGGATTGGTGTGCTATGTAACTAGAATGTGTCTCAATCTTGTTTCGCTTGTCCTTCTTAATGGTTCTCCAGGACATATTTTCTATCCTACTAGGGGTCTTAGGTGGGGAGACCCCTTGTCCCCTATCTTTTCATTATAGTTATGGATTGCTTATCTAGATTATTGATTAAAGTCAAGATAATGAGACTTTTGCAAGGTATTAAGGTAACTAAAACTAGCCCAAACTATTAGTCACCTATTTTTTGCGAGATGATTGTTTGGTATTTGCTAGAGCCAATCTTCAAGGAGCAAGGAAATTGGAGAGTATAATTGAGCAATTCGGTAAGTACGGTGGTCAATCTATCAACGGATAAGTCGGGTATGGCTTTTAGTCCTAAGATGGATAATCATGTTAAAAGTCAAATTGCTTCTATCCTTGAAATCAAAACTTTAGGGCTTAAGGATAAATATCTAGGGGTCCCTATTCTTATTCAAAAAAATAAAATGGAGACCTTTAATCATCTACCTGAAAAATTTAGAGATAGACTAGCCAGTTGGAAAGGAAAAAAACATGAATCAACCCACTAGAACTATAATGGTCCAGACAGTTTTAGGTTCTTTAGCTTCTCACCATTTAGTTATTTTTCCAATGCCTAAGAAACTCACTGATAAACTTGATAGTATTGGAGGAATTTACGGTGGAACAAACAACAAGGTGAAAAAGGTTTTTGCTAAGAAATGGGATTCGTAGCCAAGTCTAAAGCTTTGGGTGGGCTTAATATAAAGAAAACTGCAGATCTCAATACAGCTCTCCTTGCAAAACTTGCATGGAGAATGCTTAATGAGCCTGATGCTGAATGGGTTAAAATACTTAGTCATAAGTATTTTCCTGACCATAATCCACTTCATGTGACTAATGAAAATGGAAGTTGGATATGGAAAGGAATTTGTAGAGGTCTTGAGATCATTAAGAAGCATTATTGTTGGGAAGTGGGCAATGGTAAGAAAATTGAAATCTGGAAGGATATTTGGGTTCCAACTATAGCTCAACCCCTTGACTCTAGGCTAGCTTCTACTAGCATGAAAACTGTGGACCAACTTATACATCCTAATAGTAATAGATGGAATATGGAAGTCTTAAACGCTTTATTTGATTCTCATACTGTTAATGAAATATGCAAAATCAGGATTCCTGTTAAAGGTGAGGATAAATTGATTTGGAAACCAGCTGATAATGGCATGTTTTCTGTTAAAAGTTCTTATAGAGTTGTGGATGTTGCCTGCCTCCCAAAGTCCTACACTTTCTATGGAAGTTTTTTCATGGTTGTCTTCCTGTTAGACATAGGTTAGCAAGACATAGAGCTACTATAAATACCGAGTGTCCTATGTGTAATAAGGAAGTAGAAACTTTAGACCGCTTGTTCTTAACTTGTGATGTAGCTAAGCAGGTTTGGATTGATGTTGAGTTGCCTCAAAATATAAGTCTTATAGGTCAAAGCCTAATAGACTGGATAACCAATTGGTTTAACACTGGATCGATAGAAGTTTGTTTATTCCTCAAACATTCTGGTTTTAATAACTCATACCCTCTGGCAGATATGGAAAATGAGATGTGATGTGGTTTTCGATAATGTGATTTTGCAGGTTAATAAAATTGTGCAACTGACTAAGCAATCAGTTCAGGACTGGAATGATGTTAGCACAGAAATCAGAAATCAGAGAAGCCAAGAAACCAGAGAGAGAAACTCTGTGCCATGGCAAGCTCCTATGGAGGTTATATGAAGATTAATTTTGATGCTTCCTTTTGTAAAGAAACTAAATGTATGGGTGGAGCACTAATGATAATTAATGATGCAGGTGAATTCCAGGGAGCCTGGAGCTTTCAGTGATAGCGGAAGATGCGAGAGCAGCCGAGGCATTAACGGTTCTTGAAGCAATCCAAATAGCAAGAAGGAAAGACATCATCAATTTGCAAATTGAAGAGGACTGTCTCAATGTCATAAATGCCTTGAAAGGTAAAGTAGGAGTTGTTAAATGGAAGAATAACTCAATCATTAGAGATTGTCTTGAGTGTCTAAACTCTTTTAATAACTGGGAAGCAATTCATGTACCCAGAGATACAAACTGCGCATCAGATCTTTTAGCTAAGGATGCAATTTCTACATCATCAAAGTATTATTCAGTTTCTGAAATTCCAATATGGTTAGATACTCTTATTAAAGAGAAACTTCATGTAAACCAGAGTTGATATTTGAATGAAACTTATCTTTCCTATTAAAAAAAAAAACTACAACTTGTATAATATTTTTATGATCTTAAAAAATCTTTGTGAGGCTTCCTGTTCTCTTAATCGCTTTTATCAATATATCATTTGAGGCTAGCCTCTTTTTCGGGAAAAAAATTTAAAAAAAATTGTGCAAATATTAGAAGACTCATTTTTTGTGTGGGAGAGAGAGTATAATTTAGCTTTGGTAACCTCCGTATTGTGAGCCAAACAATAGCATATACGTATATGCTATATAATCTTGAGCCATTGTGGATGATGGTCTCGGTAATCTGGGAGATGTTGGGTCAAAAATTAATAAATGGTTACCAATCTGTAGGAAATACCCGCCAACTTTAATTACAAAAAAAAAGAAAAAAAAAATCTAAAGAAGCATTGAATCAGATTTCGTCCATATAATTCTGAATTAATTACACCTCTTATCAAATTCATTTCATTTGATGACCAAAATTCATCTGTAATAGGATACCATTAAATTTATTTCTATAAAACTAAAAAGATGAGGAAGAATATCAACACCCATTTGCATTTTCTACTCAGTATATTCTTACCATTATTATGGATTCCTCGACATCAGTTGCTAATCTCAAAGCTTTCCATGGGATGGATAGGAGACTATACAAGCGATTAGTTATCGATATGGGAAAAGATCTGCTGGTATGTATGCAAGTTATTGCTCTATGGTTTTACTTGGAAGAGATTGGATATCCCAATCTCATTGCAAAAATGGAGAATTTGCCTGATAAAGTTGTCAATAGGATATCTGATGAGGCTGAATACTGTCTTGGTTTTCTTCGTTGGGTAACTCTACCACCCCCTCTGGTTACTGTTGTTACTGATATGCCAGTGACTAACCATCTCATGGATAACAAACACATATCTGCAATGGTAATATACCAAGACCACAAGCGAGCATTTCAAAGGGTCGTCAACACTGTCACAGATGTTCTCTTTAGGATTTTTGATGATATCTTGCTCCTGGCAGTTGAAAAAGAGCGTGACTCTCAATCAAATCCTAGACCCACTGGAAGTCAATCCGCTACTGCCAATGGTTGTGCAGAGCTACAAGCAAGATCTGGCTTTGTTGGGGCAACACGTTTGGCGCAAGAAGCAAAACCTGGCTTTGTTGGGGTACCAAGTATGGTGCAACAAGTAAGAGGTGGTTCGGTTGGAGTACCAGGCATGCCGCAAGTTACACGACCTAGCTTTGTTAGGGCAGCACTAGAAACAAGATCTAGCTTTGTTGGGGTTCCAGAATTTCGTCCTCTGCTTCCAAATCCAACTTTTGGTACCAATAGTCCTGATGTTGGAGTCCACACTCTTTTACCTGCAGCCTCGATCATGGGTGGGGTAGCACCTCCAATTCCAACTCTGTCACAGGTCATAGGTCATTTGGGAGTGCTTCTTCCAGGTCATCATGTTCCATTTAACATTGAATCTTCATCGTCAGTTTTTCCAGAAATTGGTCATGAATCATCTAAGCAGTTATCGGATCTGAACCCGCTAGCGAAGCCATGGAGTCCACCACGAATTGACTTGTCAATGCTTAATTCCGACGACAAAAAAGAAAAAAAGCTGAAGGAAGAAGAGAAAACAGTTACTCCAAGGAGCAAACGTACAATGTTTTTTACTTTCTCACACGGATATCCTGTTCAGGAAAATGAACTTCGATATTTCCTTCTCAGGTACGGTCGAATGATCTAGTTAATTCAGTTTGAACTATTATTAACTATCTAATAAAAATTCATTGTTACAGACGCTATGGAAAGAAATGCATACAGAGACTCCATATGCAGCCAGTTCGTCTTGAAGAGCAATCATTATGGGCTCGAATCGTTTTCGCTTCTCCAACTACAGTAGAGAAAATTCTTGGAGGAGAAACAAAAGCTAGATTCATTATCAATAGAAAGCATGTTTGGGCTCGCATTTTTGTTGACAGAGATGAGCAAGGTGGTGGTATCAACCGGTCCCGTGATATTAGAGCAAGCAGCACTGGAGACCAGGAAGTACTTAATTAGGATTACAATATGCATTGCGAAAACCAGCAACTTTCCGGCATGTCCGATGATAATGATTGTATTGCAGGGTCCTTCCTATAAATCATTGATAATAATTGGTTGCGTTCTTATATGCGCTTTCGTATGGATCTTTTATTAATTATGTAGATGTAGAAAATCCTACCACTACATCCAAAGGATCTCAAACATACACAATGAAGTAAACAAGCAAGAGATGAACAAAAACACAAGATATACGTGGTTCGGTATGATTACCTACGTCCACGGGATAAAGGGATGATCCTATTACTTGACTCAAGGTTACAAAGGGTGTATCTTACTTGCAAAGTTCTCTATTCACTCTACAAACTCTTAGTGTTCTCTCCTCTCTCACTGGATTGCTTGGTCTTTAGCTCTTTACAATGCTCTCTATTTATAGCCATACATGATGATACATCCAAGTTACAGTGTGAGTCACGGTATATCCTTGATGTTCTTCTCGGATGATGAGCGACGTCCTTCCCGAGATGTTGAGCCGAGCCTAGTGAAATCTTCTCCCGTTGTCCTTCTACCCGATGTTGGTTGTTTTAGTAAGGTGTGGCCGATGTCGTCCTTGATACCATCAGTCCCGAGTCTTACTTTGACCGAGATTCCTCTTATCTGCTCATGTTGCCTTGTCGAGCATTTATTGCCCTAGCACCCGACAGACGTCTCTCCCATCACATCCGAGTTGTACCTTTACACGTGCTTGTTCCACGGGCTACTTTGGTGTCTCGTTTCTCGCGCCAAGCCTGAAGAGGGTGATTCGGTGCCTCGCACTTTACCTATTATTGATGCGACATTGCCTAGGATTGCTCCACCTGGATCTGTGGATTATTCACACCTACAAATTGCTTAGTTGCAAGGTTTAGGGAAAGAAAATTAGTACCCCAAGTATCATAACAATACAGCCAGGCATCCTGCCCAGGAAGAGAATATGATATGGTTCCAAGCTGATATATACATTGCAAAATATCACGGCCACAATGAAACATAAGTTACATAACAGAACCCATAACAATGATAATAAATGTGCTGAAAATGGTAATTGTACGAGAATACGAGATCATACTAAACAAAATATAAATGAACAAACCTCATACCAAGTGATTAATAGTGATAGACATTATGAGAATCGGACAAAATGAAAGTTAACGAACATACTTCCTCCTACCAAATGATAAAAGGTACCTCATTCTGATTCTGTTTCAATCGTGGTGCAAAATTGGTGGTGATATATATTGATTCAGAGTATATTCGAAGAGTTTATAGACAAGCGCAGCTCTCAGGATTTGGACTGTAACACAATGCAGTATGGAGATGAGTTACAAGTAGGTGACCATCGGCAAATACTTAGTATCTGAAATAACCTGCAGCATGACTGATGGATATACATCGTGGCAACTAGATTTGATAAAAATCCTCAAATTCATTACTTCTCCAACCCCACGTGTTAACTGGTGGAACTTAACTTGCAGGCGGCATTTTTAACAAATTTTAATTGTCAGTTCAACTAGCAGTGGTTTTACAAGATAAGAGCCTTATAAGCACAAACTCAAACCTGCAACTTCTAATGTCCATACGTAAAATCCAGGCAATCCGTGAATGGATTGGTGAAGTTGTGCCAGGCTGCCAGGCATGATCCAAAGAGAGCAAGCTAATTAAACTTCCCGATACAAATTAAAGCCTTCTATTAAAGAAATTCTCAATTATGAACCAAAATAATTATGACACATTTTGGATATCATTTGTTCATCTATTTCCTATTCTGCATACAAATTATGACTCTTCACGCATGTGATGCTCTGTGTACACCGTAAAAAAACACCCTAGGACAGGCACCTTATAAAAGTGAAGATACTTTTCAGTATTGAAAATCACAAGCACTTTCTCTACTTTGCTGCATTCCGTACCTTGTGAAGATGTCATTTCAAACCTTAGAGGTCTTACATGTTGAACAATTTGCACTCACAAACAGCACCCATGAATCTGAAGCTGAGCGGTCAATCCTTGTCAGTTTTCTTGGGGGGGGGATTTTATTCTTAGTGAAGATAATCTCCGAGATTTCTTCGATTTGTATGCAATTAGTCTCTGAAATTCTAACACATCTTACTGATTGTTGTATCACTTTTTTCATTAGAAACTAATCTTTCTTGAGTGCTTGTTATGTGTGCAGGAAATTTGGTGCTGGTTCTGTGGAGTTAGTCTTCAAACTAAAATCTAGATAGAGTTAAAGTCTCACAAATTGTGTGTAGACTGTGATTTGATTCATTACGTATTTATATGAGTACATACAGAGATAGAAAGAAGTATTCAATCTAACCTAAACAATAAGAATGAGATTACAGGGTTGTTTCTTCTTGTTACATCTTTGTTACAACAAATATGAATACTGGAGACTAGGACTCAGCTGAAGACTTGCATCTGGTGGTTGTTGACTGTGTATTTGCGGCAAGACTTGGTTCTGGTGTTAGCAGTTGACTGCTCAGCTGTGGCATGACATTTACACGTCCAATACCCCTCCCCCCCCAAGTTGGAGCGGGAGGATCTTGAGGCCGAACGCCCAACTTGCTGACAAGACGTTTAAATTGATCCACTCCCAGTGGCTTGGTAAATAGATCAGCTAGTTGTGCGGCAGATGGGATATGAGTTGGTTTTATAAGACCAGAGATTAGTTTTTCTCGAACAAAATAACAATCAATTTCAATATGCTTAGTTCGTCCATGAAAAACTGGATTTTCAGAGATGTGAATAACGACTTTGATTGTCACTATAGAGTTGGAATGGGTTTCGGAATATGAACACGAAGATCGGTAAACAAATAATTCAACCATTGAAGTTCATAAGTTAACCTTGCTAGAGCTCGGTATGATTCGCCTAAGCGAGAAGATAAGGAAATCGTTGATTGTTTCTTAGACTTCCAAGAAATAGAATTGTTCCCTAACATTGTGAAATATCTTGTTGTGGAGCGTCGAGTAGTTGGATGACACGCCCAATCGGAATCGGTATATCCAAAGAAGGGAAAGTGAACTATTTGCGTAAAGAAAAATGACATGAGATACAGTTCGTTTAAGATATCGAACTACACGATGGGCAGCATCCAAATGTAAATACATAAATATATAAAAAAAATCCTCATGTAAATAGTTTTTGTATATACTTAGATACATTTTTGTGTTTCTTATGCATACGCATGAATATATATGCCCAAATACACATATGAAAAAATTTCTTTTGGTCTATTCAAGTTATACCTCCATATAAAAATATTTTTTTGTGGTCCCTAGGATATTCTTATACAGAGGTTTTACTGTATTACCAACACATGACGTTAGTATTCAAAACTCAACTAGTTTTTAACCTTTTTTTTTTTTGCTATCAGATTCTCAATTATCGTCAAGTGATAATCTTACTGAAATTCACGGTATGTTAAAAGGCTCATGCTTATGGATGTGCGGTCCAAAACAGAAGTCTTTTGGTTTTCCCCTTTCCATGTATATAAAGGATAATCTATGGGATATTTAGCGTTTGGTACCCAGTAAATGTCCAACACCTAGCTTTGATACCTAATATTTAAAATATTAAGGCTTGGTACCTTGACTAACGGTTGACTGTCAAAAGTCTCCATTGACCGATTTTAATTTTATTTTCCTAATTATAATTTAAAAAAGTGACTCGCTTTTACAAACGTATCCCTGATGAACTTCTTTATCTTCTCTCTCTTCTGTTTTCTTTGCCGACGACGAAGTCGATTGATGAAATTGATTTTACTCAAAATCGATTAACTAAAGAAGAAACGAAGTATGTTATCTCAACTTCTCCGCCAGAAATTAAGAAACCCCCAATTTCTAATTTCGATGGCGGATCAGAAAAGGGATGATGAAATTATTGATGCTGATCAAAACAGTAACATCGGTGATGATAATTTCACATCAAAAGACGAAGGAACAGAAGATTACACTAAAGGTGGTTATCACCCTGTTCGAATCGGTGATACATTTAACAGAAATTATATTGTTCAGAGCAAACTCGATTAGGGTCATTTCTCTGCTGTTTAGCTTTACGGGTTACTCATAATTCAGTAAGCTCTCTCCCCCTTTCTCTCAAATTTGTTCCATTTCTTGTTTATTTATGAATCTGGGTTCGTGAAATGTGTGAAATTTCTCGGTTTTTTCTTGTTTAATTTGTAGAAATATGTAGCATTGAAAGTATAAAAGAGTGCACATCATTATACAGAACAACGATGGATGAGATTACAATAAGAAGGAGACTTAAATGACAGGAAATGTGTTGTCAAAAGTTTCAATTGGTGGTGCAATTGACTGAAGGGTTTAATTGTTGCTGAAAAGTGGCCAACTTTGCAAGAGTTGGAATTTCTTTGTTTATTGGATACAGATTGTGAGATTGATTGGTTCGATCTTTGTTTGGAGTAATCATTCGCCAATAATTCTTCTTCTGTTCGTAATCTGCATTTACTTGTGTCTTATTAAAGTGTGGATCTCTGTGAGTTAATTTCTCGGTGGTTGTAATTGTTTCTGCTACAATTAGTGGAGCTAGGGTTTGAGGAGACGGAAACTAGGATGAGCGGAAATGGAAGATGAGGGAGAATATATTTTCTAATAAGGGATAAACTTGTACAGTCAGGTAATTATTTAATAAAAATTAAAGAAATAGAAATTAAAATCGGTCAATAGAGACTTTTGACAGTCAACCGTGGGTCAAGGTACCAAGCCTTAATATTTCAAATATTGGGTACCGAAGCTAGGTGTTGGACATTCTTTGGTACCAACCGTTAAATAACCCATAATCTATCCATGTAACTTAGTGAACTCTTATGATGAAATCCTTCTCTTCCTCGCCTCTTTTTCTTTCCCTAATATTCTACTACAAACGTTATCATGCACGGAAGCTATCTGTGAGAGCTACATGTGATCAATTGATTTTTCTTCTACATGGATGATTTACATCATTGTGATTATCTGATTATCAATGCAAGCTAATGTTAAAATTCTTTGGAATCAAATCGGCTAAGTTGGATCAAACTTTTTTCCTATATATATATATATATATATATATATATATATATTCTCTTTTCACTGTTTTTGATTTTGGCATATACATTGGGTATATTAAATCGGGGGAATTATGGATTATTTTGATTAATCGTTTGTAATCAGGAATTATTTTGAATTATTATTTTTGGTAGTGTTCATGACTTTGATTATTTTGGTACTAATCGGGAATTACTTTGATTAATTAATCTAACCTAATCGTTTGTAATTTGTGATTACTTTGATTAATCTAATCTTTAATCGTTAATCCTAATGATCCGTTTTTGTAATTTGGGATCTCTTTGGAGTTCTGTTCGCGTTTCTCGAGGAGAAGAAAAGCGTGCAAGTAAAATCTCCAACCAGTAAGGTCTAATTGGGTCATGTTCAACGATTAGGTCAAGTTAAATCAGGTCCAATCCAACGCGGTCCGGTCTAACCTGTTCCATCTTGGTTTCCCGTTGTCCTGTTCCAGTCTAGTTTAGGTTGTGCGCGATCAAGGCCGTTCTGGTTATGTATATACAGCGGGAACATGAGGTATGTCACTAATGTAACGTGGGTTTTTACATTGAATACATGTTGGGCTTATTTATTTACTCCCTCAAGTCCCACTATTAAGTGACTGGTTCAAGTTTGCACAATTTTTAAGGCAAACAAGGGAAAAGAGTTTTTTTAAGCATATTTTACAATTATACCCTTATGGATAATAATTAGTGAAATTTTGAAATGATTTATCTCTCAAACCGCAACACGAATGTTCGCAAACTTCATACCATTGAAAAGCATTTTAAAACACCTACGTAAAGAATATAAACATGCCTATCAAATTATGTGTATTTCTTATAATCAATTAAAAGGATAATTTTAGAAATATCTCCTTGTTTATTGATATAGGTCACTTAATAATGGGACAAAATGTAAAAGTAAATAGGTCATTTAATAGTGGGACGGAGGGAGTATTTTTTAGACCATGCCTAGTTCTGTTTTTTCTTATGATAAGTCCATAAACAATCAATTTAAATTATGAGTGCTGATCTTGATCATTAAGAATGTTGGTCTTAATGTTATTTTGTTCTTATGAATATGATATCAGCTATAGTTGAATGGTGTCTTTTGTTCAATTAGTTGTACCAACTCGATTCAAATATATTTATTTGGGATTTAGAAGTACTTGAACACCATTATTGCGTACTTGATATTTTCTTCCCAAAATTTGAATGTTTCGTGGAATGTAATCCACTTGCTTGACTATTAATTTGTCAGTAGTTTCAAAAGATACGTTCAAATAAAATCACATGTATTCCAATTTTTGTGGAAGAACTCACAAAAGATGATATGAGTCAGAAAATTTCAATTTCTCTACTTCATCCATGATACCAACGAACCAGTATATGTTGAAGTATGAAAACAAGAGAACTATTTTAGTAATATATTTAACCTAAAGTAAGTGGTTGACATGTGTAGTGAGATTCTCTTGGCTTTGTTGAGATAAAAAATTTCTCAAATCAAGCTAAATGTAGCAAAATTGAAAATGGAAAGAAGCTAGAAGTAATGAGGGTTAGACAATCTTGACTCACATAAAGCATGTGAAAAGGGACATATATATCATGAGACAAAGATGTATTTTTTTCCCGTAGTAATGACACCAAAGTACAGGTATCAACTGAATATGGGATGAAGCTAAAATGTAACTCTAGATCCCATCATAAATGAAAGAGTTGGAAATGCACCTGGTCATACATGTTGGTATATACAATGTAATGTGTGTACAATAATAGCAACCAATTTTCACATCAACTTTAATGGCAACAAGAATTTTTCCTGGCCAATCGACTATCTTATTCAGTTGAACTAGATCCAATGTCTGCATTTATGGAATGAAAACACGAGACATAAATTCTCTAAAGCACTTGAGATATATTGGGTGAAATGTAATATATATTCACTATAAAGTACTTGAGTTGAACCCCACTTTTGTTACGTAATAAGACCACACCACTTATTAAATCTCTTAAGACTCAATGTCTAAGCTCTGTATGTACTAAGGGCTAATCACACCAAAAGGTGTTCATGCATGAACTATTATCTACCTTTTTATAAACTTAAGTGAAAATGAAGTTGATTGCATCTATAAACTATTTCTAATGAATGTGGAAGGAACCATATCCTTAGAAAATTAATGTGTCAATGTGGTGAATTGTAAATCATTGGAACTTGAATTTTGAATTCATATTAACCCCAACAATGAACTAATTGGCATTGATTCTTAAAGACTTTGACATAACCATAAGGCACTTTGGTTGTGACACGATGTTCCGTTTTGAAGTACTAACACGGGCATCACTTCATTTGATTGTACGAGGAAATGAACTAATAGAATGCGAAGTTATGACATCTATCACAATCAGTGATTTCTAAAGTTACTAGATTTGCACTTCCTCTCCCCATTATGCTTTAAAGTAAGAAAGCACGTCAATCATCTTACAAAGTCTCTCTTTAGTAAAACACGATTGAGACCATCTGTTTTACTTAGATGCAAATGGTAAATAACTCATTTTTCAAAGAATGAATTGTTGTTAGTGAATATATATCCATGCGGAATGCGGACCATTCAAGTGATTTATGGCTCGGTGGATGATTCAACGCATTGAATCAATTATTGCTCACAACAAATGATGCGTTTAATTTTTGTAAAACTCCTAGCACATACTACAATGCAAAGTGCAAAGGCTAGCTCACTTTGTTGATAAATGAAAATAACCAACCCTAAAATAGATAGCCCCTTAACCTACCGAGAGTCCCTTTAACCAAATAGGAAAGGAAGCCTTTTGGGGTTTGCTAATAACTTGAAGAAGAGGGAAATGGCGGTTTAGTAATATATTAATCTTATGAGTACTTATCCATAAGAGGAGAGAGGAGAATTATTATAAAAGGGGAAATCAAGTATGTTTAGGGACACCATTAATTCACCATTACTCTTCACAAAACCTCTTTACACCTTGGGAGTACTTTTCTGTGATTAGGGCTAGTTCCTCCTTCCCACTTTTACCCCACCAACATTGCGACCACGGTGGGAGGTTCTTAGCCTCTTTTCCAAAAGCATGATACTCCCAAGTGCGAAGTGCGGAGCATCCCCAAACGTGGATCATGTTTCTATAGAAGATGTGCATGGAGAGAGTGATGAAGAGATACGGTTACCGAGCGGTGGTTACCACTCCGATCGTACAAGGAGAAGGAGCATCTCAGGGTGCGGGAACGTCTCAGAAGAAAGGAGAGACCCTCAAAGGAAATACCACAGCTGAGGCAAGCGAGCAAGAGGTATCCGAGATGCAAGAGGAGTTAGACGCATCTATCAAAAGGCAGTAGGAACTACGCGGGCTCTTGAAGCGAGCAAGGGAGCCAAACACGACAGCCTCCAGAGCAGTCAGCGCAAAGAATACTATTCAAGGAATGACGGAAGATGCGATCGCAAAGTACTTGGAGACTAATTAGAGTGACAAAGCATGACGCCTACGACTCATTAGAACCACCATACTGTGGAAGCCTCCGACTACCTATATCCTGAGGATTACACATCGCCAAAATTTAAAACATACGGAGGAAAATGGAATGCACGAGAGCATGTGAGTCGCTTCATATCAGCAATGAATGCCTATGCTCAGGATGAGAGTCTTTGTATGCGAGAATTCCCAAAATGATTAACAAACAATGCTTTTACCTGGCATGATAACTTGGAACCCGGAAGTATTAGTTCATGGCCCGCCATGGTACAACTTTTCTGAAGAAATTCTACTCCGCGCAAAGGAGAGTTACGGCAATATACTTAGGAAGGTGTACCCGAGAGGGTAGGAGAAGAGATCGGGAAATACATTACCCGCTTAGAGATTTCATGTTGGAATTCCACAAAGATATCCCGGAGGAACGTCTAGCGAGAGATACGTATCATAAGAATGGATGTTGTTTTCGGTTAAACCTAACAAATTTTAAATTCCAAACCTTTGTGGAAGTGGAAGAAACTGCAGCCCGGATATCAGATTGTGCGGACGTCATGCACTCAGGAGGAAGCGGACATATGTGGCAACAAAACTCTGTCAATGCGCGCCACCGCAGTTTTCAAGGATCAAGCGAATGAGAGAGGAAAGAATGAAGCCGCTTTTGGTTATTACCGCGTGCAATACGGAAGAAGGGGAGGAAGAATGGATGGAGGAAGGTCCAATCCGCCACCTCCTTTACGTGCGATAAAGAATATATATTATGGCTCTGCAGCAATGGGTATCAAATAAGGAAGAGACTCTACCACCGGTATCCGCAGAACCCACTGCAGCGAATAAGATGCATGAACGATACTGCCATTATCATAGAAGAGTACATCATCCGACTGTGGAGTGTTATTCCCTGCGATATATCGTGCATATAAAGCGGGCCAGAGGCGAGCTGGAGATATGGAATCAAAGCATCAAGAATGATCCGCTCCCTTAGCATAAAGTCATGATGATTTCACATGACCCTACTGATGGAGAAACTTGGAGGCCTTGGGAGGATATAGGAGGAGAAGAAGCGTGCGAAGCTTCCGATACGACAGTCTTTTCGGATACGAATGGAGTTGCTAGTAAGTTTTCTCAAACTGTTTTGGCACAACAATTTTCGACTCTTTGGGTTTTAGTGAAAACCAAGTCCTTGAAGCATCCAAAGCTATAAGCTACGATTGCATCCAGAAAAGGCATACGATCCGATACCTAAAGAAGCCATTACTTTCACGGACGAAGATATATGTTATCCCAGAGAGCACCTCCGCCCCTATAACTAACGACTTTTATTAACAAACAACCTCTTAAGCGAGCTTTCATAGATGGGGGAGCCTCACTTAACCTAATTTCATTGCATACATTGGAATCCTTTGGAGTATCGCGGACAGTAGTTAGAATGCAAGCGATAAATGTGAGAGGATTTTGAGGTTAAACCCATACAGCAATTGGGATAGTACATTTGATGATGAATATCGGACCTATCTGAGCACTCACTCCCTTTTACGTTCTTGAGGATGACACCATATTCCACGTACTGCTTGGAAGAGGTTGGCTCCTAAATCACAAGGTAGTGGCGTCAACGTATCATCAATGCGTCAAAACTAATATTAGAGGAAAGCAATTCCGGATCCCAGCTACAAGAAACCTATTCGGACCAGAAGAAGCCTACATGGCTGATGCAGTTTTCTACAAAGAGTATGTCTTAAGCCAAGAAGAACAGCCAGAGCATCCAACACCGCTCCAGAAATAGGAAGGATTCCATCCTGAAGAGCAAACAAAAGGAAATGCTAAATCAGTATTCAGCCCGTCACGGATGAGACTTGCCGCAGGAAGTAAGAGAGCAACAGCCGAAACTATGAATATTCTATTCAAACGCTTCTCGCGGCGAAAGGTGGACACGTCTACCGCTTATAGAAATCAGCCGGGAAGTCTCTCGGCTCAACACGATTGTGCTATGTCATCAATAGATGACGAAATGGCGAGACGACCCCGGAGAAGCGGAGGAATCACAAGAAGAAGTAGAAGTTTTGATTTAGGAAGAAGAGATGTTGAAAAAAATTCGATGAAAAGATAAAAGTAGACCCAACACTCGATGGGTTAGAAGAAATAAACCTTGGTACGGAGGGCAACCCCCGCTGTGTGCACATCAGCAAACACCTGCAAGGAGAGGAAAATGAGCGGATGATCAAGCTGCTCCATGAATACCAAGACATGTTCGCATTCACATACAATGAAATGCCTGGTTTGGATGGTAGCTTAGTTGCGCATAACCTCAGTGTTTTGCCGAGTACAAGTCAGTTAAACAGCGGAGTCGCAACTTTCCGAAAAAAATAGAACTCGCCATCAAAGAAGAGGTGGAGAAGTTACTTAAAGATAAATTCATCAAGCCGATCCAACACCCTGCATCGTTAGCTAATATCGTACGAGTAGCCAAGAAAAATGGAAAAGTCCGATGTTGTGTCGATTACCGTGATCTGAATCGCGCATGTCCTAAAGATGATTTCCCAATGCCAAACATAGATGTAATGGTAAATAATATGTGTGGGCATGATATGTTTTCTTTCATGGATGGGTTTAGCGGATATAACCAGGTGAGAATGGCAGTGAAGGACGCTCATAAGACAACTTTCCAAACGCCGTACGGAAACTTCTACTATGTCGTAATTCCTTTTGGATTAAATAATGCGGGTACAACCTATCAGCGGGCGATGGTAGCTATTTTTCACGATACGATGCATCAGATAATGGAGGTGTACATAGATGATATCGTGGTAAAATCCATGATGCGAGAGGACCATTTAGATCACTTAAGGCGCGTTTTAGACAGATGCAGAAAGTATCACCTAAAGATGAACCCCCTCAAATGCACTTTTGGAGTTACCTCCGGAAAACTCTTGGGATTCATCGTCACAAATAAAGGAATACAGATTGAATCCGTGCAAGGTATAAGCAATAATCACTATGAAATCGCCTGCGAATGTGAAAGAATTGCAAACTTTTATAGGGAGGATATCTTATGTCCGGAGGTTTATCCCCGGATTAGCACGGTTACTATCCGCGTTCTCACCATTATTGAAGAAGAATAAGTCGTATTAATGGGGAGATGATCAAGAGCAAGCGAGTTTTACAACCACCCGAGTTCTCAAAGAATGCCTGATTAGCACGCGAGTTTTACGACCACCCGTCAAAGGAGAACCCCTCTATCTGTACACAACTTTTACCAACATGGCAGTCGGGGCATTACTACCTAAAGACCTTGGTAACGACCAGCTATGTCGATTCATTATATCGGTAGAGAGGCTTCGAGACGCGTAGTTAAGATACTCGAAGCGCAATGACATGTTTGCCACTCATATATGCCACACGAAATTGTGATCGTATTTGCTTGCTCATGATACCATAGTGGTAGCAACTGCCAACCCGATCGCTTAATAGCTACGAAGCCAGTTTTATCCAGTAGAACAGCTCGATGGTTACTACAGTTATCCGAGTTCGAACTGAAGTATCAACGGTCCAAAGGGGTGTGCGGGCAGGCGTTTGCAGATCTATTGGCCGCATTTCCAGGAACGGATATGATGGAGATAAGTGAAGAGATACCAGGAGAAGTCGCGGAAGTCGAGGAAGAAGAACGATGGGCAATGTTTTTTGACGGGTCGTCGTATGGCTCACACGGAGGAGCCGGTGTAGTTTTCGAAACACCCACTCGAGATTTATTATCATTCGCTTTCAAGTTAGATTTCAAATGAAGCAATAGTGTGGCGGAATATGAAGCGCTCATCCTAGGGCTACGTATGGCAGAAGAGCTTAAATTAGGAGAAATAGACATAAAGGGAGACTCAAAGCCAGGAGACTTCCAGGTAAAATAGCCGCATCTAGCCCCTTATCGAGCGGAAGTCTAAGAAAAGAGAGGGAGTACTGTCATCGAGCATACCGGACGAACCACTAATCGCCACGCCGATGCACTAGCCACTCTAGAAACAAAAATGTAATTGAATGAAGCAGACGAAGGGACAGTGGTAGTGAATAAAAGGGTGTTACCGAGTACATGGAAAGAATACGCAAGCTTGTTTGAGGGTGAAAATAGTTTCTGGCGATTTTGGTAATTTCGGGTGTGCGAGTGAGAACAAATTTAAACCCTAAACAATGTACTACAAGGGAATACTTTAGATTCGAGAGATCAATCAGACAAGTCTGGCCTAAACCAAGAAATGTCCGTTCCCGGACTTGCTTCGGTCACAAAGTGAAGGAGAATGGGTTGGTTTTGGGGAGGGGAGCAAGGGAAGTGATGAGACCAGAATAGTTGATTTTGGAAGAGTAGTTGTGTTCTTTTTGTGACTTGTATCAGAAAAGTGGGAAGGCTAACAAATGGTAAGCTAGCAAGTATTTTCCGAGTGTTGTATATTCCCTAATGAACCTTTCGTTCGGTGGAAATAGGTAAGACCTATTTATACAAGTCGAAGTGAAACGTACTCTGGTCTCATTAAGAATGGAAAAATGGGTGAATAAATGGGAGGAGGTGGTAACGTTAACGCATGGAATTGATGTTCCATAAAACCGTTAACGCATGGAATTGATGTTCAATAAAAAGAACGTTTCACCATTAACTCCTCATATTTACTAACCGCCTCATCCTTATGACACTTCCTTATGACGGGCGTAGTGTACGCCGCATGTCAGAAACCGCCAAACCAATACCCAAAGAGGATCCCAATTTGTGATATATGTTGATGTCTCGAATGTTTTTGTGGAAAACATGTAGCATGTTGTTGTAGCCTGGCAAGTCGCACTGGGGAGACTTGCTAGCTTGGTGACCTTCGATGGTCGAGATTTTGCATCTCAAGAGGAAAGATAGTCGTTGATCGTTGCGCGCTTTCGTTTTGGTAGCCGCGTAGGGAAGGCGCATGGTGGCGCGATTAGGTTGGCATGTTAGGTTTTCGGGCCAAAGGTTACCATGCGTCGTCTGGTAACCTTGGATGACTAGGATTTCCTCCTGGGATTGAAGGGGGACCGTTGATCGTCGCACGCCTTCGTTTTTGGTAGCCGCGTAGGGAAGGCCAGCATGGTGGCGCGGCTAGGTTGGCATGCCGTTGGCATGGCATGGTTCGGCGTGGCAAAACTTAGGTTTTCGGGCCAAATGTTACCATGCGTCCTCTGGTAACCTTGGATGGCTAGGATTTGCTCATGGGATTGAAGGGGGGCCGTTGATCGTCGCACGCCTTCGTTTTTGATAACCGTGTATGGAAGTCCAGCATGGTGGCGCGGCTAGGTGCGTTTGGCATGGTGGGCAAAGGGCTTAGCATGCCGTTGGCACATGGTGCGGCTAGCACGGCTAGGGCCAAGGCAAGGTGCGGTTTGGCTTGGCATGGTGGGGCCAAGGGTTTGGCATGCCGTTGGCACATGGTGCGGCTAGCATGGCTATGGCCAAGGCAAGGTGCGGTTTGGCTTGGCGTGGTGGGGCCAAGGGTTTGGCATGCCGTTGGCACATGGTGCGGCTATCATGGCTAGGGACAAGGCAAGGTGCGGTTTGGCTTGGCGTGGTGGGGCCAAGGGTTTGGCATGCCGTTGTCACATGGTGCGGCTAGCATGGATAGGGCCAAGGAAAGGTTTTCTTTTCTTTGTTTTGTTGCATATAAACCTTGGACTATCTCAACTTTTCTTTCAATATTCTGATGATGCTCCGTTTGTTGACGATGATGTGTTTCTATGGGTCTTGCTGATTGAGAGAGAGAGTGATGCTAAGCGCAAATCGATATTTAGAAGGAGTTTTCATCTTTAGACGTCACCCTCATGATTGACAAAAACTAGCACTCAAGAGATCAAAAGTAGTCTGAAAATGGTGCGAAGTTGGGTAGCTCACCATTCCTACCCGAATTTACGTAAGGTGACACACACTCTAACAACTTTTCTAGAAAGTTGCAAAAATTGAAGGTTGGTGCCTCACTTGATGTAAATTGGGTAGTCTCCACTATGGGTGATCACAATTCTACTACCGAATATCTAACAAACACCTAATTCGCCCTCACGGTATGGTTAAATCCAATTTTAACGCTCTAATCAACTAAGAAACCCGATTGTGTTCTCCGGACTTCCAAGTTCTGTTATTTCGGTCGAATCTCTATGTAAACATAGCTAGAAGCATGCTAGTGACTCTAAAATCTCTAAAAGTTGGAGGTTTTTACAAAAAGGGTTTTTTTTTTTTTTTTTTTTTTTTTGAAAATAAAAGGTAAAATAAAAGACTAAAAACTCTAAATGCAAATGCACCCCCAAACCTAAATCAAACATTGTCCTCAATGTGTCAACAGATAGGAAAAATTTTAAACAGGCACATACCATGAGAACTATGCTGATAAGAGAAAAGGGAAGAGATTACCGGATATCGGTGGGAGCAAGGTTGGAGCTTCATTAATCAAGGCTAGAATCCAACATTCTCAGTGGAGATCATATCAGATTAGCATAATATATGCGCAGGAAGACTCAACCGATTCAAGAAAAGAAAAATTTAACAAATCCTACTGAATATATACAATGAAAATTCACCATAAACCAACAGTCTAAAGAGTTGAGGATCAACCCAATAGAAAATATATACAAACATCAACAGCCTTACACAGATATAATATGAGAGTGCAAGTAAGACTGTGTATGTGAATGAGCTTCCCCCAAACCTAAACTTGTCAACAGGTGTGTTTGTGAGTACAAAATCTTGCAATTTTAAAGGTACATCATGCAAAAGGTCTAACTCAAAATGAGTCTTGCTAATTACAGGTAGACATACACATTCCAACTGTGGCTCCTTAAGAGTGTTATACTTTGATGCAAAATAGTCCAAGAGGACTTGGGAAGCACAAAACTCTAGGCCTAAATTAGGCATTTTCAGAAAAGTTGGTTTTGCAATTTTGTGACAAACTACACCTAGGTTGGGTGGAGGAGTTTCAATTTGTGACTCAGGAGAGAGGTTAGGTACATCTAAGTTGTTTTCATGTTTAAAATCATTTGTATCATTACACACTTTCCTAAAGTCAAAAGAGGGTAAATCATGTTCATTTTCACAGGACAATTCATCAATTTCCATGTCAAATTCAACAGCGGAGGCAACATATTGTGACATGGGAAGGGAATCAGACACAACAATAATATCATGATCCAAAAGAACATTAGTGTCAACAGAAGATTCATCCTTTCCTAAGTCACAAACAAGTTGTGAAGCATGCTCACATTGCCTGAAGAATTTCACAAAACTCAACTCATAGTTAATATCACATGTATGAATATTAGAAGAGGCATCATTCATAGGATTCACAGAAGAGACGTCTAACGTCTCTGAACCAAAAGATTCTATCACATTTTCAAAATACACATGCTCTTCATATTCATCATCATCATCATCATCATAGCAAGAATTCATCTCTCCATTCAAAATTGTAGTATTTTTAGTGTACTCATCTACCTCTAGATTAGGTTCATATTCAGTATTAGTTGCATGAGTAAGACTAGAAACACTATTTTCAATCCTATCATTTTGTAACTCAATCAAAGTTCCTTTGAAGAATCATAGTGAGTTGTTCTATTGAAGGAGAGTCTTCACTAGTGGGTACGCATTCCTCATATGGATATTCATTGTATGGTTGTGCATGAGGTTCACTAGAGAAGGGAAGTTCAAACATGTTGCTATGTGGATGGTCATGCATTGCATTCATTTCAAGCCTAGCATTTTGCTCCATGAGTGTTTCCATTATTGATTGCAAACTAGGAGTTGGGGAGTATAAAATTGTTCATCTCCCCACTTTGTGGTGAATGATGCATGTGTGCGGGTTGATTATGGTCCCAATAGTCACTTCTAGACACTTCGTACATTGGATTATCATGGTTTTCCCTAGACTGCCTAAAATCATGCAAAATATAACAGTACTCAGCAGGGTGGTCTAAGCCACCACATAAGGTGCAAGCATGCATTTCATATTGCCTAGGGGAATTAGATTTGACAGATCGCTCATGTGATTGCCTTTCTAAAGCAGAAACTTGAGCTTCTAATTGATCTAGAAGTGATGACTGGGTATGAGGAAAGTGTTCATTCTCAACCTGTGGTGGATGATACATGGGCTCATAATGATTAGGGTATGTGAGGTCAGGGCCCTGAGAAGGCTCATAATATTCCCTAAAATCACTATGGTATGTGGGGAGTTCATACTGTGAAGCGTGCCCGTAAGCAAGCTCTCTAATGGATTTGGTTCCATCCCAGATGCGAGACCAAAATCCCGACATGATTTATCAACTCAAATTGAACTCAAAGCCCGGTTGAAGTGGACTAAGTTTGGTTTTGGTGGGATTGGTTTGGTTTATTGGGTTTCATTTGGTTTTGTTGGGAAAGTTTGGTTTATGTGGGTTTTGGTTTGGTTTTGTGGTTTTTGGGTCTTGCACAACCCAACTAAGAAGGCTAAGTTAGGTGGGCTTGAGTTTGGTTTAAGCCTAGTGGTTGTGGTAAACCTAGTGAAATTGGGTTCTAGCCCAAAAGATGTGGGCTCAGATTGGTTGCACGGCCCAGGTTGAAGGCCAAGTTATGTGGGCTGAAGTTATTGCACAGCCCAGCTTAGGCAGAAGCGGCCCAGATTGGTTTTTAAACAGCCCAGCAGACTATGGGCTCAGTTTGGTGTGACAGGAGCAGAGCCCAGTGATTGTGGCTCAGTTCTGTGCAGAGATTGGTAAGCTTTCTCAACACAAGTCTGAGAGCAGCTTAGCTCATACCCTGGCTATGGGCACAGCTTGGCAAGGTTACACAATGAGTAATCACACAGGCTTTAACAGTTATAGGGGACAGAACCAAACACAGGCTTTGCCGATGCCAAGGAGATACAGTGAAATAGCTAATCGATTCAATCAATTCTAATGCACAACACACACAAAAGCACGTGATTTTCAGCTAATACAACTTTTGCTCAAATCATGCACAAATGCCAGATTCAACAGGGTAGCATGCTACTCAATTTTTCACAAATCATGTGCAAAGATGTAGGGCAGGTTGGAGCTCTGGGCAGATCACAGGGATGGATTTTCAGCTAGCAGCTACTGACCAAAAACTTGCGGCTTGAGGGGCTAGCAAGGTGGCGAGAAGGCTCACAAATTTGCAGGATTAAGCACAGGCTATGCTCAAGGGTTTGTCAAAGTGCAGGACAGAGGAAATCAACTAGCTCAGATGAGTTTGTGGCATCAACTCACTCAGTTGATGTCGCAGTCTGAGTTGATGTCAAACTCAGAGCTCAGGTGTTATTCAGTTATGGCTCAATTGTTCACACTTTGCTCAACAGGTCAAACTTAAAACCGACATCCAACTTGGTTATTCAAGTTCAAGCCTCACGCCTACAAAAATGGAGGGTTAAGCTCGGGGTAGGTGCTCGGGTCATTCACATAACTCATACACTTTATCACATAATTCAAAGATGACTTAGTAATCGGCTCGGGGTTTGTAATCGGCTCGGGGACCGATAGTTAGAGCACAACTCACGGCTCAACCACGGCTCAACTCACGGCTTCGAGAGGGCTGGAGTTAAGCGCAGGTCTTGAAGAATCCAAGGAATCACGGCCATGATTGGAAAAAACAAGGCTTATGTGAATGGCACGGCCACGAGACGAGTATGTGCGGAGTTTAAAGTGATCAAAGACCGGGTTATGTGCACCAGTTTATGTGGCTTCAGTGTCAGTGCAGCTGAGGCTCAACAGCTTCAGGGGCTGGAGCTCAGGGCAGATTGAAGGCTAAGGGTTACACAGCTCAGATCATACAAACTGAGTGAACTTCAGGTGTAATGCACAGCTCATTGTGAACAAGGTTCATTAGTGCTCAGGTCAGCAAAATAGCCAGTTTGTCGTGCAAGGATAGCCCAGATTTAACAGTCAAGCTCAAATTTCACAAAGACATGCACACGATACCAAATCCCGGCAAGTATTCATTCGGTTTAGCGACGAGTTCGGGGATTGAGAGAAGCTTACACATTGAAATGATATTCTCGGCAAGTAAGAATTGTTACTTAGATACCCTAGTTCGGTGAGCATCATTGCTCCTTCTTCAAGTACCTTGAAGACGACACGGGGATTTCCTTGTTTTCTTTGAGAGTCGTTGCAAACACCGTGACTCAAAGAAAATATTCGGTATACGATTTGCACATGTGAAGCAAGGGTGTAACAACCAACTAATTAGAGCTGCAAAATATTGATGAAAACAATTTCAGCTACCTTTAAGCAAGCAACTATGATGAACCAAATGCAAAATTTTATGAACAGCTAGGTAACTAAGCTACACTACAAGGCTGGTTGCAGATATAATTGAACATATACAATTAAGATCAAATAGAATGCAAATGGAGTTAAGATAAACTAGCTAAGATGCGATGACAGGATGCAATTCAGATGAGCTTACTAAGAATGCAATGAGAAAACAGATGAGGATACTAAATGCTAAATACAATGTATAAATGCAAAGACAGATGCTAAATGCAATGATTCAAGGTTAATATGTACAGGGTGAGTGGAAATCAGTAAAGGAAGCAATTTATCAACTTAGCACACGCCAAGTCCCCGGCAACGGCGCCAAAAACTTGGTAGGCCTCGGAAGGTGTATAATTTTAAGCCTACATGTTATACCGCAAGTGCACGGCGTCTATCGGAGACGCGGCAAGTACGGGTCGATCCACAGAGACTTGTGGTGCTCTTATGTTGATCAAAGGGCTTACTAAACTGAATTCAGGTGATGGTAATGTAACACAGCGGGTTTGTGCCGAAACGGCTAGATTGAAAGTTGTATGAATCTAAACAGAAAACAATACTACAAATTAAAGAGCACTAGGGTCTTTAAATCCACCACTAACCTACACTTTATGTTCAGCTCATTATATTACTCTTGTCCTTATAACAGATAAAGGAAGAGTGTCAATTCTACCACTTACCTAAGGTGTTTCACCAATAGAAGAATCAATCACAACTAAAGTATATTTCCAAAGTATTACTGTCGATTAGAGTACAAATAATCGAGGATCATAATAAATTCATTAAGCTTGGGTTACGAGATAAACAACACAGAGGGAATCAAACTACAGTGCATCCATGGCATTGGCATGCACTGTGAGAGCAAAGTGTTATCACACTGAGATTAATTCTATCTAGAAAATATTCAAGCATTCAAGAACAAAACATGAGCATGAAAACATAGTCATAAGTTAGGGTTTCATCTCAACCCTAGCCAAAATAAACTACAAAATAAACTACAAAATTAAACCTAATTGAAGCACTGGCTAGTCCAGGCCTGAGTTTCTACACAACCTCACAACTCTATTTATACATGCCAGAAATTACCCAAAACTACAAACCCTAATTTATATTTAAAATAGAAATTGAATGCAACCCATACTCGATAGCCTACGAATTCTTTGTTCTCCCTTGCTTGTGCGGCTGTTGATTGATGTTTGCTTCTTCTCTTCCAATCTGTGAACCCTAACCCTAACCTAACCCTTTCTATCTCTTACTTAGCTCCTAAGGAAGAAGCTAAGACAGAGCTAGAAAGTAGTTGGGAGGGGATGGCGAAGGTGGTGGTGTCGGGAGATGATGGAGTTGGTGGTATAGGTGGCTCTGGGTGGTGGTATGGGTGAAGAAGGTGGAGGAGTAGAGCTCTGCTTCTGTGAGAGTGACGGGAGAGGAAGAAAGAGAAGATGGAAGGGAAATGGGTAAGGTCGACTAGGGTATAGGGTTAGATAATTTTGTTGTGAAGGAAGATGTCGATGTGAAGGCGAGATGTCGATGGGAAGGCATCAGCGAGCATAGGATCTAGCTGGAGAAGATCTGAACGGTCGAGGGGGAACTGAGGCGATTAGCTGTGGAGCGGGAGTATCAAAACATGATGTGAACGATGGAGCGACCATTGGGTTGCAACTGATTTGCGCGCGGGCTTTGGCTATCTGCTCCATAGATGTTTGACTCCAATTCTTCGCTCTTTAGCTCCTCGATTTCTTCGGTGTAGTTGCAGGAAATCCTACAACACACCCCTCACTATAATTCACTTAACTAATCCATTGAAAGATGAATAACTAAGAATGTTTATTAATTATCTTCTTTCAGTTTACACAGGAAAACAGAATTGTACTTAAGAAATAACAAACACTCTCCCAGTTTCTCTCTCCTAATGACTTATTTTTCAAATTAAAAATCCTCTCCCTCAACAGACTTACTCATCCCTTTATATAGGGTAAATACATAGTGAATGACAGCTAGGCTGTCCTTTATTTTCGGGAGTGTCTCGCGAAGTGTCGCGAATGTACAAGTATTCATACTCGCGACACTTCTTAACCCTCGCCAGACTTCACATCTTCCCTGTCGTCATCCAATGCGTCATTCCTCTTGATTCCTTGCGACTCCTTCGCAGTACTGTTGTTTATTATCCTCGCGAGTTTTGTACGTTGCGATATAATGATCCTACATCTTGCCTCTTCTCATGTCTTCTCTGCGAAGGAGAGAATGTCATGAGAATCAATATTTTGAATTGCCGCAAATCGCTTATCTATACCTGCTTCGATCCCACCTTTTCACACGGACTTTATTACAGATGTCCATTCTTCCATTATCTTCCTGACACATCTCTTTCAACCGCTTATTCTTGACCACTCACGTCCCCTCTCGCATTAAATGCCCTCGTTTTACTCGAGGATTTTTCTCTTTATATATAATTTTCATATCCTTCTCTTTTCCTCTTTCGTTTTCACTCTGCAACTTTTCTTTTAATTCTCTCCTTCCGCAATTCGCGCTTCTGTTATTGCAAATCTTCAATCTTTTTTCTTAATCTTCGATTCTTTTCTCATTCCCATACTAACAATGGCTTCACTCAGTACTCATTGGGAATTTAATTCTCTCATTGGGGATTCTTTTCTTTTAATTCTCTCCTTCCGCAATCTCGTAAGCTACAATCCTTGGGAATTTAAATGGCCCGAGAAGGCAAAAGAGGTATGTCTTCAAATTTTTTTTTTGCAATCTCTCTTTCCTTCTGTACTCATTGAGTTTGTAAAATTTTCAGATTGACAAACTGAGGAAAAGCTTCAAGATAAATCCATTGGCAAGTACCCTGGAAATACTTCGATCGCTTACGGATGAAGTAAGAAATATCCCTTTTGTTACTTAACAATATTGTTGCCTCTATTTCTTATCTTCATTTGTATGCGAAGGTTGACGCTGAGGAAATGGAACTTGCGAAGGTTAAAAGCAAAACTAAAGCCAATGCTCACAAGGATAAGTCTTCTGTTCCATCATCTAAGAAACGAAAAACTCAATCTTCTTCTCATCTTAGCTCAAGTTCCGGATCTTCCGATGAGGATGATAATAACAATGACATGAATTCATCTTTCCAAAAAGAATCTCAATCGTCCAATTCTCCTATGGATCAGTTGTTCAGCATCTTCTCGGATTCTCTTCAAGGAATAGGAGATACTCGCCTAACATCCATATGCGATACTCTCGCCAAAGTGTGCAATGCTACATTGCTGGATGGCAATGACTCTTTCAATGGGGTTTCTAGATCTGTATCCCCTAGTTTTTTAAATGCACTCAATTCGTTGGTATGTATGAACTCATATTTCTCTTCCAATTTCAGTTTTTAATTTATATTTTAATGACCTTTTTATCTTCCCTCGCAGACTGGAAAAACTTCTTTTGTAGTTGCCTCAGATCTTGAAAGGAGGTATAACATTCAATTGAAAAAGAATACCCAATTTTGCACAAGGATCAAAGAATTAGAAGTTGAATCTGCGAGATCTCGCGAGAAAATCCAACAATTGAGATCGAGTTTTACGCCGAGAAGGACAAAGTTACCACTCTTGAGTAACGCTAATCAAGCAACTCTATGGTATGCAATTTTTCTTTTCTTATAATTTTTAGTTTATCGGTTGCCTATTGCTACCTGACTTATCACTTTCATGAGATATATATAACCTTTCCGAAGAAGCTATTCTTCTCCACTCATTTCCTGAGCCTATGGATAATGACATTCTTCTTGCTCATCTCAACAATTCTTTAAGTAGTTCGAATGCAGAATTAATTCCCTTTCACTAAATGAACTCCAAACCAAATATCGCCTCTTAGTAATTGAGCACGAGATCTAGCTTAAGTGCAGCCAATCAATTTAAACAAATGTACCTCGAGTCTCATGAGGAAACCAAAATTTTAAGGAAGAAAATTAGCGATCACATAGATGACAAAGATCGTATTGCTAATAATGGTGCCCAGGCATTAGCAACATTTCAAAAGTCCCTTCTCGAAGTACAAACGGAGCGAGATGAATTGCTTCGTCAGAATTCCTTACTTAGTGAGCGAGAGAATCAAATTCGTTCACTTCTTATTATAAATAATGATGATGAATTCGCTTGGGCTGCGAAAGTCTTAGATAACGCCAGGAATAATTTAGGTGTTGATGTTAGCCTTCATGCCGAGCATACTTCCTTGGTTAAAGATATGATATCTGACAGAGAAGGTTATTTATTATACCTTATTGTTTCTTATCTCTGTAGTATTGCTGTCAAGTTGTTAACTTTTCGTTGTTTATTTGTAGAATCCGAAAAAAGATTTCAAGCAAGGATTGAAGAACTTGAATCCGAGAAAGCACAACTCGCAAATAACCTCACCCTTCGCGAGAACAGATACTCCAAGTTGAAGAAACAATTTCAAACTACAAGTGGCGAACTTTAATAACGATCTTTTGTTCGTTTTCGTAATCAAGCCATGGAGTACGTTTACAATGATCACAAAATCCCTCTTTGTTCATATCCTTGGCTTTCTCGAAGAAGTTCCCGAGAATTTGCCTGTCTCGGACGTTTCGATAGTGAGGAGGCGAAGAAGAAGAAGTCTGGCGATGAGAATAATAGAATTGAAGAATCGAGATAAAGAAGAAGAATCACCACGAAATAATTCCTTTTGTTTCTTTCATCACTGTAATATCTATACATTTCGCATCTCTTTATTGTAAGTTTCTTGGATTGTCGATCTTCATTTCCTTTTCTTCTTAGCAGTTCTTCTTTGTAATATAATTGGCTAGCGTTATTGATGTATAGCTCTTTCATTAGAAGATGAATAACAATATTTCATCTTTCTCATTCCCATACTTGCCTCTGTTATTCATCTCTATATGAAATATTTTACTTAGTTATTTTTGAGGAATGAAACTTCTGAAATTCGCTCTTATCATTTTGAAATTTATCATCGCGACGAGATCGCAAGATATCTCCATGAAGGAATCTATTGATCTCGCCTTATCATTTGTGGTGGTCTTCTAAGCGCGACCTTCCTAGTTAAAGGTCTTGCTCGCCACTTTTTTCTCGCGACAAGGTCGCAGGACGTCTTTACACTTGCATGTAAAAACCCATTGACCTTGCCTTATCATTTTTCAAGTATTTTTGCCTCTGCAGGATATTTTGTTTGCAACAATATGACAGGCCTAAACTTTCTTGCGAAAATAAAGCCCCGTGACATTGTCGTCTTGCGACGAAATCGCAGGACGTCCGCACACTTTCATGTACTGAGACCCATTGATCTCGCCTTACCCTCGCGTTAGTATTGTTGCCTCTTCGGGATCATTGCACAAATATGACAAGCCTAAGTTTCCTTGCGAAAAACAGAGTCTCATGACATTTGCGTCTGTTTTGACACTCTCCCTAATGGAGGGTGTCGCCCTTATCATCTCCCGATTGCCCCTTCAAGGAGGCGTACATCGGCCATACAAGGCTAGCTCCTCCCATCCGGTCTTAACAACAACCTGTTGTTTTCGCAGCCTCTTATCCCTTATACCTATAGGGTTTATGGTTACAAGGCTGCACCCTAAGTGGAGTTTTCTTCGGGCGAGTGCAACATGCGCCAAGACTTGTCAAGAGTGGTAAGGAAGTTCCATGCTCCCGCACTCTTGACTCAACCGTGTACCTCGGCGCCTTGATCATACGCTGACTCCTTGGAAGAGACCCTCGGTCGCCCAACCAGGGTATAACCTTATATATATAATTGGGAATCCAAGGTACCTCTTAGGATAGGCTTTCATGGGCCCCAAGTCTACATGACCCAGGTTCCGGGGGCGGTGTAACCTTTTCCCCCGAGCCATGTTAAGAGATACCCCCTTATATGACGCACTTTAGGTCTTACATTTGCCTCTTACGAAATATCATTCGCGAACTAGGGTGTACGCCATAAAGGTTCGTCCCATTCATTTACTCATTCAATCATTTAATTGCTTCAATCATTCTTAATTGGTTCTTGACATTCATCATTTAGTTGTTTCAATCATTCAATCATTCATATTTAATTGCTTGCTTCAATCATTCAATCATTCTTATTTAATTGCTTTTCGACATTTATCTTTGCGAAGCCTTCGCAAAATTCTCTCTTTTTGACATTTAGATTCTCGCACACTCCTTTTTGTTTGCAACATTCTCGCGAATCAATTCTTCTTTATCTTGCCTTATATATCTTTGTCGATTATTTACTTCTTATGCCTTTTACTCATTGCATTCTTTGCCTCATCGATATCCCAGTCCTTGAAGTGCTCCTTTTCATCATAACAATTGTTTACTTCCGCGCACTCACTTGCGATTCTTCGCGATGTTTCTTCATTTCTTATCTCTATGACATCCACCATCAGCTTCTCTTTTCTCTGTTCATCTTTCACATTCTGTTTCCAACCTTTCCTTTTGGCATTTCTTTCTTCGCAGCTTTCTACATCAACCTCGTAACACTTCTGTCCTTCCTCCCAATCTCCTTTTATAATTCCAATACCATTTGGATGAGGGAATTTTATACACTGATGGTATGTTGACGCTACTCCCAAGATTTCGTGCAGCCACGGCCGCCCAATCAATGCATTATAGGGCGATTCCACGTCAACCACACGGAATAAAATATCGGGTGACAATCCTTGTAAAGGTATTCTCATGTGAACCTCTCCTTTAGGTTTATTCATTTGTGCCGTTAAAACCATATATTTTGTATGTCGAGGGGATCAAATTTTCCTCTTCTCCTCCCATAGTCTTATAAGTATGGTAGAAAAGAATATTCACCGAACTTCCGAGTATCGATTAGGATTCTATTGATCGCCCAACAATTTTCTCGCTTCATCATCTTCCCCATCAACTGGTTTTGGATTAATGTCCAGACTTTACCACCAACGGGCTATCATGTACTTCTTTTCCTTCGGGTATTTCATCTGCTGAGAGAAAGAGATAATCAGAATCGCCACCCTTTCAATTGCGACGTTCTCGCTGATTCATTACTTCTTTATCATTAACATCTCTCGCATAGACTCTCTATCGAGCACGTTATCGTGAAAATCTTCAATTGTACGATATGAATGAACGATAGAGTTGCAAAACAAATTTTTAGCCTTTGTTCCCACTTCTATTACAAATGCCTCTTTTCCCTTTCTTGAAACTCTGTTCTTTGCATTTCGATGGTGATGTTTGTTAGTACTTTCTTTCCTTTCTCTTCATCTTTTAGAAAATGATTCAATTTCCCCTCATCAATCATTCGAGAATGATTCTCTTTATGTTTCTGCAGTCATTCGTTAAATGCCCATGAAAACGGTGGTAAGAACAATATTCCCGACTCTGTCACCCGGTGGTGGTTCACTCCCGCATTCCATGGTGCTAGTATATCTTCCATTACAAGTATAGCTTCCCAAATCTTTTCCACACTAGCATTTAGTGGTGGCATTTTGATCTCTTCCCATACCACTCTGCGCTTTCTCGCTCTCCATGATTATTCGCCTTCGTCCTCCATAAGTTTCTTGCGTATGATCTAATCTCCGAATTTTATTGTTGTTGCCGCGATTGTAATAGTTCTTTTCTCTCTCAAACTCCTCCTGATCTCGACTTCCCATAGCCACTATTTTCTCGCTGTCCTTCATCAACTCTCTTTCCGGTTGCCCTTGCGAAGTGCTCGCCATGCTTGTGTTTAAGAATTTCGGTAACAAACTTGCATTCGCGACACTCGAACTTGTATTCGCAACCGGATAAGATTCCATTTCATTTTGTCTTTCTTCTAAGGCAATATATTCTTCCGGAGTTCTCGCAATTCAGCCATCGTAATCGTATTTTTAATTCTAAAAATCTGAATGTATAACAAATCAAGTTTGCGAACAGAGCGTTTACAAATGATAAAATGAGATATCTTTCTTCTACCCTTCCGCACCATTTCCATCTCACATTGTCGATGTCTTAAACTCTCGCCAACTCTTTGTTTTAATCCAAATACATCCTCAATTCCTGGTCGCGAGGTATTGTTACTTATATACGCTCCCAAGAAAGTAGCTTGTAAATGGTTGAATGACGAGATTGTGTTTCTGGGTAACCCTTCAAACCATTTCAAGTGCTTCTCCCACTAAGCTTGATGCAAAGTATTTGCACAATATGGCATCATGATTCTCCCATTGCAACATACATCTCATATAAGCCTTGATGTGTTGTATCGCACGAGTTGTTCCATCAAAAATGTTGGTTAACGCAGTGCAGATTGCACTTAGGAGGTATTCCTCCCATTTGTACTTCTAGTGTAAAAGGGTTCTTCGCGGCTTCTGCGATGGCTTCATCCAATTGTCTTCTTCCTCCTTCCTTTCTACTATTCATCAACTCTCTCATCTCTCGCTAGTTCTTTCAAGATTTGTGATTTGCCTCGAACTTTGTTCTCGCTGGTGTTTTTAGCTCGCTTCTCTCCTCCCCGCGCTCATGCCCTTTGACCTTCTTGTTCGTTATTTTCTTCTCTCCTTTCCCTCGCGACTTTCTCCTTCATCTCTTTCATCAATTCGCACACCATTATACCTATTATTCTCTCTTCTGGGCTGCCTATCAACTCCCCTCTGTATCCTCTCGTATTCTTCATTAATATTTCTATTGACACGATTTTGTTCTCGTCTCCTTTCTCGGTTGTCGTGATTATTCTCCTTTCGGATTGCTTCTTCCAATTCTCGATTCTCCACTTCGCTCTTGCTCTCTCCCTCTCGCGAGCTAAGCGTGCTTGTTCAACATAATGTCTCTCAATGTCATCCTCAATCTCCTTTTGCCTTCTCGGTGCTTCTCTTCCATGCAATATTACTCTTCCTTGACATTTGGATCATTCGTCCCCGAAATCGCCTAATTCCTTGATTTTCCTCGTTCGCTCCTCTTGGAAATTCTCGGGATGTGGAACATAACGATCTTTGTTTCCTCTCTTCTTTCATGATGTTCTGAACTTGGACTTTGTGTTTCTCGTTGGTTTTCTACCTCGGCATTTTCTGTTGGTAAGACTCTCCTTCTTTCTTCCCTAGTTGATCTTGAACTCGATCTCGCAATGCTTCTCGATCTTCTACTTTGCAATCTCATATTCTCCATCCTTAATTCATGATTCTGTCTTGTCAAATTTGCTCGCTCCTCTGCCTCTAGGCGCCTCTCTTCATGTATCGTTTGTCTCAATGTTTCCAATGCTGTGATTTCTTCATTTCCTGGATTCATTTCCCCATTCATTCTTTGATCTCCTTCTCCTTGTCCATTGTTTACCAATTGTTGCTCTTCTTCCCTTTCATCCTCGGAATCCTTCCTCCAAGTGTGCACACTTACTCTATCGTAATCCACAGTTTCATTTGCTATCGGTGGAATTAAAGCTTGGACATGATTCTCTTCATCATTCCTCATATTCATCCTTGACGATTCTCCTCTTTCATTTCTCCTTTCTCCGGCCAAGTCTTCCACTTCTTCTCACCTAGGTTGTTCAAGTACATTTCTTCTTCTAGCCATTTCTCTTTTAGTAAATTTTTTGAAAATTATCTCAAATTTCTTTCTTGTTAATTCAAATTTTTCCAAATCTCTACGCCAATCTCTTCTTTTAATCTTTGTTCAAAGCCTGTTTCTAGTGCCAATATGTAGTTGCAGGAAATCCTACAACACACCCCTCACTATAATTCACTTAACTAATCCATTGAAAGATGAATAACCAAGAATGTTTATTAATTATCTTCTTCCAGTTTACACAGGAAAACAGAATTGTACTTAAGAAATAACAAACACTCTCCCAGTTTCTCTCTCCTAATGACTTATTTTTCAAATTAAAAAGCCTCTCCCTCGATAGACTTACTCATCCCTTTATATAGGGTAAATACATAGTGAATGACAGCTAGGCTGTCCTTTATTTTCGGGAGTGTCTCGCGAAGTGTCGCGAATGTACAAGTATTCATACTCGCGACACTTCTTAACCCTCGCCAGACTTCACATCTTCCTGTCGTCATCCAATGCGTCATTCCTCTTGATTCCTTGCGACTCCTTCGCAGTACTGTTGTTTATTATCCTCGCGAGTTTTGTACGTTGCGACATAATGATCCTACATTCGGACTTTATTTATTACCTAAAAACACAAAATTAATTAATACAAATATTTATTCTTGAAAACAACGAAAACACAGAATCTGGGATAATATCTGATTTCTAAGCGCAAAAGATGAGTAAAATGCCAATAAAAAGGTGTAGAAATATGCACTATTTGGCACTCATCAGTGGCTGGAACGATTTGCCATCGGCATAGGGGAGCGGCTAGCATGGTTTCCATGCCTTGGCGCGGTAGGATGTGGATGGCACGATTTGCCATCGGCACAGGGGTGCGGCTAGCATGGTTTCCATGCCTTGGCGCGGTAGGATGTGGCTGTCAGGATGAGCCATTGGTACGTGGGGTACGGCTAGCATGGTTGGCATGCCTTGGCGCGGTAGGATGTGGCTGGCATGATGAGCCATTGGCACGTGCTGTGTGAGAATTAGGGTTTTGGTTTGTCGAAACCCTAATTAGTATTAAAAAAAAAGGTACCCTGGTAATTATCTCGCAGACAAATTAAAGGGTTCAATAAATGTGCTTGGTTTGGTCATTATTAATCAAGTTCTATGACGTCACTGTCTGACTAGGGTTTTACGATTTTACCCCTAAGTTAAAAACCACCATCAATATTAAGTCCCCTGCTTAGCTCGGAACAGGTGCCTTGTTGCGAGGTAAGCATATGATGGACCCTGGTAATTATCTCGCAGACAAATTAAAGGGTTCAATAAATGTGCTTGGTTTGGTCATTATTACTCAAGTTCTATGACGTCACTGTCTGACTAGGGTTTTACGATTTTACCCCTAAGTTAAAAACCACCATCAACATTAAGTCCCCTGCTTAGCTCGGAACAGGTGCCTTGTTGCGAGGTAAGCATATGATGGTGACAGACGAGGGCATAATTGAAACGTAGGACATGCAAGATGGTCACGAAAGTCCGACTAACCTTTTTCGAGAGGTGAAGAGAGTTTTTTGCTTCCCGTATTGGCAGCCCTGCATGAATTGTGCTGGGGATGCAGACCGTGGAGTGGTGAGATGAAAATTGATGGTTTGGTCTGGCCGTACATCACCTTGACTGGGTTAGGAAGCATCATGACGCTGACTTGGCGAATTTGTTGGAACTGGCAAGTTACGGCGCGGACAGCTTGGAGAGGCAAAATGCGTGCGAACGGTTTGGAGAGGCAAAGCATAGCGGACGACTCGGCACGTGGGGCCAAGGGGTAGCGCGGTCTTGGGAAGGCAATCATGGTGGATGGCTTGGCGTGGGGGGGGCCAAGGCATGGCGTGGACGTTTTTGGCGTGGTAATTGGTCTTTGCGGGAATGGTTTCCTCTTTTTCTTACTTGGCTCAAATGGGAAATCCTTTCCTTGTTCAAACTCCCATGCACCACGCATATAAAAGGAGGGCCGGATTCTCCTTTTGTTTCACGCCTACTTATTTATCCCAGCCGTGTGGTAGTAGTAAAGAAAGGCGGACATGCGAATCCCAGGTATGCCTTCCAATACTTCTTCTTTAACTTGCTTTCTCCTTCTTCTTTTTTTTGTGTTGGTGTAAACCCTAGCTGTAGGCGTACTTTTTCATGAACTTATAGAAATATTATTGGCGTGAACACTAGCCGTAGGTATGCTTTGCTTGAACTTGTAATAAAATCTAGGCGCGAATGCTGTAGTGATGTTGGTTGTCTCGATTATTGTGCGATGTAGATGTGCACGAGGATTGTCATTCCCTTCCCATGAAAGAACTAGATTTAGGGTTTCCTCCTCTTTCTGGTGTGGCCATGTGTATGATTTCCTTTGGGGGCGAGCCTATTCGGCTGGGCGCGAGTTTCCGGCTGCATGAAGTAGTGATACAGACTCTGTCTGTCCCATTTCTTCGCATATGCACAAAATGACTTTGAAACCAATTGGTTTGCGTCTAGGATGGCTCTCGTGTATCTGGTAAAATATTTCCAGGCGCTTTATGTAATAATCTCTGCTCGTATTGTTCCATTGTAGTTATCTCGGCGGTGAAAACAGCGTAAGAGAATTTTCATTAGGATGCCAACAATTTCTGTCGTACCGAAGGATGTGGGTAATTCCAAGCCAAGCATAGATGATGAGTTCTTCACAACATCCGCTGAAATTAGAAAAAATCATCCCAAGTATGTGTCGATCCTCCTGACTGGTTCGAAACGTGAAGGAGAGGCCCGGTCGATTCGTCTGGGTAGTGTAATAATGTTTTGTATTCAGAGAAAAGAGTACCATGCTTCTCTCATTGACTTTAAGACCAGTGTAAGCTCGTTGCATCCCTTTGAGAAATGGATGCGATTCATGTTGAGCCAGGAATATGTAAAGGCCAGCTTGACCAAGGCACAGATTATTGATGCTGTCGCGGCTTCCGCAATTCTTAAAATTAGGAAAGATATTCCAGGCTTGGTTACTTTTATTTCCAGATGGTGTCCGGACACTCATACGGCTATATGCAGGTGGGGTGAAATGACCATCTCCTTAGAGAGCGTGGCTGTATTGCTGAACCTTCCCGTAATTGGAAACCTTGATGTTAGGTTGTCTGTGGATGAAGAAGAAATGCATGCCGCCCTGGTTGCGAAATCAAAAGGATTCGTTCGGAAAGGAAACGAGACGAAGTGCTTTTATGACTGGTGGGTTTCTCGGTGGTTTCTTGATGAGTTGGAGTCGAATCAGAAGAATAGTACGCTTTATGCCACGGCGTTCTTGGCTCTTTGGTTATCCAGAGATATTTTTGATGACGACTCCGGTAAGAAGGAGATAAGGCAGGAACTTATCAAGTTTGCTATAAAACTGGCAAAAGGCGTCGTTCTCCCTATTGGCGGTTTGTTTCTTGGTTCTCTGTACGCACACTTGGATCAGCTGGTCTCGGATACGCGTGCTTCAAACGGCTATATGAAAGTGGATTCGTACATTCATGCCGCCTTTCTTCAGGCGTGGTTGTGGGAGCACTTCGAGAAGTACGCCCCAAAACCGTTGGTTGTACTTCCCGAGTCTTGGGGTGGCTCCAAGATACTGCGCTGGTCGAATAGGCGTCCAAAGATTGGCTCGAACCTAGTTGGATTTCTTGACAACTCGTACACGGTTAATTTTCGTCCATGGGCTCGGTGCATGCGTCTATAACTCAGATAAGTACCTTTGCTCCTGTTCCGAACATGTCTTTGTCTTCTGATAAAGAGGATCTGAGTGTTGGAGACATGGTGTTCATGCGAAGCTGCACGCCCGGTCATGTACCGTCTTTCTTTCGAGGATCTTGCAAAGCGATCTCTTACAACATTGATAGGGCGGCTCGGCATATGGGTTTTGACCTAGGGGTCCCACTCGTTCGTCAGCCGGTTGTTCCAGAAATCCCGTTGTCCACTGTTCTCGATGCTAGTGCTCTTGTGTCGGTTCAAAGTCTCCCTTTTCTGCTTGCGGAACGAAATCCAACAACAACCTCCAAATATAACATATTTTGGCAGGATGATTTTCTTGCTATCTATGGATTCTTGAATGATGTGGTAGAAAATCGTCGCGGTAAGCCTTCTCCTGCGATTTTAGCGGAACATCCATTGCTGAGGGATCCCAAGCGAAAATCCTCTAGCCCGAATGCAAATAGTCCCCAAGTGAAGGAGAGAAGATCTAAAAGCCGTGCTGGTGGTTTTCAGTCGGATTCGATGGCTCTACCGACTTTTAGCTCTTACAATATGCGAGTACGTATAATTTTCTTCTTGATTCAGTCGGATCGCGTATATCTTTGTCTTATTTTTGAGTGTCTGTTCTTGTGCCTTGCTTAGGGTCTTAGCAGCGTGAACGCCTTCACTAAACTTGCACGTAGTCAGAAAACTGCACCTCTTGAGACGGAAAGCAGCGATGCTGAGCCTACCCATGGAGAAGGGGAATCCGAGAAGGATGAAAGCTCAGAGTCCAGAGATGGCGAGATTAGTTCTTCCGATAGCAGTGCTGAATCTTCCGATAGTCGGTCTGAAAGCGAATCAGTGAGTCTTCTCCATGCTCTTCTTCTTCCTTCCTTCTTTCTCTCCTTTTTTTTTTATTTTTATTTTTATAGAGTGTCTAAGTCATGATATCACAGAGCGAAGCCGGTTCTCAAGACGAACTTGAGATGGAAACTGGTGAAGACACGGCTTTGTCTCCAGCCGTGTCAGCCAATCCTGATGGCTTTGAAACAGAGGCCGATCAAGATGGAAGCGTTGTTGTGACTCAGACAGCAGAGATTGCTCACGTGAATGTTGGCGCAATTTTTGTTAGGAATCCTTCGCCAATTACTGATGCAGTCGCAGGCGCCACCTTTGTTCCTCCATACCTGGTTCCTTATCCGGATCCCGTGTTTATTGGGGGATTTAGCATGCCAGCTAAACATGAGGCGTTATATACCAAGATATGGGAAAGCTACGGTCATATTTCCACGACCAAGAAAATTACTAGCCGATACGCGCTGGTCAAGCGTGTGGAGGAAGCCTTGTCTTCGATTGACGACATGTGCAACGTGACTGGTCATACGGTTTCTGAGGACGTAATCATGAGATGGAGGTTCCACCGTGACAAGTGCATAAAGTTCGAGTTCAATGCTCCTTGGTTCGTCGACGGTTTCTCCGAGGTTGAAAAGTTCTTTGGCCCAAACAAGTCGAAGGTCCTTCCATGAGACATGGTGAAGAAGCAAGAAGCGGAATTCAAAAGATTGTGCAGGCAGCTGAAGTTGAAAAGGGTGGCTCTCTAGAGCACGAGGGAGGCCTTTGCTAAGAGGAGCAAGCCGTTGTTGTAAAACTTTCCTTGAATACATTTCTGTCTTCTGAACTTCTTTATTTTATTTTTTTGAAAGGCAAATGGAAGCGCCTGGTTTATGGTTTTGATTTTCTGGATTTTTTTTTTGGGTTGATAGATAAATGTTACCTTGACGGTTTTGGATTATTTTATTGGAATGAATTGTTTTTTTTTTGGAAATGATGTTGTCTTGGTTGAAAGTGTTGCCGGCATCCCAGGAAAATCATGGAACCGTGTGTTTGGTAGATGACATGGGGTGGAACAGAACATGGCTATTGTGTTTTTTTTTTTATTCCCGTGAAAACTTGAAAAGGTAAACTACGCATCTTGTCTAGGTAGGACTTACTTGGTTTTTTAGGTCTCCTGATGAAAAAGAAAACCTTCCGGGTATAAGACCAGGTTTTACGGGAATCACCGCTGTGATTGTGGAAAGTCCCCAATCGTTACTGAGTTGTCTGATAACCGAGTCGTCGATTCTCGGGCGGATCGTTTGTTTATATCCTCTAGGAAGTCCGGCCCCAGTCGTCCCTTGCCGTGTCATGGCTGATAGTCGGATCGTCTGGTAACTGAGTCGTAGATCCCTGAACGGGTCGCCTGCTTCTATCATCTTGATGTCTGGGTCGAAGCATGAGATCGATGGTCGAAAATTGACATTGTCACCGAAATATCAACCTCCCACTGTGGTCGCCAATTGTTTGAGGGTGAAAATAGTTTCTGCTGATTTTGGTAATTTCGGGTGTGCGGGTGAGGAACAAATTTAAACCCTAAACAATATACTGCAAGGGAGTACTTTAGACTCGAGAGATCAATCTGTACAAGTCCGGCCTAAACCAAGAAATGGCCGTTCCAGACTTGCTTCGGTCACAAAGTGAAGGAGAATGGGTTGGTTTTGGGGAGGGAAGCAAGGGAAGTGATGAGACCAGAATAGTTGATTCTGGAAGAGTAGTTGTGTTACTGTGACTTGTATCAGAAAAGTGGGAAGGATAACAAATGGTAAGCTAGCAAGTATTTTCTGAGTGTTGTATATTCCCCAATGAACCTGTCGTTCGGTGGAAAAAGGTCCGGTAGAACAGCTCGATGGTTACTACAGTTATCCGAGTTCGAACTGAAGTATCAACGGTCCAAATGGGTGCGCGGGCAGGCATTTGCAGATCTATTGGCCGCATTTCTAGGAACGGATATGATGGAGATAAGTGAAGAGATACCAGGAGAAGTCGCGGAAGTCGAGGAAGAAGAACGATAGGCAATGTTTTTTGACGGGTCGTCGTATGGCTCACACGGAGGAGCCGGTATAGTTTTCGAAACACCCACTTGAGATTTGTTATCATTCGCCTTCAAGTTAGATTTTGAATGCAGCAATAATGTGGCAGAATATGAAGCGCTGATCCTAGGGCTACGTATGGCGGAAGAGCTTAAATTAGGAGAAATAGACATAAAGGGAGACTCAAAGCTAGTTACGAGTCAAATATCAGGAGACTTCTAGGTAAAAGAGCCGCATCTAGCCCCTTATCGAGCGGAAGTCCAAGAGAAGAGAGGGAGTACTGTCATCGAGCATACCAGACGAACCACTAATCGCCACGCCGATGCACTAGCCACTCTAGAAGCAAAAGTGCAATTGAATGAAGAAAACGAAGGGACAGTGGTAGTGAAGAAAAGGGTGTTACCGAGTACATGGAAAGAATACGCATCTGTTTGAGGGTGAAAATAGTTTCTGCTGATTTTGGTAATTTCGGGTGTGCGAGTGAGGAACAAATTTAAACCCTAAACAATGTACTACAAGGGAGTACTTTAGATTCGAGAGATCAATCTGTACAAGTCCGGCCTAAACTAACAAATGGTCGTTCCAGAGTTGCTTCGGTCACAAAGTAAAGGAGGATGGGTTGGTTTTGGGGAGGGGAGCAAGGGAAGTGATGAGACCAGAATATTTGATTCTGGAAGAGTAGTTGTGTTACTGTGACTTGTATCAGAAAAGTGGGAACGCTAACAAATGGTAATCTAGCAAGTATTTTCTGAGTGTTGTATATTCCCCAATGAACCTGTTGTTCGGTGGAAATAGGTAAGACCTATTTATACAAGTCGAAGTGAAACGTACTCTGGTCTCATTAAGGAATGGAAAAATGGGTGAATAAATTGGAGGAGGTGGTAACGTTAACGCATGGAATTGATGTTCCATAAAACCGTTGATGTAGTTTTACAAGTGGTAAGAAAGAATTCGATTCTCGGACTTGGGAAGTTGTTGATTTTAGATTTAAATAAAATTAATGTAGCAAATAAAAGAAAAGATAATGAAAATATTGAGAGATTACTGGGAATCAGGATTTCACCAAACTCTTTTTCTATGGTTCAATTATTAATTCTTTGACAATTATAGCTCCAAAAATAATAGTTATTGACTCTAAATCTTTGCCAAGGTAGATTTTATAAAACATTAATTGTAAATGGTAAGCATGGATTATCAAAACACCTAAGCTAAGCATAAACCATCAAACTAAATCACAACTAATTAATTTAAAATCACAATTCAAATTATATTAATGCAAAAGTTGTAAAAAGAATTTAATAAAATTACCATAGTGTTGAGAATTGGCTTCCTCCATCATCCCAGCGATGGGGTTTAGCTCATCATGGTAGAAACACGCTCAAAAAAAATTTTCATAGCTCTAAAAGGTGTTTTTATTGAAGAAATAGTATAAGACAGAATTTTGCAACGCTGTAAGGATGTTACAGACGTTACTGTTACAAGCCGGGTGTTGCAATTGAACGATTCTGAGAACGATAAATCAAATGTGTGGCAGAATAAAAGACTGTCTATATGCGTCTGTTCTTCGTGTTCTTGAGAACGACACTTCTTTGGTGTCTTCTGCAACTTCTCTTCTTCCTCTTCACCTGCTGCGGCTGCAACTCCTCCTGCAGCGTGATTTCCTCCTCTGAAGCGTACCCAAACTCCCCGACCTCCTCTATGTAAATCTCGTACACCCTTTATATAGCCAATAGGTGTAGAAAATCTCGAGAAAATCTTCCCTGGCAAGTCACAGACTTTTTTTTTTCTTTTTCTGTAAATCTTCCTTACACGTCATTGATTGAATCGTAGTTGTTCAAGACTATTCTTAGGATAGAAACAAATCTAAATCAGATATTCATTTTCCTTTGCCCACGTAACTTCCAAAAATATACCACAAAAAACCCGAGTATTTCTTTCTTCCCTGTTTAGCTTTACGTCGATGATCCGGCCCAATTCTTCTAATCCAACACTCATACCAAGCCTGTTTATCCTTAACAGACCCAAAGTGACAGAAATCCGCGATTAAATCTCAGTAAAACTCGTCCTAATTTGACGAAGAAAATTCCGCAGGTGGTAATATAGTTTTCCCGCCAAAACTTGGTTCAAATGGGGAAGAACATGGATGCCCCTTATCCGTTCATGGGGTGTGAATAGCAAGTGGTCGCCCCTTAGTAATTGAGGTGCCCCTTATCCAAATGAGGGGTCCGAATAGTAATTTTCTCCCACGAGCGCAAATACCACTTTTCGAGCCAATTTTCCCGCAAAAGCTTATTTCTCCAAAAACACCTACAACGACATAAAATACCAAAATAAGCACAAAATAGAGTACTAACATTACAGAGAATTGAGACTAATATAGACACATAAATGCGTCTATCAAATACCCCCAAACTTTTATTTGCTAGTCCCGAGCAAATCAAATCTACAAAATAAAAATCCTAACTCACTGTCGCAGGCATCGTCGATTGCATTTAGCGTATGCAATAAGCCTTTAAACCCCTAGGTGGCCCTAGTGGCCGAGTTATAGTCTCGGGAGGGTTTGCAGGAGGTGTACCCACAAAACCTTTATACTCCAGGACCTTAGCTATCTACGCGAGTAACCTTGGAAGGCACTAAAGAATCTCCTTGGTTGGCATACTTATTGACTACAGGAGGAAGTACCCTGATGCGAAATTCCGATTGATGTACACGAGTTTGCACTCAAGCATACTAAAATTCATATATAAGTCACAGATCTCTACTCAGATAGTTTCTGGACATCATAACCGGAGTCGACCAATCACATGGATAGAGTAAGAAATGGATATAGAAAAACGTAGATGGTTTTGATGTTGTTTAGGTGAACGGTGTTTCTCATATTTGTCTGAAGGCCACTGCCAAAACGAACCTATCCTAATGGACTGAGATACTGGTCTGGACTAATATCAACACACTGGCATATACAAGGGAACCAATGGTCGATAATCCTAACTCTAGGTCAACACAACTGGCATATACAAGGGTTCCGATGGTCGACTTTATTGAATTTATTCCGGTTGGTCAGATGGTCTGGTCTCAATTTTTTTTTTTTTTCATAATAATTCTTTTTTTTTTTTTTTTTTTTTTTTTTATTTTTTTTTTTTTTTTTATCTCAATCACTCTATTTCACCCTAGCAGTGGTAACAACTTGAATCGTGAGCCCCACCTAATCACTTAGACAAACATATTTTGAAGAAAACAAACAAAAAATAGAAATGAAAAGGATTCAACGAGATATGGCGAAACTACCATGTTTTTTTCTTTAATTCTAACACCTGAGCTCTGTGCTTTTATGAATAGACTCTTTAGATGTTTCCATCTAATCAGATTGGTTCCTCAACTCCTACAACCAAAATGCTTCCATCCACTTAGATTGGTTAGTGCCATCCTTAATAAGCATAAATTTCTAGGCTCTGGAGTTTATTTATTGCTACTAAAAAGTTTCTCCCATACCCCCAAACTTAAATCTAACATTGTCCTCAATGTTTTAAAGATAAAATTAAAAGCATGAACAAGGAGAAAATGTTACCATTTGAAGTAAAAGAGATAAGGAAAGATATTACCGTATCGCATGAATATTGGGTTACCTCCCAAGAAGTGCTAAGTTTAAAGTCTTCAGCCAGACGGTAAATACCACAAAATGGATAATTACCTTTCAAATCATATATCAATAGTCGAAACAACTGTGGGTCAACAAAATCAAATAAAATTGCCACAATTATTAGACAACTGCACCAAATCAGAAAAATTATCAGATAGAGCACATCCTCATCCAAGGTTTCCTGCAAGACAACTGGGTTTCTCTGTGGTGCCCACTTGGGCTTCATATGAGTGTCTTGACAAACAGATTTTTCCGAGCTATGGGTTTCTAGTTCTTTGGATTTCCTCTGGACAGTATCAGGAGGATCAGGTTGAGGAGTCGAAAGATACTCAAGTAATGCCTCAGGTATACTAGGCTCGAGTCCCAAGTTAGGGACTTCTAATGGGGTTACTTGACCATCACTACCCCCAAACTTAGGGTAGTCAATATTCTCAGATAAACCTCTAACTATTGCTTGAATTTCCGGATCCTCGGAGTCTTTAAAATACTCAAGAGCTTCTTTTAGATCATTACCCCAAAACTTAGGGTCAACATTACTCTCCATAAGGCCTAGCACTATGGCTTGAATTTGTGGGGTCTAGAGTCTTTAAAGTACTCGAGAGCTTCTTCTAGTTCAAAAGTTTGGTCACCTAACTGACTTAAGAGAATTGTCTCATCAAATTCATCTAAGGAATCACCAAATAAAGTGTCGTCCCAATTATCCTGAATTATATACTGAACTAAAGTGCTAATCATATTCACTTCCTCTGATTCATTAGAAGGTTGTCTAGTAACATTAAAGACATTTAGTTCAGTGGTCATATTACCAAAGGATATATTCATAAGTTCGGTCCTACAGTTGATTATAGCATTAGATGTGGCTAAAAATGGGCGACCTAAAATCACCGGTATTTGAGCACTAGGGTCCTGAACAGGTTGAGTGTCTAGAACAACAAAATCCACTGGATAAATAAATTTATCAACCTCAATCAGAACATCCTCTATGACACCACGAGGTACTTTGTGGACCTATCGCCTAACTTGTAGGGTCATTTTAGTCGGTTTCAACTCACCAAGACCTAGATGGGTATACACATGGTATGGGAGTAAGTTAACACTAGCTCCTAAGTCAACTAATGCCTTATCAACCATGTGATTACCAATCGTACAAGATATGGTGGGGCATCCAGGGTCTTTATACTTAGGGGTTGTTTGGTTCAGAAGGATTGAACTTACCTGACCAGCTAAAAAGGCTTTCTTATGGACATTAAGCTTACGCTTTCGTGTACAAAGATCCTTAAGAAACTTGGCATACGCAGTCATTTGCCTAATTGCTTCTAATAAAGGGATGTTAATGTTTACCTGCTTAAAAATCTCCATTATTTCGTTGAAAGTCGACTCTCTCTTAGTTGGAACTAACAACTGTGGATATGGGGCTCTGGGCACAAAATGAGATCTATCGGGAACCACATGGGCATCACTAGAAATTTTATCAGTCTCTTCAGCTAGTGGCTCCTTCTGGGGCTCATCTTGGGAACTAGAATGGGAACTAGAAGGTGGATCTACAGTATGTCCACTATTAGGCATGGCTACCTTATTGTCTACCGTTTTACCACTCCTAAGGGTTGTTACAGAGTTCACATGATTGAACTCTTTCTCTCTAGAGGATACTTCATGAATTGCTCTAGTGTTGGGTAGTGGTTGATTGGGGGACTTTTCCTTTTCTCTTTCGCTCAAAAATTCTGCAATTATACTAACCTGATTTTTTAGCTTTGAAATAGCCTGAGAGTTTTCCTGTAAACCTTTCTCAATTGTTAGCTTAAACTCTGCAGTGTTATGCGATAAGATGGTTAGAGACTCTTCTAAACTCATTATTTTTATCCGACAGGTTCTGATACTGCTCTGGCCCTAAATGGTTCTTAGTATACCCAAAACTTGGGAGAGCCTGGGAAATACTAGCCTGACCTTGACTCTGGCCCTTAGACCAAGAGAAATTCGGGTGGTTTCTCCAACCAGGGTTATATGTATCGGAATATGGATCAAATCTCTGATGGTTTTCAAACCTAGAGTTGTTATAAAGAGCATGGGCTTGCTCTTCGTATCTAGCATGGTGTGACCCTTGATTCATTTCTAAGGTTTCTAGACGCCTAAGAATGTCTGACCCATAATCAACTATATCGATCATATGGATAGGATTTCTAGGTATTTCTGGTTCTCTCATTGAAGCCCATTGCCTAGTTTTCTCGGCTAACTCGATGAATTCGTCGAAACATTCATCTGGGTCTTGATGGGTAAATTCTCCACCACTAATTGTTTCTACCTGCATACGGGTTTCACTATCAAGACCCTCATATAAAATTTGGGCTATGTGGGCTTTTTCAAAGCCGTGATGTGGACACTGGTATAACAATTCACTAAACCTTTCTACATAATCATGAAGTTTTTCACCTAATTTCTGCTTAAAGGTTTGGATAGACTGCCGAACAGCAGCAGTCTTATGATGTGGGTATAATTTCTTAACAAATACCTCTACAAGACCATCCCAGGTGGTAATTATTTTAGAAGGAATAAAATGATACCACTCTTTGGCTTTATCATAAAGAGAGAAGTGAAACAAACGTAACCTAAGCACATCTTTGGAGACATTCGGATAGTTCATTGTGTCACAAACCATTTCAAAGTCTCTTATATGGGTATATGGGTTCTCATTCTCTAATTCCCTAAACTTACGAAGCAAGCCAATAGTCTCAGGTCTAATATAAAATTGGACCGTAGAATCTGGTGGAACTACACCTGGGTCACGCACTACCCTAGACGGGTTCAAACGATCCCTAAGGGTTTTTACTGGGACCTCATCATCATTTTCCTCAACCATTTCGAAAAAAATAGAAGTATTGAGGATATTTTCCTCACCGTGAGAAGAACGTCCACAAATAGGACTTTCTAGATTAAGGTAGTCAAGATTCTTGTTTCCTAAAATACCACTTCTAGGTTTTTCACGCATAAACCGTCCTAGAGCGTCTCTCTTACGTTCTGGCATACAAGAATTCAACAAAATGCGCACATGCAAATGCTGGGCTAACTAATTTAGGTAAGCTTGGGTTACCTACAGCGAAATATACCCAAAGGTACGAGGATGAGGTTTGTGGACTTTCAGCTGGTAACTCCCATAAGGCCCAAGGCACGGGTTCAGCTTACTAATCCACCAGTTTTCCTAAACTCGGTAGTCTGACGAAGGTGCAATTGGTGTGTGCAGTGTTTTTTTTTTTTTTTTTTTTTAATGATTAAAGTACTAAAAATAAACACAAACAAATAAAAGAAAATTACAAGTCCAAAAATAAATAAAAAACTACCAAAAATAAAAGTCCTTAAAAATAAAATCTTCGGCTTTCTCCTTTTATGGCAAGTCCAACTTTTCAACTTCCGTTTCAAGCAAAACCTGCACAATAAAAAAAAATACCAAAGACGTAAAATAGAACAAAAAAAATAATCTAATAAAAATAAAATATATACAAAACCTAAAAAAAAAAATGCAAAACCTAAAACCTAAACCTAAATACAAGTCCGCGTCGGCGGCGCCAAAAACTGATGTAGTTTTATAAGTGGTAAGAAAGAATTCGATTCTCGGACTTGGGAAGTTGTTGATTTTAGATTTAAATAAAATTAATCTAGCAAATAAAAGAAAAGATAATGACAATATTGAGAGATTCTGGGAATCGTGGATTTCATAGAACTCTTTTTCTATGGTTCAATTATTAATTCTTTGACAATTATAGCTCCAAAAATAATAGTTATTGACTCTAAATCTTTGCCAAGGTAGATTTTATAAAACATTAATTGTAAATGGTAAGCATGGATTATCAAAACACCTAAGCTAAGCATAACCCATCAAACTAAATCACTACTAATTAATTTAAAATCATAATTCAAATTATATTAATGCAAAAGTTGTAAAAAGAATTTAATAAAATTACCATAGTGTTGAGAATTGGCTTCCTCCGTCATCCCAGCGATGGGGTTTAGCTCATCATGGTAGAAACACGCTCAAAAGAATTTTTCATAGCTCTAAAAGGTGTTTTTATTGAAGAAATAGTATAAGAAAGATATTTGCAACGCTGTAAGGATGTTACAGACGTTACTGTTACAAGCCGGGTGTTGCAATTGAACAGTTACAGAGAACGATAAATAAAATGTGTGGCAGAATAAAAGACTGTCTATATGCGTCTGTTCTTCGTGTTCTTGAGAACGACACTTCTTTGGTGTCGTCTGCAACTTGTCTTCTTCCTCTTCACCTGCTGCTGCTGCAACTCCTCCTGCAGTGTGATTTCCTCCTCTGAAGCGTACCCAAACTCCCCGACCTCCTCTATGTAACTCTCGTACACCCTTTATATAGCCAATAGGTGTAGAAAATCTCGAGAAAATCTTCCCTGGCAAGTCACCGACTTTTTTTTTTCTTCTGTAAATCTTCCTTACACGTCATTGATTGAATCGTAGCTATTCAAGACTCTTCTTAGGATATAAACAAATCTAAATCAGATATTCATTTTCCTCTGCCCACGTAACTTCCAAAAATATACCACAAAAAACCCGAGTATTTCTTTCTTCCCTGTTTAGCTTTACGTCGATGATCCGGCCCAATTTCTTCTAATCCAACACTCATACCAAGCCCGTTTATCCCAATGGACCCAAAGTGACGTAAATCCGCGATTAAATCTTAGTAAAACTCGTCCTAATTTGACGAAGAAAATTCCGCAGGTGGTAATATAGTTTTCCCGCCAAAACTTGATTCAAATGGGGAAGAACATGGATGCCCCTTATCCGTTCATGGGGTGTGAATAGCAAGTGGTCGCCCCTTAGTAATTGAGGTGCCCCTTATCCAAATGAGGGGTCCGAATAGTAATTTTCTCCCACGAGCGCAAATACCACTTTTCGAGCCAATTTTCCATAAAAGCTTATTTCTCCAAAAACACCTACAAAGACATAAAATACCAAAATAAGCACAAAATCGAGTACTAACATTACAGAGAATTGAGACTAATATAGACACATAAATGCGTCTATCAACCGTTAACGCATGGAATTGATGTTCCATAAAAAGAACGTTTCACCATTAACTCCCTGTATTTACTAACCGCCTCATCCTTATGACACTTCCTTATAACGGGCGTAGTGTACGCCGCATGCTGTAAACCGCCAAACCAATACCCAAAGAGGATCCCCCAGTTTGTGATATGTGTTGATGTCTCGAATATTTTCGTGGAAAACATGTAGCATGTTGTTGTTGCGTGGCAAGTCGCACTGGGGAGACTTGCTAGCTTGGTGACCTTCGACGGTCGAGATTTTGCATCTCAAGAGGAAAGATAGCCGTTGATCGTTACGCGCTTTCGTTTTGGTAGCCGCGTAGGGAAGGCCAGCATAGTGGCACGGTTAGGTTGGCATGTCGTTGGCATGGCACGGTTTGGCGTGGCCAAACTTAGGTTTTCAGGCCAAAGGTTACCATGCGTTGTCTGGTAACCTTTGATGGCTAGGATTTGCTCCTGGGATTGAAGGGGGACCGTTGATCGTCGCACTCCTTCGTTTTTGGTAGCCGCGTAGGGAAGGCCAGCATGGTGGCGCGGCTAGGTTGGCATGTCGTTGGCATGGCATGGTTTGGCGTGGCCAAACTTAGGTTTTCGGGCCAAAGGTTACCATGCATCGTCTGGTAACCTTGGATGGCTAGGATTTACTCCTGGGATTGAAGGGGGACCGTTGATCGTCGCATGCCTTCGTTTTTGGTAGCCGCGTAGGGAAGGCCAACATAGTGGCGTGGCTAGGTTGGCATGCCGTTGGCATGGCATGGTTTGGCGTGGCCAAACTTACGTTTTCGGGCCAAAGGTTACCATGCGTCGTCTGGTAACCTTGGATGGCTAGGATTTGTTCCTGGGATTGAAGGGGGACCGTTGATCATCGCACGCCTTCATTTTTGGTAGCCGTGTAGGGAAGGCCAGCATGGTGGCGCGGCTAGGTGCGTTTGGCATGGTGGGGCCAAGGGCTTAGCATGCCGTTGGCACATGGTGCGGCTAGCACGGCTAGGGCCAAGGCAAGGTGCGGTTTGGCTTGGCATGGTGGGGCCAAGGGTTTGGCATGCTGTTGGTACATGGTGCGGCTAGCATGGCTAGGGCCAAGGCAAGGTGCGGTTTGGCTTGGCGTGGTGGGGCCAAGGGTTTGGCATGCCGTTAGCACATGGTGTGGCTAGCATGGCTAGGGCCAAGGAAAGGTGCGGTTTGGCTTGGCATGGTGGGGCCAAGGGTTTGGCGTGAATGGTTTGGCTTGGCATGGCGGGGCCAAGGGCTTGGCATGCCATGGGCGCATGGCTAGCACGGCTAGGGCCAAGACAAGGTGCGGTTTGGCTTGGCATGTGAGGCCAAGGGTTTGGTAGGTATGGCTGGCATGGTTTGCCATTGGCACAGGGGTGCGGCTAGCATGGTTGGCATGCCTTGGCGCGGTAGATGTGGCTGGAATGATTTTCCATTGGCACAAGGGTGCGGCTAGCATGGTTGGCATGCCTTGGCGCGGTAGGATGTGTCTGGCAGGATGAGCCATTGGTACGTGGGGTGCGGCTACATGGTTGGCATGCCTTGGCGCGGTAGGTGTGGCTGATACGATTTGCCATCGGCACAGGGGTGCGGCTAGCATGGTTGTCATGCCTTGGCGCGGTAGGATGTGGCTGGCAGGATGAGCCATTGGTACGTGGGGTGCGGATAGCATGGTTGGCATGCCTTGGCGCGGTAGGTGTGGCTGGCATGATTTGCCATTGGCACGGGGGTGCGGCTAGCATGGTTGGCATGCCTTGGCGCGGTTGGTGTGGCTGGCACGATTTGCCATCGGCACAGGGGTGCGGCTAGCATGGTTGCCATGCCTTTGCGCGGTAGGATATGGCTGGCACGATTTGCCATCGGCACAGGGGTGCGGCTAGCATGGTTGCCATGCCTTGGCACGGTAGGATGTGGCTGACAGGATGATCCATTGGTACGTGGGGTGCGGCTAGCATGGTTGCCATGCCTTGGCGCGGTAGGATGTGGCTGGCTTGATGAGCCATTGGCACGTGCGGTGTGAGAATTAGGGTTTTGGTTTTTCGAAACCCTAATTAGTATTAAAAAAAAAGGTACATTGGTAATTATCTCGCGGACAAATTAAATGGTTCAATAAATGTGCTTGGTTTGGACATTATTACTCAAGTTCTGTGACGTCACTGTCTGACTAGGGTTTTACGATTTTACCCCTAAGTTAAAAACCACCATCAACAGCAGCATTTGAATAAAAGGACGACTGGAGGAAAGCTTATATTGATGACTTAACTAGAGAAGCGGACGAACAGTTATTGCCTACAAAAGTACTAAAGCAATTAGGCATAGTGCGAAGAGCGTTATATTACCGAACACCCGGAGGAGACTTATCACGTTGTGAGGGAAAATAGAGGCACAAGAAATATTAAGTCATGTGCACATAGAATCCTGCGGACAGACAGGAGAAATTCCGCTATACCGTCACCTACAGAGGATGGGGGTATATTGGCCAAACATGGCGGTCAGAAGTAGTACAAGATAAATGCGAAGATTTCCAAGTGCCCCCACAACAAGCAGAAGTATGCAACGCAGAAATAGTAGGCGGAGACAGACCATACATAGATTTCATTCAAAGATGAACGTCACGCAAAATAGACAAGACGCGCTCAAGATTCAAATGGAAAGTCGAGTCGGTTCTTTATGAATGAAGGAGTACTTTATAGGAAAATCTACGGGGATACGGTACTACGTTGTTTATCACGAGAAGAGGCAGAGATAGTAATGACCACATCTCATAGTGTGGAGCATCAGGGTATGAGAAAGCTTTTCCTACAACTGTATGATGGAGGATTCTATTGGCCCACAATGGAATTTGATACATCCGAGCATGGGAAGAGGTGAAAGCAGTGTCAAAGTCACGGACCGCTAATCCGCACTCCGCATACGTTGCTACACAGTGTCGTTACCCCATGGCATTTCCATAGATGGGGACTCGACATTATTGGACATATTAGTCCAACCTCATCCGGACGGCATAAGTATATCATAACCGCAACCGAGTATTCTTCAAAATGGATAGAAGCCATACCACTTAGTGTTTACTCCGGAGCCGCTATTGAAGCATATATCAAAGAGTACATTATATGTCGGTTCGGCGCACCAATGATCATCCGCTCGAATAATGGAACCTCCTTTGTTAACCAAACCGTCAAAGAATTGTTAGATCAGTACGTCATTAAGTTTCATACCTCGATTATCTATTACCCTCAGGGGAACGGGCAGGCGGAAGCCATCAACAAAATATTATTGAGGATATTAAGCCAACTGGTACACGATCACCACAGAAGTTGGCATGAGCAGCTGCCGCTTGCACTTTGGGCATACCACATTTCTAAAAGAAGCTCAACTGGGGCTTCACCTTATTCCTTGGTGTATGGGGAGGATGCCATACTACCAGCTGAAACTGTTATTCCTTCAGCACGAGTAGCCATGGCGAGTCTCAATACCTCTGACGAGGTTAGTCGATTTGCCCACCTTGATACTTTGGAGGAATAAAGAGCCGAACGGTTTGCGCACAAGTATAGGCATCGAACCACGAGGTATTATAACCAGAAGGTAAAGGAAATAACCTTCTCCATAAATGATGTAGTCATGAAAATTGATTCGCACGTTCAACGCAATGAAAAAGCAGGAAAATTCGCTGCAAACAAGGAAGGCCCGTACATGATCAGTGAAGCGGAGGAAAGTGGATATTACTACCTCAAGCGGATGAACGGATCCGGATCAATACCCCAATCAATGGTAAATGGATAAAAATATATTATGCATAATAACTAAATGTACGTCCGATGGTGATTATCAATAATATAAGCACTCTTATCTTAAATATGTGTCACAATGAATATCCCCGAAGTCCGGCTAGGTTCGTGCATGACCAATGAAGTTCACCAATAGACCCGAGTCTGGCTAGGTTCCGTGCATAACAATGAAGTGCACCAATAGCCCCGAGTCTGGCTAGGTTCCGTGCATGACCAATGAAGTGCACCAATAGCCCCGAGTCTGGCTAGGTTCCGTGCATGACCAATGAATTGCACCAACATCCCCGGGTCTGGCTAGGTTCCGTGCATGACCAATGAAGTGCACCAATAGCCCCGAGTCTGGATAGGTTTCGTGCATGACCAATGAAGTGCACCAATAGCCCCGAGTTTAGATAGGTTCCGTGCATGGCCAATGAAGTGCACCAATAGCCCCGAGTCTGGCTAGGTTCCGTGCATGACCAATGAAGTGCACCAATAGCCCCGAGTCTGGATAGGTTTCGTGCATGGCCAATGAAGTGCACCAATATCCCCGAGTCTGGCTAGTTTTCGTGCATGACTAATAAAACGCACTAAGATCCTTAAGGATGTGACTATAGACACAGCATATGAGATAAATGTTGGTCCTGACTATTTGAGCAACAATTTGCTTGATCGCCCCAGGAGAGGCTAGAATAAATGAAGCGCCAAACATAAATGCAGAAAGAGCAAAATCCCAAGGGTAAACGTTGGGCAACGATATTGCGCAGAAAATACTGAAGTCAATCAAGGATAACATAATTGATATAATTTATTAGTAGATAGGTACAAACACCCGGAGTAATACACAAAGCGGAAAAAACAAAGTGTTACATGGATAAAAGCCTAATAAGATACTCTAAAGAAACGAAGTCATTACTGAGCGCGCGCGTCTTAGCCTACCACGTGCAAAGGCTAAATCGTTCTCTCGATATTCCATCCGGGAACGAGCGTCAGAAAATATTTCAAATGCCTTATCCGAGGCCATGGTGTTCTCCACTGAAGGGTCGACTCGATAAGCACTCAACCCATCCACATATAAATCCATTGCATGAAAATACTGCATATGGCTTACTTCAAATACATCCTCACACTCACGTACAAGTCGGGCATTCCCAGTAACAGTAGCTTGTAACAACTCCATTTTATGTTTTTTAAGGAACAAAGATAATGCACTGACTGACTCTCTCATGACTTCTAATCATTCTCTTCTGATAATCTCAAGGCTATATATATATAAAAAAAAATGGGTCAATTCAAATTCAAATTCTCTCCCAAAGGGAGTAACCAACGTTGGCACAGAGGCCAGCGAAAGCACATAACCATTCTTGATTGGTGATATTGTTTCTATGATGCATGATTTGTTGTATATCATATGTACAAAAATATATTGAATGAGTTAAGTGTTAAATCTATGTAAACCAAGCATGAAAAACTTTGTAGTTCCTATAAGAACGAAATGCATATAAGTTTTATAAGTCAACATATATTTTGAAACAAGCTCTTAACCAATTGAATGAGAAATTTGATTACTTGGATAACTCAAATAGTTTCAAAATTGATTAGGGTGACAAAAGCATAAGATTGTATGTTATATATGCAAAAGGGGCTCGCTGAATTTGTGTTATAACTCATATGTTGTTCATGAAACTGGAGACATGTTTAGTTTACTATTTGACATGAAAGACTTGAGTGAAGATAATACATATGCTTGAATTGATTTTGTTCTTCATTTGAATCTATTTCACTACAATAAAATGTTTTTTTTTAAAGAAATATAAATATATATATAGTTTGCATGTAAACTAGTTTTCACTTTTTTGATTTAGTACTAATGCTTTTGATATCGTGCGTTCTTGCACTAAACATGAGTATGGTAGCTTAGTATGTCTCTATGCTACGCAGTGTAGTCAAAATCGCTCTCCAAGGCCGATTACTCACCGAGTAATCGCTACAAGCTCTATGACCGAGGCGATTTCCAATTCCAAGGCCTCTCTGATCTTTAGCAATTAAGACGGCCGATTTGGACTGATTTTTTAGCAAAACGAGTTAACGATTTTTCTGAGTTGGCCTTGCATGCACTTAAATCAGAAAATAAAATATTCATAACCCTTAGATAAGAGTTATAAAATAGAAAAACCTCTAAATACATGATAAATACGTTCAACATAACAATATTACACACTTAATTACATTATAATGTTAAAATTTTAATTTTAATTAGGTACAAATCATGACTTATGAGCAGCAATATATAAATTATTAATAAATAGATTCCGAGTATTAGACCGAGTTTTGGCGATTTCCAAGTCCGAACTTATTGCTCCTCGCTCCAAGCTCCCCAACCGAGTAGCACCGAGGAACGATTTCGATTACTTTGATGCTACGTGATTGACTATATATATTTTTTTTGTAGTGGGCGTTTAATATATTGCTTCCGCAATGGGGGTTTTATATTCAGATTTACCAATCCTAGTATGGAAAATTGGTAAAATATTGAGAAGGTTATGACGTGTTTCAAACACATTTTACACCTAGAAGTACACTATCTAAATGTTTACCGAAATCCTTTATGGATACTGTGAAGCTGATTGGAAATACTTTCGGATGAATCCTCTATGAGATGGAGCGATTCAGTCCTCTACTAGATAGAGGAAGAACAAACATATTAATCCAATGCGATAGTGCCGCGGCTATTGCAAGAGTTGATAACTGTTAATTACAACGATAGAGCCGACATATATGGTGATTGAAAAGCATTTTTGATGTTATGAGAATGGATTATATATGGTCTGAAAAGATTTATATACATCTTATGGGATGATGTCGATGCCCATTGAGAATTGAGTCATTTGTGATGGATACCCACCTGGAAATAGGTTCAAAGGAATAAGTTCAAAAGGAATAACGATTCACAAATGATATGAACATAGTTGTTTGTGATGGACACCCAACCTAAAAAGTCAAGATTCCAGAAGTAGGTTCAAAAGGTAATCCCTACATATGAATGGAGATCCCAAAATGTAGGTTCAAATGGGGCTAAGTCAAGGATAATGTATGTGAACACAGAATCATGCTTTAGAGAATTCATCCCTCGGCATGATATCCTAAAGCGGGTTAAAGTTGAGTTTTTGTTTTTGTTTTTAAAACTTTTAATGATGTTTATATCTCTATTTAGAGTGGGGTACTTAGCTAAAGGAGTACTCTTGATAAACTCACCTATATGGATGTGAAAGTGTGGTCAATTTCTATGAGAATACGGGCAGTTCTCTAGATCATTCATTAAACCGGGATTCAAGCACGGGTAGTAACGTGTTGGCTTTAGACTTTACACTAGTATAGCTGTGTGTGTTAAATAATATTTTTATATCCAAGAGTTCAAAGACTTATGCTCACTCTATGGTTAGATTTTGAGAGAGTCTAGCACTATGTAAAGGTTCAAAATCGAAAAATACCTTTTGTTTTGGGGTAAAAACTGATTCTGTTGGAAATGGTAAATTGAGTGTGCTGCCGAGAAACGAATCTAAACCCTAAACAAATATACTGCACATGAGTACTTTAGATTCGAGAGATCAATCTGTACAATTCTGGCCTAAACCAAGAAATGACCATTCCAGTCTTGCCTCGGTTACAAAATGAAGGACATGGGTTGATCTTAGGGAGGGAAGCAAAGAAGGTGTTGAGATCAGAATGGTTAACTCTGAAGGTGTGGTTGTTTATGACTTGTATCAGAATGTGTAACTTGCTTACGGAATATAAGCTATAAGTTCTTGGTGTTTTCTGGACACCAATACCCTGATGAACATCCCCCAATTTGTGACATGTTTGATGTCTCGAGTATTTTGTAGAAAAATATGTAGCAGGCTGCTGAGTGGGTCTTGCCTGCAAGACCTGATTATTCTGACCAATCACGCGCAAGCTAGGCGGCAGGCAGTCATACGTGACAATTCAAGTTGTGAGACTTGCTGCAAAAAATAGCATGTAATGCTTTTAGGTCAAATAATTAAATCAATATTTATAAAACATCGTTTGTAATCGATGCGTATGAAGCATCGCTTTTAAGCAAGTAGCTCAAAGATTTGATATTTATGAAGCATCGTTGTATAGAGCTTGTTTAAATTAGTCGCGGGATTTAGTGTCTTAAAAGGACCGCGGTCAGCCATCTTTGGGAAGTTGACATGAGCTGCTCGAGCGGGCCCAGGGCAAGTCGATCAACCCTTGTGAAAGGGGGGCGGCTGGTGATCACTACGAAACCTTATTGGTTACTCAGAATTGGATCTAAGACGGTCAATTTTGCTAGCAAAGTTGGACGGCTAAGATGCTTTGCGGCAGTTATGCGGTGCCGTTGAATTTATTAATACTTTTTTATGCAGCGCGACTAGCCTGCTTTGGGCAGCTGCCAGGATCTGTTCGAACGAGTTGGGGACTGGCCGATCGGTCCATACAGGAGAGGGGCGACCGGTGATCATGGCGGCATCTCATTGGTTCCCCAAAAACAGATGTAGGCCGGTCAATTTGGCTGGCGAAGTTGGATGGACGAGATTGCTTTGCGGCAGTAATATGCTGCCGCTAACAGAAATTAGGGTTTTAAAAGCCGTGCAGCCAACCCTATTTGAGAAATCGGCTTGAAGCTCTTCTCGCAGGTTGGGAGGGCTCCGATTGGCCGAGGTATTATTGGGCCCACCGGTGTGCATGATGGTGCTTGTACGGTCGCACCAGGAGGCGTCCAAGTTTGACAATTCAGCCGGCCAAAACGTGCGGCCGTGATCGTTTTATGACTGACATGGGCAGCTTATATTCGATTCCATAAGGAATTAGGTGTGTCGACCAGCCAACTTCCACTTTTAATTAAAAGTGTATGCTGCGCATTTAGAGCGATTTGATTGGTCGGAGGAAAAGAGGGGCCAGCATGCAGTAATATGAGGCGTGGCCGGCCGGCCATGGGAAGTGCCTGCTAGGGCAAACCGACCGGCCAAGTGGCGTGGACACGCCTCCTTTTATTGCTACCTTTATTTGTCGCAGTTTCTCTTAATTTCTTGTTTTCCAATTTTTTAATAGGATCTTGCTCCTACTAGCTCTATGATGGATCAATTTCCTAGTTTGCCTAGGTTTGGTCTCGACCAATAGGGTTCGAGATATTGCGCAGGCCGCAAAAAGACCTAATTTTATAAATTAATAGAATTAGGTTGGCAAAATTGAATTTTGTGAGATGCCACAAAATCAATCAGTTTCTGGTGAATTTTGTGCGTTCATACAAAAATCACTAATTTTATCTCAGAAGGCAGCATAACTTTGTGTGCCTCTGATTGAGTACTTCTGTGCACATCTTAATCCCGACACTTCGGGAAATTCATGCCACTCAGCTGCGAGCGAACATTAATTTTCATGTCATGTCAACATCAAGAGTTCGGCTGGGGAACATGGCGTAGAATAAATACTCGACAGGCCATGCATTAGTGAGTAATGCAGGCAGGAGATAAAATTTATAGAATATTTAGGATTGTTGCTGCACGCACCATTCTGGATAAATTTTATATATAAACATACTGAATTGCTCAATACATATGTGAGTAAAGAGACCTAGGCACTCATTACTTTTAAATGACTCTGTTTCTTTGCAGAATGACAACACATTAAATACAGGGTCTTACAATTTTAGCCCTGAACTAAAAACCACCATCAAACACCTTTACTTATGCACATCACTATATGGATCTTGCTTAATATTTTAAAAATACAAGTGCGGGATTTTTGGAAAAATATGTTTTAAAACAAAAATATATATCCATTTATTATTTTTATTAAAATTATTTATAATAGTCTTAACGATCTTCATAAAAGAATATTATTTTTTGTTATAAATTTCTTGACCGTTTCATATTACAAGAGTAAATGATTTTTGTCAATTCGTATTAATGTTTTCATTAAACTCATTTAAGATCTTTTGACTACAAAATAGATTTTGGTTGGAAAAACAATTAGAGAGTTTTTTCTTTAATGTTTTTAGAGTTTTAAAGAAAAATAAGAATATTTTGAGAGAAAGAAAATTAGCGTGTGATCATCAAATATTCGATTTTGAGAAAGAATAGAAGTGTACAAGTATCACATACTCTCAAAGTGAAAGAGTGATTATGAAATAGATTTACTCGGTTGTTTTATCCTGGGGGCGACGCGACATGGAAGAACTGCTTGCACAATCTTGGGCAGAGCCGCAAAACTTCTTAAAAAGAGCGACTTGGTTGTGACTCAGGCATAACATTTTTTATTTGTTTGGTTTATGATTGTTTTTGAAAACGCGGGGGTATAACAACCACACCCAATATTTCGTTCGCCAATCTGTATGGACTAAACTCCAATATAATTCCGAAAGCACCAACTTAAAAGTGAGACTCAATCAAGAAAGATATCAAAGAGCTTTATTATTTCTCAATACAATCAGTAAATCAACTAGATAGAAATCCGTGAGACTGATTGATATGAGAATAACTCAGACGGTACCAAAGACCAATGTCCGAGAGTCAATCAAGTTCTACTAACAAGCAAGGTTGGATTTATCTACTATGATTGAACTACGCACAACCTGTGATATTTCAATTATATAAACAAATATAATGCAGAAAAGAAATAACACAGACACCAGAAATTTTGTTAACGAGGAAACCGCAAATGAAAAACCCCAGTGACCTAGTCCGATTTGAACACCACACCGTATTAAGCCCTACATACACTAGCCTACTACCAATGAACTTCGGAATGGACTGTAGTTGAACCCTAATCAATCTCACACTGATTCAAGGTACAGTTGTGCTCCTTACGCCTCTTGAATCCCAGCAGGACTCTGCGCACGTGATTCCCTTAGCTGATCTCACCCACAACTAAAAGTTGCTACGACCCAAAGTCGAAGACTTGTAAATAAATTTGTCTCCAACAGATAAGTATATTCTGGTTGTTGTTTCCGTCTTTAGATAAATCAATGTGAACAAGAAATTCAACTAATAATCCGGTCTTATACTCCCGAAGAGCAGCCTAGAAATATTAGTCACCTCACAATAACCTAACTAATTAATAGAAGAAGTTATTGCAGAATCACAAGAGTCTTAGACGAAGAACTGTTGTGATTACTTTTTATATCTTACCTATCGGAGATAAATCTCGAGAAAATCTTAGAGAAGATTAAACTCAATACAATAGAAAAAATAAGATCAGAATATGCAACTACAGAGAAAATAGTTAGATCTGGCTTCACAAATCCCAAATGAAGTCTTCAAGTCGTTAACCTAATAATGGTTTTGGAAAACCTTAGGTTAATGGAGAATCGACTCTAGTTTGCACTAGGACACACGAGAGTGTCGGGATTAGGTTTCCCAGATGCTAGAGTTCTCCCTTATATAGTCTTTCAAATCAGGGTTGCTTGCAATCAAAGCTAAGATAGCTTTGTAACAAAGTAATTGATATTCACCATTAGATAAAATCCTTATTTTAAGATTCAAGCTAAGTCTGCTTAGAAAATAAGCAATCAATCTCTATAGTTATATGGTATTAGCTTGATACACACAAATAAAATATACCTATATTTATATATGGATGAACCGTACCTAAACGTGTATAACTGTTGGCTATATAACAGTTAACCGAAGTTAGCCACATGAACACTTATAGTTTTTCCGCATTCATCTAACATTACTAGATCAAATATGATGATCAATCAATCATGATAGATAATCAAATGAATCTAAATGTGTTTCAAGAGAGTTTTTCAAATGTTCATCATCTCATAAAAATATATATCAACCATTTGAAATATATTCGGTTTGTAATTGTACAAAGTACTTATACAAGAACCAATTCATGAACATAATGCCACGGTTTGCAAAAAAAGTTCGCATACCTTATTTCATTAAAGTTCCAGGGACTTTAGTTCGCAAACGAACCTGATTTCATGAGTATGAATTTCATACTTTTCGATTTGAGAACCTAACCACTGTGTCGCAAACTGAGTATGCGAACCACAGTTCCGGACTTTGGCCTAGTCATGTCGTTCGCAAACAGAGTACGAACAACAACTTCGGACTTAACCTTGTCTATCCGTTCACAAACAGAGTACGCGAACAACAATTCTAGACCTTTTCACAGGTAAACCCGTTCGCAAACAAGAGTTCCAAACCTAAACTAGAACTTCACAGTGCACATACAAAGTATACATACTGTGTTATATCCGGGCATTGGTAGTCGTTCTAAACTCTCATTTAATCATTGAAACATCTTTAGAAGACAATAATGGTAATCTTACACATACTACTAGCTTCAAGTAATTTTCAAGTGATTAATCAATCAATACGAAACTTCCCAAGTTAACATCAAATGATTGTCTCACTCAAATCATATAAGATATTCAAGGTAATTTTCACATGATCATCTTGACTTAATATTTAGTTTCCAACAAATAAATTGTCTACAACTAAACTCGCCAAGTAGATGATGAAGTTTAATCTAAAGCTAAAAGCTTCCAATACGTATTTCGATAAATATATAAACGAGATAAACTTGGGTCGAAATTTCAAATGTGTATAATGTAAAAGTCAATATAGCTATACGACTTAGTCTCTTTACAAGATAGAATAAAATAGACTTCTGAGTGATAGATAAGTTTTAGTCTCCACATACCTTTTGTTGATGAAGTTCCTCCAAGCTCTTTAGTAGATCTTCTTCTTCAATTGGTGAACGCCGTGAAGTCTAAAGCTCAACTACACACTTCTATCTTAATCCGAGACATAGATATAAGTAGACTAGAAATCAAGTACATAGTTTTGATCAATTAAACTTGACAAACAAGCTTGAAATAGCAACGCTTGTGAGTTCGACCGAGAAGTGCTCTAACAATCTCCCCATTTGTCAATTTTAGCGACAAAACTATCAATACATATGGATTACAAAATAAATAAACTTTGTACATTAGCTTCTGATCCATCATGCTTGATTTCCTTGGCTTTTCAAGTTCCTTGAATTCTTCGTTACTTCAAGTTATCCATCGATTCTGAATGTATACAACTCAGCATCATTATTCTTGAAGATATGTAGCAATAAAAATATGAAAACGAAAGATATCAATCATTGTTATTCAGTGTCATAGTATTATTATATAGAATGAAAGTCCATCACAACTTTGAAATAATTCTATGGTGATATGTATCACTTCCCCTTAGTCAATACTTCCATCTTAGAAGGAAAACCACTCCCCCTTACATAATGATCCGTAAACCATATGTATGTAGTGTGAACTACTAAATAATTCCCCCCCTTTTTGTCAATATAAATTGGCAAAGGTACGAAAACTATGGATCATAGTGAAATTCTCAAAAGATAATTCATGACTAAAGAGAAATATATCAACTTTCTTTCGATGATTTCATAGAGTCAAAACTTAGTGTATTCATCAAGGAGTTTATTAAGATACAAGTTAACCCCTTAAAATTCCACAACGACTCTCCCCACAAAGATATGGCAATTAAGCACAAGTTCATTTAGGAACTCTCCCCCATTTGATATTATTCCCAAGAGAACAACATGAGCGATCTTACTTTTACGAGAAAGAAGGATTTCTTTGGACTTTAACAAATCACATGGATTTGTATCCAGTAAACTCGAGTAAATTAACCACAAGAAGATCTTATTGATTAATTTAGCCGGAAATCACTCAACCTAAGAAAACTTACGAAGTAAATATATTATTTTCACATAATAGTGGATCAGGGAAAGATCAATACTGCGGAATTTTCTCAAAAAGTTCATTATATGTTTTATCAATATTTGTATAAATACATAATAGACTTAAATTTTGAGCATCTATGAGATAACATCATAGTTCACGAACGTAAACACATATATATCTCATAAGACATTTGCAATATATAAAACCAATAAGATTAAATATTGCAAGATCCTCTTCCAAATAACTCAGAATTTAGATAAATAAATCTAAAAACATTGCAAGATGAAAATCATTGGAAATAGCCATGTATAATCACATTATTTTCCATACCAAACCCTAGTTATCCTTCTTAAACATAAGAATAAATTCTCATAAGAAGTATCCTAAACATTAAGATTCTTGAAAAACTCTTTATCGTCCCTGATGAGCACGAAAGTGCGACGCATATTCACTCATAAATACATTAGTTGGGACTCATTTTATCACTAATAAACTTGTTTGTAGGTGTTTTTGTGAAATAAGCTCTTATGGAGAAAGTTTGTCGAAAAGTGGTTTTTGTACCCCGGAGGACACATGTTATTCGGACTCTCAGTTTTGGATAAGGGGCACTCAATTACTAAGGGGTGCCCAGTTGCTAAGGGGCACCTTCTTTGTTATTTGAAACCTATGGCTAATCGCACCCCACTCTGGTTAAGGGGACATCATCTTCAACCTTTTGAATTTGAAAAATGGCGGGAAAAATGGTGGCAGAATTAGGGTTTGGCTTTTGGAGGTGTTTGGGTGAGATTAAAGCGCTGAAATTAAATGGTTTTGTTCCTGGTACCTAAAAAGGTCTGGTATGGGTCATAGAGGATATCCCGGAGTTACTTGGTCGGATTTTGTGAGATTTTCTCGATCTTATTGGTTGGTACCAGCATGTTATATCCATTCAGGGATGGTAAGTTTGTTGGATTAGAAGAAATAGGAGTGAATGTGGTGATGAAATAAAACAGAGACACGAGAATATTTCACGTTCTCTATATCATATCCCGAGTAAAACTGAGGCTGGTTTGAGGTGTTAAAGAGTTTGACTCTGTCAGGGATGATTATAGCAACATGTAGGAGTGTGCTGGACGGAAGAAATCAACGTGCGAAGGTGAATAAAGAAATCATTTCCCATTTTGCAGCAAAGAAGGAAAGAAGATTTTATGGAGTTATTACGGAGTTATATCGATCCTGATGAGCAGTGACGGATCTGGGGGGTGGCTAACCTAGGCTGCAGCCCCCCCCAAAAAAAAAAAAAAAAATCTGTAATAGCTCATTTTCACCATGGTAATTCCTGGGAAAAATGGAAAAGCCCAGGTCTAAATTTGGATAGCCCATACAAAAGAAAATCAAACTTGACGTATCTTGAAAAAGATCTAACAAACGGGAACATATATGTAGTTGTATGACTAAGATCTAGTGATATGCAACGAGAGTGAGGACACGTTTATATGCATGCATCCAAAGAATTAAATATCTTGCTTGTATGTGATTCAAAATCTTAAAATGCTGTGTATCCTTACGGGGCAAATATGATAAATTATAAATGTAACACTTAAAATGTTACTTACATGGATAGACAGAAAAATGCCATATCTGTAGTTGCAGGAAATCCTACACTACACACCTCACTCGAATTCGCTTAATCAATCCATTTGAAGATGAATAATAATGTGGTTGTATTAATTGTTTTCTTGAAAGGTTTACAAAGAAATGTAGAACAGAGATGAAGAAATTACAATCACTCTTAATTCTCTCTCCTCATGACTTGCTTAACAATTCAAAAAGACTTTTTTTTACAACAGATTGACTCGACCCTTTATATAGGGTATTACATAGTGGATGACAACTAAGCTGTCCTTTATTTTCGGAAACATCTCGCGAAGCGTCGCGAATGTACAACTGTTTGTCCTCGCGACACTCCTAAATCTCTCCAAGTCTTCACACTTTCCTTATGTTCTGACTGTCGTCATTTATTACGTCATTTATTTTCTTTCACGCGACTCCTTCGCGACGCAGTCGTTTATTAATCTCGCGAAGTATTGCTGTCGCGATATTCTGGTCCTACATCTTGCCTCTTCTCATGTGTTCTCTGCGAAGTAGAGAGTATCATGAGAATTGATATCTTGAAATATCGTGATAGCTCATCCTTATCTATTTTAACTCCGTAATTTTTACACAGAATTTATTACAGATGTCTTTTCTTCCATTCCTTTCTTGACACGTTTTATTCAACCGCTTATTTCTGACCATTCACGTCCCCTCTCGCATTAAATGCATTTATTTTCCCAAAATTTTTTCTCTATATATATAGTTTCCTCATCCTTCCATTTTTCTCTTTTATTTCTCTCTGCAATTTTCCTTCAACTTCCCCTCTCCGTAACTTGCGCTCCCGCTACATGTAAATCTTTCTTCTTCAATTAAATTTCTCCCTTTATTTTCATAATCTGATAATGGCTTCACTAGGTCGTACGTATACTCCTTCTTTTATTGATGTTCAAAAGAAATTACAGGAAGAGGGTTTCACCTTATCAACTATTCCTGGTCAAGGATCTTCCTATATTCTTTCTTCAAAATTGTTTTTACGATCATCAATGTGATGATCATAAAATCGTAATCTCGCCGGGTCAACTCCTCACAGGACTCCCCATTCCTTTGTACAGTCCCGAGTTGCCATTATTCTATGAAATTCTTTCTCATGAGAAATTCTCGCGAGCTGTCTATCAGTTGAGTGGCGACTGTATCCGTTTAATGCTTGAATTTGCCCATCGTGGCGCTGGTAAAGGATCTTTATACCCTAATAATGTTAGGGATCCTAGGTTTGTAAATTTACAAATAGCTGCTGAAAAGTATACCGTAGACAATTTCTTTGCGAATTACTCTGTTATAAATATGAGAAATAATAAGTCTCATTTGGGGTGCTCGGCTCAAGAAGAATGATAACGTTGATGCTGACAAGTTGCTTATGCAAGATATTGATTGGCATTCGGGCAACAATAGTACCCCCCGTCATTCCAAAGATGAGAATGGTGGGTTGTTCCTTTACTTTTGAGTGGACCTTACATCGCAGGCTCATATACTCTCCCTGCACACCTCGCGAACTATCATCCTTGGGAGTTTAAGTGGCCTGAAGAATTAAATGAGGTATATTTCCTTTTTTCAATTTTGCTTTACGACATTTTATCCCTCTTTTTATCTACTAACTTTCAAAAAATTTTAGATCGCAAGAATGAGGAGGAAATATAAAGAAAATCCAAAGCCGAGTATCCTGGCGATACTTCGATCGCTCACGGATGAAGTAAGAAACATTTTCTTTTATTATGTTAAACAATATTGTTGCCTCTGTTTCTTATCTTCATGCGTATGCGAAGGTTGAAGTTGAGGAAGCTGATGCTGCGAAGGCTAAAGGAAAGAATAAAGCTACTTTTCACAAAGACAAATCTTCTGCTCCACTTTCTAAAAAACGGAAAACCCATCTCTCTTCCCACTGTAGTTCTCAAACAGACGAGAATTCTGGCGAAAATGAAAATGAGGTTGGTACTTCTTCTGCGAGGGAGAATCACTCAACCACCTCTCGCTATGGCACAATTGTCTAGCATCTTCTCCGACTCCATGCAAGGATTGGGAGATGATCATTTAACTGCTATCTGCAAAGCTCTCACTAATATTTGCGATGCCCCGCTGTTGGAGGATAACGAGTCATTTCGCGGGGTTTCCCGAACAGTGACTTCTAGCTTCTTAAACGCTCTTAATGATTTGGTATGTTTGTATCATTTTATCTCTTTGTGATTTCAATTATAAACTTTATCTTAATTATTCCCATACTTTTCTTTGTAGTCTGGAAGAGCTTCTTTTGTTGTTGCCTCTGATCTTGAAAAAAGACATAATAGCCTTGAAAGGAAAAACGTGCAACTTAAAGAGAATATCCGAGAACAGGAGATTGAAGCTGCGTCATCTCGCAAGAAGGATGAACAAATTAAACAACTAGAGGCTGAACTTTTGTCTCAACAGAATAGAGTATCTACTCTTGAAAGCGCAAATCAGCAGCTTTATGGTATAGCAATCTTTACTCCTCAAAATTTTTTTATTTTATCTTTTACTTTTCTTTGCCTCGACTTACTATTTTCGCAGACATATATAATCTCTCTCGAAGAATCCATTCTTCTCCATTCATTTCCGAGCCCATGGATGATGATGTTCTTCTTACTCGTCTTAATGAATCTCTAAGTAGTTCCTCAAATAAGACTAACCTCCTTTCATTAAAGGATCTTCAATCCAAATATCATCTCTTAGAGATCGAACATAGATCTAGTTTAAGTTTGGCTAATCTTTTTAAACGAAAGTACGTTGACTCCAAGAAGAAAACCAAAACTTTAAGGAAGAAAATTAGCGATCTCATAGATGAGAAAGATCGTATTTCTAATGAGAGGTGCACAGCATTAGCAAAATTTCAAAAATCTCTCCTTGACGTACAAGTTGAGCGAGATGAACTCCTTCGTCGAGAATACCATGCTTAGCGAGCGAGAAGACCAAATTCGTTCACTTTTTGTCATAAGTAATGATGATGAATTTGCTCGGGATGCGAAGGTTCTAGATAATGCTAGAAATAACTTAGGTGTCGATGTTAGTCTTGGCCGAGCAAACCTCCTTGATCAAGGATATGATCTTTGAAAGAGAAGGTTGTTTATTATACTTATTTATTTTTCTCGTATCTTTTCCTTTTGCACTATTATCATTAACTCATTTCCTCATGTTTGAGAATCCGAAAAGAGACTTCAGACAAGGATTGGAGAGCTTGAAACCGAAAAAGAACAACTCGCAAAGGATTTCTCTCTTCGCGAGAATAAATATTCTAAATTGAAGCAGCAATTCCAAACTACAGTGGCAAATTTTAATAATGATGCTGTTCGTTTTCGCAACCAAGCTATGGAAATAGTTTGTAATGATCACAACATCCCTCTTCATTCATATCCTTTTCTTGTTGAAGAAGTTCCTGAGAATTTGCCTGTCTCAGATGTTTCTGATAGTGAAGCTAATGAAGAAGAAGAATCTGGCGACGAGAGTGATAGAACCAAAGAATCATATGAAGAAGAAGAACCAGCAAAGAAATAACTTCTTTTTCTTCTTTCATTTCTTGTAGTATCTGTATACATATATCTTTGACTACTGAATGTGAATTTCAACTTTGCGAGTTACATAAAATATAATCATTCTCGCGAGATATAAATATTATATCATTTTTTTTTTTTTTTTTTTTTTTTTTGCACATTATCACTGCGACAAGATCGCAAGATATCTTTGTGGATTAAGAAATCTATTGATCTTGCCTTATCATTATTTGTGTGGTCTTATTATGCCTTCCTAAGTAAAGGTCTTATTTTGCCACCCCTCGTTGCGACAAGATCGCAGGCCGTCTTTACACTTTCATATAATGACCCATTGACCTTGTCTTATCATTTCTTAAGTATTTTTGCCTCTGCAGGACATTATATTTGCGACAATATGACAGGTTTTAATGTTCTTGCGACCATAAAATCCCGTAACACTGTCGTCTTTGCGACGAAATCGCAGGACGTTCTTACATTTTCATGTAAAAACCCATTGATCTCGTCTTACCCTCGCGTTAGTATTATTGCCTCTGCAGGATCATTGCACAAATATGACAAGCCTAAATTTTCTTGCGAAAATAAAGCCTCATGACATTTGTGTCTTTTGACACTTATCAGCCTCCCTAATGGAGGGTGCCGCCTTATCTTCTCCCCGGTTGCCCCTTCAAGGAGGCGTACATCGGCCATACAAGACTAGCTCCTCCCATCCGGTCTTAACAACAACCAGTTGTTTTTGCAGCCCTCTTATCCCTTATACCTATAGGGCTTATGGTTACAAGACTGCACCCTAAGTGGAGTTTTCGGCCGTAGTGGAGCATGTGCCAAGACTTGTCAAGAGTGGTAAGGAAGTTCCATGCTCCCCGCACTCTTGACTCAACCGTGTACCTCGGCGCCTTGGTCATACACTCGACTCCTTGGAAGAGACCCTCGGGCGTCCAACCAGGGTATAACTTTATATATATAGTTGGAAATCCAAGGTATCTCCCTGGATAGGCTTTTATGGGCCCCAAATCTCCATGACCCAGTTTCGGTGAGCGGTGTAACCTTCCACCCGAGCCATGTTAAGAGATACCCCTTATATGACGTACTTTAGGTCTTACATTTTCCTCTTGTGAAATATCATTCGCGAACTAGGTGTACGCCATAAAGGTTTGTCCCATTCACTTACTCATTCATTTTATCAATTTATTCAATCATTTGTCTCATAAGTTTTCGCACAATCTCATTTCAATTTTTCAATAGATTTGTACACATTCTTCATGGCGAGATTCTCGCACAATTTTTCCGCAACCATCATCTCTGCTTCTTATCCTTATCATGCTTTTACCACTAAATTGTTATCTTTTCTCGCAATTATTCATTTTTTATACCTTTTATTCTTACTTCCTTCTGCCTCCGCATCAGTCCACCATTTCACTGTCTCCTTTGCATCATGATACTCAGTTGCTTTTGTGCATTCACTTGCAAAGATCTCTTCTTCTTTTGTTTCTATAGCATCTACCATTAATCTTTCTTTTCTTTGTTCATCCTGTACATTCTTCCTCCAACCTTTCTTTTTGTTGTTCTCTCTTGTGACTCTCTACATCCACCTCATAACATTTTTGCCCCTCTATCCAATCTCCTTTTATAATTCCGACACATTTGGGATGTGGAAACTTTATGCACTGATGGTATGTCGATGCTACCCCCAGAATTTCATGAAGCCATGGTCTTCCAATCAATGCATTGTAGGGAGACTCCACATCAACTACACAAAACAAAATATCAATTGATAACCCCTGCAAGGGTATCCTCATGTGCACTTCTCCTTTGGGCTTGTTCGCGGTACCATTGAATCCATATATTTTGTATGTTGAAGGGATCAAATCTTCATCTCTTCCTCCCATAGTTTTGTAAGTATGGTAGAAAAGAATGTTGACCGAATCACAAAAGATCAATTAATATTCTATTGATTGCCCAACAATTTTCCGCTTCATCATCTTCGCCATCAATAGGTTTCGGATTAATTTCCAGCTTCACAAACAATGGGCTATCATGTATTTCTCTTCCTTTGGGTACTTCTTCAGCCGAGAAAGAAATAATCTGCAGTTGCCACTCTTTTAGCTGCGATGTCTTCGCAACATTCATCACTTCTTTATCATCAGCATCCCTTGCGAAAACTCTACTAAGTACACTGTCATGAAAATCTTCAATAGTGCGGTATGAGTGTACAATGGAGTTGCAAAACAAATTTTTAGCCTTTGCCCCAACTTCTATAACAAATGTTTCTTTTCCCTTTGCCGGTGGGGGTGGTAAATGTTGAACTTTCTCTTCTTCTTTTAAAAAGTGATTTAGCTTCCTTGATAAATCATTCTTAGGATAATTCTCTTGATGTTTCTGCAGTCATTTGTTAGGTGCCCATGAAAGCGATGGTAAGAACAGAACTCGTGACTTCTATCTCCAGGTGGTGGTTCACTTCCCATGTTCCATGGTGCAGGTATGTTTTCCATCAAAAGTATTGCTTCCCATATTTTTTCCACACTGGCATTCAATGGCGGCATTTTAATTTCCTCCCACACTACTCTGTGACTTCGCTATCCTCTATGATAACCCCGCCTCTCGGCCTCCATAAGTCTCTTGCGAATTATGCCTTTGACCTCCATAGGTTTCTTTGCGGTTGATCAAGCCTCGGATCTTATTATTCCCACCGCGATTGTAATAGTTCCTTTCTTTCTCAAATTCCTCCTGATCTCGACTTCCCATGGCTACTAACTTTGGTTCTATATCAACTGCTTTTCTTTCTTGTTGACCTTGCGATGTGCTCGCCACTTTGTGTACAAGTTGAGGTAATAAACTTCCATTCGCGATGCTAGAATTTGTGTTCGCCACCGGATAAGATTCCATCTCGTTCTGTCTTTCTTCTAAAGCGATATATTCTTCCTGGAGCTCTCGCAATTCAGTCATTGTAATCGTATTCTTGACTCTAAAAACCTAAACATACAATAGATTGGTTGCGAACATAGCATTTATGAATGACAGTATGAGGTATCTTTCATCTACCCTTCCGGCCATCTCGCTGCACATCGTCTTCCATCTGACAGTTAGATGTCTCAAACTCTCGCCAACTCTTTGTTTTAGCCCAAATACATCTTCAATACCAGGTCGCGAAGAGTTGTTACTTATATACGCCCCTAAGAATATAGCGTGTAAATGATTGAATGATGTGATTGTATTCCTTGGTAAACCCTCAAACCATTTCAACGCTTCTCCCGTTAAACTCGACGCGAAGTATTTGCATAATATAGCGTCATGGTTTTCCCATTGTAGCATACATCTCACGTAAGCCTTGATATGTTGTACTGCACAAGTTGATCCATCAAAAATGCTAGTTAGCGCTGGAAAGTTGCATTTTGGGGGTATTCCTCCTAACTGCACTTCTAATGTAAAAGGATTCTTCGCAGCCTCCGCGATAGCTTCATCTAACTGCCTTCTCCCTCCTCCTTCTCTTCTGTTGTTCAATATTCCTCTCATCTCTCGCCAATTATCGCGAGAATTTGTTCATTTGCCTCGTAATTTTAATTGATCGGTCTCTTTAATTCTCGCTTCTCCTTCTTCGTTCATGTCTACTTTTTTGTATTCTTTCGTATTCTTCGTTAATATCACCATTGTTGCGATTTCGCTCGCGCCTCCTCTCTCGATTATCATGATTATTCTGCCGGATCGCCTCTTCCAATTCCCGATTTTCCATTTCTGCTCTCAATCTTTTCTCTCGCGGGCTAGACGTGCTTGCTCAATGTAATGCTTTTCAATATCATCTTCAATTTCCTTTTGTTTCCTTTGTGTTTCTCTCCCATGTAGTGCTCTTCTTCTTTCCTCCCGATTTTCTTCATTAATTGGGTTATTAAATCCTCGAGGCCGCCTATCTTCTTGATTTCCATCATCGTGATTGTTTACCAAAATATAACGATTTTCTATTAGTTCTCTCTCTTCGCGACCTCCTTCGCCATGATTTAACTTTCTTTCCATATTTTCTTCATTAATGTTCTATGCAGGTAATGTTCTTCTCTCATTTTCTCTACTCGATCCTGATCTCGATCTGTTACTACTTCTTGATCTTCTATTTTGCAGACCTCCTATTTTCCATCCTCAATTCGTGGTTTTGCCTTGTTAGATTCGCACGTTCTTCCGCTTCTAACCGCCTTTCTTCGTGTATTGTCCTGTCTCGGGCGTTTCTAATGCCGCGATTTCTTCATTTCCACGAATTGTTTCTCCCATCTCTTCTCGATTTCTCTCTTCCTGTCCACTATTCACCAATTGTTGCACTTCTTCTCTTTCTTCCATAGAATCTGATCTCCATGTATGCACACTCACCCTATCATAATCGATTACCATTTTAGCGCCGGTTGAACCGGTGGTTGAGTGATGGTTGAATTGGTGGTTGAATTGGATCTTCTTCTCCATTTCTTGCATCTATCCTTGATGGTTCACCTACTTCATTTCTTCTTTCTCCCACTAATCTTCCACTTCTCCTTACGATCGTTGGTTGTTCTGATGCATTCTTTCTCCTAGCCATTTCTCAATTTTAGTAATTTGTTAAAAATTATTCAAGATTTCTTTCTTGTTATCCCTAATTCTTCCAATTCACAAGGTTGATCTTCTTCAATCCCTGTTTCTAGCGCATATGTAGTTGCAGGAAATCCTACACTACACACCTCACTCGAATTCGCTTAATCAATCCATTTGAAGATGAATAATAATGTGGTTGTATTAATTGTTTTCTTGAAAGGTTTACAAAGAAATGTAGAACAGAGATGAAGAAATTACAATCACTCTTAATTCTCTCTCCTCATGACTTGCTTAACAATTCAAAAAGACTTTTTTTTACAACAGATTGACTCGACCCTTTATATAGGGTATTACATAGTGGATGACAACTAAGCTGTCCTTTATTTTCGGAAACATCTCGCGAAGCGTCGCGAATGTACAACTATTTGTCCTCGCGACACTCCTAAATCTCGCCAAGTCTTCACACTTTCCTTATGTTCTGACTGTCGTCATTTATTACGTCATTTATTTTCTTTCACGCGACTCCTTCGCAACGCAGTCGTTTATTAATCTCGCGAAGTATTGCTGTCGCGATATTCTGGTCCTACAATATCTTATCATGATTATAAGCACAAATTTATTTATTTTTGATTTAGTAATTATTTTGCAAACCAAAGAGAGAATATAGAAGAAGCATAAATTTAAAATATTTGACACATTGATAAGTAATATCTTATTTTCGAAACCAAAAAATCATTTACAGAACCCCAAAAAAATTGGCGACCTACGGCCGCATTATCAAATCAAAGTTTTGTGTTAATTTATAGTTTTATCTATGTATCTCATATATAGCATAACCCAATTGTAAATATACTCTATGGTAAATAAATTTGATTCAAAAAGTTTTGTGCTCTAAAAGATAACGTTGCCCAACTTATACTCTTTAGATATTTTACTGTATTTATTTTTATCGCAGTTAAGACGAATGAAAAATAGCCCACCTCAACACAAATTCCTGGATCCGTCGCTGCTGATGAGTATAAAAAGGGAGTTGAGGCCATAGAGAAGAGATATCGAGAGTTGGGGAGAAGAATAGAGAGTGGCAGAGCAATTTCTCTGCTGTTGCAGAGAAGAAGAAGACGAAGAACACAGACGACTAAGTAGGTATGTCGTTTTAAAAGCCATCGCAATATTTCTTCCATGAACGGCGTTTTTCACGGCGATTTCCAAATATAGTTCTTCGTAACAAAAGCTTAAGCTGTAATCGGTAGTTTGTAGCGGCCATTGACCGTTGCAAATTCCGGTTTATTGTATTTTCTCTTCTTTTCTTCATTGTAAGCACCATTTGAGCTATAAAAAAATATTTTGAGAGTGTCTACAATATGAGTAGCTAAACCCCTACACTGGGTCGACGGAGGAATCCAAATTTCATATGTGGGTAATTTTAATTAATTCTTTATTTGACTTTTGCACTAATTAAAATAGAATTATGATTTGAAAAAATTAGTTATCATTTTATTAGATGGGTCATGCTTGCTTAGATGTTTGATGTCCCATGCTTACGATTTATAACTAATGTTTGGAGAATCTACCTTGGCAAAAATAAGAGTCCTTGTTGTTTTATTTATTGAGCTATAATTGTTGAAGAATAAATAATTGAACCTATTGATATGAATTCGGTGGAATCCTAGACCCAGTAACTCTCTCTTTTATTATTTTCGTTAAACCTTTTAATTTAATCTCAACAACGTCCGAGTGAACGACAACCTATTTACTACAACAAATTAAAAACCCTATTAGTCCCCGAACTCCTTGTCGTCAACGGAGATTGGAATGTAAGATTCATGAAGAAAGGAGTCAATTCCAACAAACCTTCTTGATTGTTGCCGAACCAGGGCCTTCTGAATTTCAAGAGTGATAGGTGTCTAAAACACCTTGATATTTATCTATTGTTTATGCTTTCTATGCGAGTTTTCTTGTAAGTTATGTATCTTATGTTTGCTTTTGAGTGTTATTAGGTGTTTTGGAGTCATTATGGAGAAAAAAGAAGTGGAACTCGCTTAATTCCAGGATTTCTTCTCAATCATCTTGAAGAGAACGAAAATATGAAGCTAGCGGCGAAAGATGAATAAGCTCGTCAGTTCCTCAGAATCGACAAAGACAAGAAGAGTTAATGAATTATGGATGAATCGAATCGTCGATCTACCAGACCGAAAGAGAATCGAAAATGTTATCACCTCAAGTGGCCCTTATCTAATTTCTCGGGTGTTTATATAAATTTTATCATCTATTACTCTGAAACCGAGAGTGGTCTTCATTACAAACCACTTGAGAGTTAGAGGCGGCAGAAATCGAGACATAGAGATGGAAGTGGGGATCTCAGATGAAGAACGGTGAAATTAGGGTATGAAATGGAAGTGTATATGCTGCTAAGAAGGAACTGGTATCGAGGTCGAGAAAAATGGGTTTGAGTAGGTGCCATGAATTGAAGAAATCGAGTTGTTGTTAGGTTAACAGATGAATGGAATTGGAAATTGAAGATATGGGTTTGTTGGATTATTGAAGAACATTGATGCCATGAGACTTATTAGGAAGAAATAGAGAAGTTAGTGTTGTCAACGATGGTTAAATTGAGAAATGGGATGTGGTTGAGCAACAAGGGTTCGGTTTGTGAAGATAAACAAGATTGAGATGAATTTCGAGATCTTATAAGATGGGTGTACACTGAATTATGGATTGAGAAGCTAAGAAGTATCAGAAATGGCAGAGTTAGGGTTTTGAGATGAACTGTTGTTGGTAGATGGTAGCAGTGATGGATGGAGGACTCAGAGATGGCATTGCAGGTGGTAGTGGCTCTGGAGATTGTTACAAGGGTGTTGTGTTGGTGTTCAGTCAGCTAGCTAGATTGCAGTTGAAGCAGCAAGGATTTGATGGTGATTAATTACAGTTTAGTACAGGGAAATGTCATTGCAAGCGCAGTTCAAGGCGGAGATGCTATAGAGTTGGGGGAGCAGAAAAGCAGAGTTGGAGCAGTTAGGTGTTGTGTTTGGTATATAGGGAGATGGTGTTGTTGTTGCACCTAGAAGACTGAAGTATGAGGGTTCTGTCATGGGCTCATTGCAGCTGAGATACATAACAAGTGAAAAGTTGCAGTTGGCAAAGTGTTGATATCGTAAAGGTTACATGGATTAGATGAATGCATTAGGTTTACAGGGAGGCTGCGATGGATTTGGTCAAGTTTGTTGCCTGAACATCAGGCTAGAGATGAGCTGCGCTGTGCTGTGCGCTAATGGGTAATTGGATTGCAGGGTGAAATTGAGATGCAGGTGGTAGCTGGTGCAGTTGATGTTGCAGTGCAAGACTCAAGGAAATGGTGAACTGAAATTGCTTGAATTTAGAAGGCTGGCGAGTGCCTGAGATGGAAGAATTGATGGCTGGGTATGTGGCGTTGGTAGACAATGGCCAGGACTTGACTTAGAAGCAAGGAGGGTTCACTCCGGCAAGGCAGTGGTATGTATGGCTCGTCAGTTGGTTAAAGGTTGAAGTTGCTACTGGTGATGAGATGGCAGTGGCAATGGAACTGATATGGTGCAGTGGTGATATGGATTGGTTGATGTGTGGATAGAATGGAGGCTAGGTAACTCGGTATTGAAATGAATAGCTTGTCAGTTTCACAAAAATGACAAGTACCTGATGGTTAGTTAAGGTTGATGGGCTCTTGAACTATGGGCTTGTTTTAATTATTTTTGGGACAGCTTCAGTCGAGGAAATAGTTAGCCTGTGCCTGGATGCGGCTGAGATTTAGAAGAACCATTTTTTAGGGACCATGGTTTTTTTGGGGGACCATGGTCTTATTAGTCCAACCTCCCTATACTTATAAGGGGTGTCCTAAAGTTAGGTAAATACACATTTACCCTTTACTTTAATTTAAATTAAAACTAACTTAATAAATATATAAATCTAATCATATACATCTAATCTAAATGAATTTATTAACCAAAATCAAAATCAATAACAAAAACATGAGGAGAATCGAAAAATTTTAGTTTTGAAAAAAAAAATTATTCTCTTCTTCTTCTCTCTTTCCTTGACGTTCCTCGTTCTATTGAAAAACCTAACAATCTTTTTAATTCGTTTTTGATTGGGAAAATTGAGTAGAAATCATCAAAATATGGTTTAAATGGAAGTTAAAGTGGCATGTTCGGTTAGGAATAGTTTTAAAAAAACTAGTTTTGTAACCGAACATTCTGAAAAAAAGAACACGAAGAACACTTCGGTTATCACGAATTTAATTTTTCGTAACCGAACTCCGAGTTCGGTTTGTTCGTAAAAAATAGTTTTAACCGAATTCCTCATTGAAAACCAATATATTGTGTTCGGTTGGTCCCCAAAAAATTCTAAATCTAGTTAGTAACCGAACTCTACCCATAATACAAAAAAAAATGTAAACCGAATATGTTATTTTTCCCACTATGTTGAGTTATGATTTAACCGAACTTTGCCTACTCTGTTCGGTTGGTTCGCAAAAATTTCTAAAACTATCTAGTAACCTAACTCTACCCATATTACAAAAAGGAAAAAAAAATCCAATGTAACCAAACTGTGCTATTTTTCCTACTATGTTGAGTTTCAATTTAACCGAACTTGTCCCACTATGTTCGGTCTGTTCGCAAAAAATCTTGACAAACCGAACTCTTCACTAATTGCATACATGTGTAGTTCGGTTAGATATCTTTGTTGGGTTAAAGTTTTAACCAACCGAACATTACTCAGTAAATCCTATAAACAAAGTTCGGTAACATGTCTGTTAACCGAACTACTAAAAACCTCCATTAACAGCGAGTTCGGTAACCCGCGTGTTTGGAAAAAGTAACCGAACTACACTTTCAGATGAGTTCGGTAACCTGTTCTTCACATAAGGTAACCGAACAAGCCCAAATCTACTCTAAAAATTTACAGTTTTTTGAAAATTTGGAGCAATTCAACCAACATTATCTAAGTTTGAAGCATACCTGGGTACCCAAATACCCTTCCTCAGGTTGTGGTTGGTAAAATCCATCGTTTTTCATGTTTTCCTTCTTTATCTTCTCTAACTTTACTCTCTCAATAATTCTACTTCTTTAAAAAAAAAAACATCTGATTTTTTAATCTCACCAATTATCTTTAACTTAATCATCTCACTAATCATTACACTAATTATTATTAACACTAACTAATCATTACCCAAAATTAATCAGGAGGGTAATTTAGGTCTTAATATAAATATCTAGATAAGGGGTGACTTGGATTTACTTCTAATGTCTTACCCAAAATAAAACCACGGTCCCAAAAAAACGGTTCATTTAGAAATCAGGGAAGGAAAGAAAGTATATAAGGGTCTTATTCTATTCCATGAGAGGATATATCTTTTTCTCTACTTGTTTTATAGGGTTTCACATGATAGTTCTTCTTTGCTTTCTATGATGATTTCCAAAAACGCAAGTAACTAAGTTTTATTATTGGTTAAAGATGTAGTTGGATTTTGCAACCAAGTTATTGATTTTATGAATTAGTTTTCTCTCAAAATCATCGTTCACTTTCTACGGTTTATAACAATTGCATGATTGACGTATTGCTATATGATTGAATGTTTGTTTAGTTAAGTCTAGAATTGATTGAACTCACATCCATATCTATAGCTAATTTAGGGTTTTCATCAAGCGATAACCTTGAATACGAGTAGCATGATATGATTACGGTTTGTAGTGATACACTCTTGTAATCATATGTAGAGTTTGACCTTTGTCCGAATTGTCATGCGCAATGTATGACAATTACATTGATTAGCCTAACTCTGAAAATTAATGCTCCTATGAATTGAACTTAATTAGCGCAAGGCGTTAGGTTATTCTTTAGGTAGAATTCACATACGCAGCTCTAATGTGTGTGTTGATGAACATAGGAAATCTATTTTGAGTATTCTTGCAATAAGGTATTTTAAGGCTTTTGATGGTAAGTAGATTAAACACGAATTATATTCATACATTCAAAAACTTGTTTACAATTGAAGATGAAACCTTTACCCAAGATTTTCACATCCTTGATTTGCGTGTTTACTTTCTTGTTTTATTTTTATTTTATTTTAGTTTATAAAAATCAGAAAACCCCCCATGTTACTTATAAGATACCGAAACAAATTTGACAATCCAAGTCCTCTTTGTGGGAACGATCCTTTCTTGCCCTTGCTATATTTTATATTTTGAGTAGTGAGAAAGTAATATTATTTTGACGCATACGACAGCGATCAAAGAGATCTTAGTACAATAGCCTTTATTTGTTGAATCTCAATCCTTGTGTGTTTTAACTCTTCAAGAACAATAAAAAACTTTTGAAGATTTGAGTTGTTAGCTCTTGGTTTCTTCATATTCTTTCTTTTTATCTTCAAAGTTGTAAAGGAATGGGATTTCTCTTTTACCTTCATGACTGACGACTTAACAATAATATTAACATCTTTTCCATCAGAAGTGATGATGCTTGGAGTCTCCATAAATTTGAAATATGGGTTTGTGAAAAGAGACACAAACTAAACAGCTCCATGAGCAACCTTTTGATGCAAAGAGTTTCACTGAAGGAAAAAGAATGTAGGGTTACGAAACCTATATACAGAGTACGTAGGATTCACGATTTATCAACACGAACAACCCTAAGAAGGGTAGAAATGTCAATTTTAACCCCCTTTTTTAATTCAAATAGGGTGAAATATTTTCAATACCATTACTTGAAAATATGAATAGAACAAATAGAAATTCAAGTAATAATATTCAAAATATAAACTAGAATAGTTTCTGACCCTAGAGCCCGATTGTGCACAACTGTTGTCTTTTTTCGAAATACGGGTTAGATTTCTACAAGAACGAACTAGGTCTAAACGACCTATAAAGAGGGATTTTGATAATTTATGCACGAACCTTGTGGTGAACAGATTATTGTTCACCCCAAACACGATCTAACCAGTATTGAAAGTGCATACCTCGGGTGGATTTGATTTCGTAACAAGTTTGAGCTTGTTTGCTAATCGAATGGCTCTCCATTGCAGTTTGTTGACATGCCTTACTTTATGTTTGTACTTGAAACACTTAGAGAGTTCATGACCCTTAAAAGTACCGTAAGGACATGTCATTGTGTAGGATGGTTCAGGCACCATAGCCGAACATGCTGCTAAACAAAGCGAAGTACTAAAACATAAGAGGTAGAGTTTTCATTAGACAGGAAAAAATCCACTTTATCCTCCAATGCGGTCGATGTTGTATCTCCGTGAAAATGTCAAGATTGATATAAGTATTGCTACAATTATCAAAATTGATATTTTCACCAAGGAGTGCTACTTGATTTTTTTCATCTTCTCGTAGAATCATAGTGATCAAATGTTTCATCAAGAGTTCCGGCCAAGACCTTTGTTGCCGGTGTATTTGTTAGAGCATTGCTCAGTCGAACTCGCATGCGTTGTTATCTCAAGCATGTTTGTCAATGTTAGATTATTGTAAGATGATTGATAATACTAGGTCATTCTTCGGGAATATAAGTCCGGTTTATCAATTGGTTCATGTTCACCTTGATTTATCAAAAGACGCAACAAAAACTCTTGGGTATTTCGTGGGAGATGATTTATTCAATCCTATAGACTTTTCTCCGTGTGAGCCATATTTGTTTATCAAGTCTTCGACTTTGGGTCGTAGTAACTCTTGGTTGTGGGTGAGATCAACTAAGGGAATCAAGTCCGTAGTATCCCTTTGGGATCAAAGACGAAGGAGCACAACCGCACCTTGAATCAGTGTGAGATTGATTAGGTTCAACTACAGTCCATTCTCAAGTTCATTGGTAGTAGGCTAGTGTCCAGAGGGGCTTAATACAGTGTGGTGTTCAATCTGGACTAGGTCCCGGGTTTTTCGCATTTGGCTTTTTCTTCGTTAACAAAATTCCGTGTCTGTTATTTCTTTTCCGCATTATATTTTGTTATATAATTGAAATATCACAAAGTTGTGCGTTTAGATCAATCAATTAGAATATCCAACCTCTCGGTTGTTGATTTACATTGATTGACACTTGAACATTGGTCTTGGTACCGTTCAAGTTGTTTCACATAATAATCGTGCTCATGGATTTATATCTCATTTGATTTGTCGATTACATTGTGAAACAGTAGATATTAAACTCTTTGATATACTTTACTCTAGATTGAGTCTGACTGTCTAGTTGATTCTCTAGAAAGTATAGGAGTAAGTCCTATTAGATTTCCAAACGAATTGTTGGGTGTAGTTGTTATACCCCCGCATTTTCAATTGGTATCAGAGCAGGCAAACACATTAAAGACCTCATAAGTCTGTGTTTGTAGCGATCTGATATGGACATAAGTGCTATGTCTATAAACGTACCACCAGTCTTCGATGGCTCTAATTACTTATGGTGGAAAATTGTTATGCGTGCATTTCTTCAAGCGCGTGATTTTCAATCATGGGTATATGTTTTGAATGGCTATGATGCTCTCGTTGTTGCAGTTGGAGATGTGACCGTTCCTAAGGATATTGGTGCATATGACGCTGCTGAGATTCTTGCTGCAAAGCAAAACTCCGACGGTTTGAATGCCATCATACATGCCATTACCCCAGATCTTCAGCGCCATGTCACTACGTGCACTCTGGCCTAAAGATGCTTGGGATATCTTAGAAACCGTATTCGAAGGAGATACCAGTGAAAAGGAGGCTAGGCTTCAAAACCTTAATTCCGATTGGGAAAAACCTTCGTATGGCGGATGAAGATTCATTTGATGAGTTTAATCACAAAGTGTCCGAAATTGTTAATGCATTTTTTTGCTTTGGGTAAGACTATTCCTAAAAAGGACATTGTGATGAAAATTCTCAAATCGCTGCCATCTAGATACGATTCTAAGAAGCATTCCATCGTTCAAGGAAATAACTTGATGTTCTTTCCAGAAATACTCTGGTTGGGAAGCTAAATATCTTTGATCATGAGCATACATCCAAAATCGCAAGGATGTTTCCTTTAAAGCACAAAAGAACACTAAATTACTTGATAAGAGTAAAAGTGTTTGTGTCTCTGAGGATGATATTTCTGAGACTGATTCATCAGATGAAGATCTTGATAAGTCAGTCTCTATGATCACAAGACATTTTAGAGATCTTCTATCAAGAGAAGTAAACGGTTTTCCGCAGACAAACCTCAAAGTCATCGCTAAACCTCATAATCATGTTCCTCCTAAAACCGGGATGTTGATATGACTGATGATGAGGATATGCCTCAGTGCTTTAACTGTAAGGGTTTCGGTCATTTTTCAAATGAGTGTCCAAACCGCAGAAAATACACTGGGAACAAAGGTCTGGCTGCAACCCTTGATGAAATGTCCGATCAATGTGATTCCAATGAAGACGAAAAATCAAGTATTTCACTTCTTTGTGAAAATATTGATTTTGATAATTGTAGCAATACATACATCAATCTTGATATTCTTTTAAGAAAACTCAACCAACTGGAAGAAAAAATTGACCTTTCTGTTGGAAACTCTCTGTTCGATTTTTTTGAGTTCTACCATGTGTCCTTCTCGCGTGCACATCCCTGTGTCCAATCATCATATGCGTTGACATGTTCCTACTGTTCTCTCAAGGGTCATGAACTTTCAAAGTGTTTCAAGTACAAACACAAGATGAGATACGTCAACAAACTTCAACGAAGAGCAAATCTGGCGGGCAAGTAAGCTTAAACTTGCTAAAAACTGCTGAGGTATGTAAGATTTTGTCTTCGTCAAAGAGATTAGTTTCGAGAAAATATGAGACCATTAGATAAGAAAGTATGGTTTAATCGTTTTGATAGACAGGGTCTATGAATTCCTCTCAAAAGGAACATGGTGGATGATTGTTGTTCACCGCAACACAACTTGAGTGTGTTGATTAGTGTATCTTGTCTCATGTGCCTGATCAAAAGAGACAAGGTTGTGCACCTCTCAGGCTTTATAAAAAGTCGTTGTTTTTCTTTTCTTCTTAGTTTTTTTATGGGGACTTGCTTTTTCCCTTGAATTTCAAAAAAAAAAAAGGAGGGTTATTCTCGATAATTCTACTCTTTATTGGGTTAAGAGTTGTGCATGCACGAACATGTTTAAGGTTGCGTAACCCTACATTCCTTTTTCTTCTCTTAAAACTCTTTCTATCCCAAGATTGCTTGTTGAGTTTAAATTGTGACTTCCTCTCACAAACACGTATTCTTATGGATACTCCAAGCATCATGTCTTCTGATGGAAAAGATGTTAATATGATTGTTAAGCCATCAATCATGAAGGAAAAGGAGAAATCTCCGTTGTCTCCAACTTTGAAAGAAAGAGAAGGAATGTGAGGAAGCTAAGAGCCATTCCTTCAAACTCTCGAAGTTTTTCTGTGTTCTTGAAGAATTGAAGGATGCAAGAAAGGAGGTGCAAATAAAGTCTATTGTTATGAGAACTCTTGAAATTGAAGGCCCCTGGTTCGACATCGTCACCTAGAAGGTTTGTTGGAATTGACTCCTTTCTTCACGAACCGTATGTTCCCATGTCTGTTGACGACAAGGAGTTCAGGGACGACCAAGAATTTTTCAGAGGTCTCAATGTCTAGTAAATCTTCTTTTAGAGAAATTTATTTCTTGTTTTTAGAAGAATAATTAGGGTTTGGAATAGCCATTATTGTGATTACACATAGCTAGTTCCAAACGTTTTCATCTTCAATGTTTTTAGATTTATTTATTTAAATTCTAAGTTTTTGGAAGATGATGTTTCCAATTTTGATCTTTATGGTTTTTATATTGCAATTTGTTATGGGATATGTTGTTTACGTCCGTGAACCTTGAATGTCCCATACGTGTTCAAAAGTTATCTCTATTATATGTCTGTATGAAAGTATTGATAAAAAGATAGAATGAACTTTTGACTTACAAAAGTAAAAATCCTTTTATGTCATTATTTGATGGAAGAAAGGATAAAGCTTTTGTTTACAAGAATTGTCTATTTTATGTCATTTTGCAAATGGTAATGGAAAATAGAGTGATTTCTTGTTTATGCCGCAGTATTGATCTTCCCAGATCCACAAGTTTTGTGTTTTTACTGTGTTGCTCCGTAAGTTTTCTTATGTTGAGCATGTTCAATTAAATTGATCACACTCTTGTGGTTAATTTAGTTGTGTATTCTAATTGAACTAACCATGGGTTCTCTTGTGGTTATTTCAATTGAATATTTTGGATACAAATTCATGTTTTCATGTGATTTGGTTATGTCCAATGAAATCCTTCTTATCAAGGTCGCCTTGGTTATTCTCTCGGGAATGACATTTTATGGGGGAGAGTTCGTTTCTGAACTTGTGCTTAATCGTCATATCTTTGTGGGGAGTGCGGCTGTGGAATTTTATAGGGGTTATCTTGTATCTTTATAAAATCCTTGATGAATGCATTTAGCTTCGGCTTTATGATTGCATCTAAATTTGTTGGTATGTTGTTCTCTTTTGGTCATGAATAATCTCTATGGAAATATCATGAGGATCCCACTAGTTTTCGTACCTTTGCCAATTTTTATTGACATAAAGGGGGAGAATTAATGTGTAGTTTCATACTACAAATACATATGGTTTACGGATCATTATGTAAGGGGGGTGGTTTTCATATTGAGATTATGTATTGACTAAGGGGGAGTAATACATATCACCATAGTATTATTGTCAAAGTTGTGATGCAATTGAACTTTGATGATGTATCATAATACTATGACAATGTATAACAATGATCGAGAGCATTTGTTTTCTCATTGTTATAGCTACGGATCTTCAACAACTATGATGCTAAACTTACAACCTTTAGGATCATGGAGTACTTGGAAGTGACGAAGATTTCGAGTCGTGTTGAAGTTGCCAAGGAGATCAAGCATTTGGATGAGAAGCTACAAAGTCTTTATTTATTTTGTAATCCATATGTATTGATAGTTTTGTCACTAAAATTGACAAAGGGGGAGATTTTTAGAGCATTGCTTGGTCGAACTCGCATGCGTTGCTATCTCAAGCATGTTTGTCAATGTTAGTGATCAAAACTATGAGTCTTGATTTCTAGCCTATTTAGATGTCTCGGACTAGGACATAGATTGTGTAGTTGAGATTTAGACTTCACGGAGTTCATCTCTTGAAGACGAAGAATTACTAAGGGGAGCTTGTGGAACTTCATCGACAAAAGGTATGTGGAGACTGAAACTTATCTATCACTTGGAAAGTCTATTTCTACTCTATCTCCTATATTGAGACATAAGTCGTGTTACGATATAGTTTTCTATTATACACATTTGAGATTTCTCTCGCTTATATATTTCTCGGAATATGTGTTGGAAAGCTTTCGTTTTGGCCAAATTCATCTTACATTCATTGAAGAAAGTCTGAATAAGATCATATGAAAATTGCCGAGTTACATCTTACATGGTTTGTGTCATACAATCATTTGGTGTTGCCTTGGAATGTTTCGTTATATTATAGTGGAAATCAATTTGGGTTTCAATCTCAATATTATGACAGCTACTAACCATTCCATGGGTATAATCAAAACCAATCTTTTGGCTATGATCAATATCCTATGGAACCTTATGGTTATTCTCATGCACATCAACAACCTTATGACGGGTATGTAAATAAAAACCACAAGGATGGGGGGATAGTTATGCTTCTAATCATGATTCTTCTAGTCTTACAGATCTAATGCACCGACTTATGGATAATATGGATCGGGAAAATCAAAAGTTGGACCAACACATTCAAATGATGGATGAACGCGACCAGACTATGGAAAGTTATGCTCCTAAAGATATTTCTTCTACTCTCGAAGATCTAATGCACCAATTTATGAATAATTTGGCCAACAGCTGGATGAACACAACAAAAAGACTGAAGATACACTTCAATAACTTCAAGAGGTTATTGACAACCTAAGAAGAGAAATGGATCAAATTAAGAAGGGAATAACTAAGGAAGAAGTTTGGCCTCAAAGCCAAATCAATTCTGACGTTCCCATGATTGATAATGGATATACAATTCATGAGTATCTTGAAGATGAGAAATCATTGGAAAGTCCTTGCAATAATGGTACAATTATTCCAACTCCCGATCATTATAACGATCACTCGCCTATTCAAAAGGAGGAGAATGGATACGACATAACCGTTGTTATAAATTGTGTAACGTACTCAAACAATGATTTTAAAATTTACACCAGTGAACTAGACTTCCTAGGAGAGGATTCTGATTCTGATTCCAATGACGAGGTTGTTGACGAGAAAATGATTGAGAATGAAACCAAATTGAACTTTACAAGGATTATATTGATGTTGAGATTACGGTTGAAGAAGACGAAGTCTGGTTAAATAGTTTGATAGAGGACCACAATACAAATGAGGTAAATAATTCATTGCAATTCTTTAAGAATGATGAGGATCCTATAATACAAGAGATTGTGGAAGGTTTGTCTAATCCTTTGCATATTTCTAAATCTTTTGATCCACATCACTTAGGGTTGGAGTTGTGTGCTTCCAAAGTTTTAACAGATTATTTTGCTTCCAAGTATCTACCACTTGATGTGTTTGATTCTAGCTTTGTGCAGGTTCACCAAGAGGAACCTTTTGAAGTTCCCATATGGACTAAGTGTGGGGGAAACTTCCAAACAATAAAAATTTCATTATTTATATCTTATGCTAATGTGTTTCCGAAGTTGTTACTAGAATTGCAGATTTTTTTCTGGGCAGATTACCAGATTTTCAGATTGTTGGTATATGGACGATAACAAAAGAGTCGGGCTGACGACTTTAAACCAAGCGCTAAATGGGAGGCAACCCATAAGTTTTGTATCTTAAACCATTTTATTTATTTTTTGTTTTTATTGTTTTCATATCATACTTGCATCCCCATGTTTAATTTCATTGAGTCCGGAATCTATTTTAGAAGGAAATTATGACGAGTAACTTTTCGTCTGAAATATTCAGATCGCACGTAGTTCAGGTCCGGAGACCATAATCGCTCCGAACGTTTATCGAAACATCAGTAAACTTTTGACAATGCGGTAGAAAACACGTAGATGAACAACTTTTGTAAAATGGAGTTTTTCCAAATTCCTTACCAATTTGCACAGTTTTTGCGTTTTATCTTTTGTTACGTCAGAATTTAGAACTTTCGGTTTTACACATTAAGGACAATGTGAAGTTTAAGTGTGGGGGAGTATTTTGCATATAGAGTTTTCACTTTTTTGTACATATTTGCATGAAAAACTCCAACTTGTAGTTAGTTTAAAGTCACATAGTATACATGTCGCTAAGATTACATCGAAATTCTCACAAGAGTGATCAACTTAAAGATGCCGAGGAGAATGTGATCGGGTTCTTGCTTGTTTGAGAGTTAAAGTTGGATTTAACCATGCCAGAGGAAATGAGGTGCAGACTGAATTCGGTATTAGAGTTGTGATCCCCTAAAGTGGAGACAACTATTGTTACATCATGTGAGGCACCGACCTTCAATTCTTTGTACGTGTCTAAATATGTGCTTTTAGAGTGTGTGTCATCAGTACGTTAATTAGTGGGTAGAATGGTAAGCTACCCAACCTCCCACCAATAGAAGCACTACTTTTATCTCTTGAGTGTTATTTTATCAATCATGATGGTGACATCGAATTGCTAACTTACATACCACTTGTAATCATGTTCGCAGTTAGCACCATCCACTTTATCTCTCTCTACACCAACAGGTCCATAGAAACATCATCATCATCAACAAGAGGAGCATCACAAAATCTAAAAGGAAAGTTGAAGACGTTTAACAAGGAAGAGCAAGTTTCATATCAAAGTAAAGCAACATACAATGAGCAGATTTTGATATACATGTTGAAGACTTACAAACAAGGAGCGGAATTCTATATCCAAGTTGAAGACTTATTTACAAGAGCGAAGAAAATCAAAAGATGAGAGTTATTGAATTTTATGATACGAAGACGATACAAGTTGTGAAGATCAATGTGGTAAAGCACTTCTTTCATGGCCATGTTATTTTAATTTCGTTATTATTTTTCTAGTTGCAATCTTTTTGTTTAAAAAGAAAAGAAAAAAAAAAAAAAAAAATAAAAAATACAAAAAGATTTGCATTTAGGTTGTTATTTGTTGATAAGGTCACGAGGAAGAAAAATTTATAAGGAAGTTTCAAGCAACAAGGAAATTGAAGAGAAAGAGTTACAAATTGTCGAGTTCACGAAGTTCAAGAGTTTATCATCAACAGTTGAAGCCGAAGCCAAAGACAAAGAAGATGAAGAAGACGAGTCGAAGGAAGACGTTTCTATTGGATGATGTGAGAGTGGTGCTAACTGCAAGTCAAACGGATAACGAGGTAAGTAAGCATATTCCCACCTTCGTTAAGTGGTTGATTTCCTTCTTAGAGATCGTCAGAAAGAAAAGAAAAATGGGTTTTCAAAATGATAAAAGATGTGGGTTTTTAAAACAATTCGGAGGGTTTTTCCTTCCTACTATTCAACGTGTCACATGACTCTCTCTTCATTCCTACCTGGACACATGTGTGACCCATAAAAAAGTTGTTTATTATTGAGAGCAACTTCATAAAACCCTTTCTGGTGAGGCAGAGTCGAGACTTCCGATCACTCTCGAACCCGGATTTTTTCGATAAGGGATGGTTATTTCTCTCTCAACTTTTAAGGATGATATTGTGTTCATATATATATCTAACTTCTTATAACTAGTGTGCAGAATATCTATGTCTTCTTAGCACGTTGGATGTTGTCATTTGGGAGAACTAGTAAGTTGGAAAAGTAGGTTTTGTGGGTATACCTCTTGTAAGCCCTCACGAGACTATAACTCGTCCACTAGGGACACCTAGGGTTTAAAGGCATGTTGCATTAGCTAAGTGCATCCATTTTCTCGACGATATGGAGTTATTGTATTTTAGATAGTTTGCTCTAGGACTAGCAAAATACAAGTGTGGGGGAATTTGATAAGTGCATATTTTATATATATTTAATGTCCATTCCATGCTAGTAATTGCTTAGTTTCTTGCAAATTATTGTATATTACTTTTGTTTTCTCTTGTTTATGTTTTGCTAGGTGAATCATCCAAAAGAAATGAATTTGCACTTAATTGTGCAATAAAAGAAGTTAGATACAAACGGAGGATGGCCAAAGACCAAGTAGAGCTCGTCCATATCTAGGAGTCCTTGATATCATCTCGAAGAGGACGAAAAGACGAAGCCAATGGCGAAAGAATGGAGTCAAACCGACGTCAGTATGAAGAATCAGGAAGCATTTGAAGCAAGTCGAAGTTATCAAAAACTAGAGAACCTACAGAATCTGTTATAGGCACCCGAGTTTCTACTCAGGGCAGCCACGGAATATCGCTACGGGAAAATTAGTAATCTACAACTGTAGATTGACAACTCGTAAATTAAAAGTTGTAAAATGTAGTATGTTTTACAACTTTTTCCAACAAAAGCGTTGTCAAAGTAAAATATGTCCAACTCTTAGGACCAACGAGTTCCTAAGAGTAGTGACGAGAATCAGAACCACAACTTGTTGTGTGAAAAGGGTTGCAGAGAGAAGTGACCACCTTTAGAATTTACGACTCATATCCTAAAGGTAGTGAATGATTTTAAAACAACACTAATAAGAGTCGTTGAAGATAAGAAAAAAAAATTGAAAAATGTTCTTGTAGAGAATCGAACCCAAGCTTACTAGGTGTTAGCACAAGATGTCAACCATCCCGCCGGATTCACAATACTGGTAGATTTGTGCTTTTTCTTTTAATCAACATTCACAACCTTTACAAGAGTTGTAAAATGATAAATTGACTTTGAAAAAAAATGAGGCTAAGGTGAATCGAACCTGAACCTCCTCTGTCTAAGACTTGGATTTCAACCACCATTCCACATTTACATGCATGTCTGCTTATATTTTACATTTACTTTTATAAAAAAGTGATAAGGAAAAAACATGTTAAGGAAAAGAAATAAATGGACGATTATGATGTAAATGGATGGTTATGATGGGAGATGGAAAAGATAAGAAGAAAAAGGATAAATAGACCTTCCACACCCCCCTTAAGAGTCGTCGTAAAGGTATAAACATTCTCGCTAAATTTTTCTCACTTCATAAAAAAAAAATTCCCACTTATGCTAAATTTTATTCACTTCTGCAAAAACTTCTCACTTCGCTAAATTTTTCTCACTTTCGCTAAATTTTCTTTTCATCGCTATTGACAACCTTTATAAGAGTTGTCGTTGAGGTATAAACACTTATGCTAAATTTTTCTCACTTCGCTAAATTGTATTCACATTCGCTAAGAATATTCCCATGGAATCTTACCCGTAAATGGGTGGATTCATCGTCTTTCCTAACTTTCGGACTTATAGTAGTCCGCTCATGGCCAAGTTTTGATCCGGTGCAAGTTTCTTCTCTAAGTTGATTTAATTTGTATGTGTTTAAGGTTTATGAGAATATTCCCATGCAATCTTACCCGTAAATGGTTGGATTCATCGTCTTTGCAAACTTTCACACTTATAGTAGTCCGCTCATGGCCACGTTTCGATCTCTGAGCGTTTCTTTCTCAAAGTTGATTTAATTTGTGTGTGTTTAAGGTTTGAGAATATTCCATGGAATCTTACCCGTAAATGGTTGGATTCATCGTCTTTGCGAACTTTCGAGACTTATATTAGTCCGTTCATGGCCGTGTTTCGATCTCGAAGCCGGTTTCTTTCTCGAAGTTGATGAATTCGTGTGTGTTGAAGGTTTTCGAGAATATTCCCATGGAATCTTACCCGTAAATGGTTGTATTCATCGTTCTTACGAACTCTCAGACTTATACTAGTCCGATCCTGGCCAGGTTTCAATCTCGGAGCAAGGGTTTGCATACAATATGCTAGAATAGGGTTTGCTTAATGTTTCGGGGAATATTACAAAAGAATATTACTTGTAAATGGATGGATTCATAGTTCTTACGAAATTTCCGACTTATAGTAGTCCAATTGTCGGCTTCAAAGGTTTCGATCTCGGAGCCGGTGTTTGCATACAATATGCCGAATAGGTTGGTTTAATATTTTGTGGAATATTCCAAAGGAATCTTAGGTAAATGGATGGATTCTTCGTTCTTATGAAATTTCGGACTTAGAGTAGTCCAATCACCGTGTTTCGATCTCGGAGCCGGGATATGCGTACAATATGCCGTAATATGGTTTGTTTAAGGTTTCAGGAATATTTCAAGGAATCTTACCTCGTAAATGGATGTATTCATCGCTTTTACAAAGTTTATGACTTAGAGTAGTCTAATCACGGTCGGAGTTTCGATCTTGGAGCTGTGGTATGCGTACATTATGCCGGAATATGGTTTGTTTAAGGTTTCAGGAATATTTCAAAGGAATCTTACATCAGTAAATGGATGTATTCATTTCAAGTTTCGACTTAGAAGTAGTCCAATCACGCCGTGTTTGATCTCTGAGCCGTGGATATGCACAATATGGAATATGGTTTGTTTAAGGTTTCAGTGGAATATTTCAAAGGAATCTTACCGTAAATGGATGTATTCATCGTTTCCACGGGGTTTCGACTTAGAGTAGTCCAATCACGGCCGGGTTTCGATATCGGAGCCATGATATGCGTACATATGCCGAATATGGTTTGTTTAAGGTTTCGGGGAATATTTCAAGGAATCTTACCCGTAAATGGATGTATTCATCGTTCTTACGAAGTTTCGACTTAGAGTAGTCCAATCACGGCTGTGTTTCGATCTCGGAGCGGGGTATGCGTACATTATGCCTTTAATATGGTTTGTTTAAGGTTTTAGGAATATTTCAAGGAATCTTACCTCAGTAAATGGATGTATTCATCGTTCTTACGAAGTTTCGACTTAGAGTAGTCCAATCACGGCCAAAGTTTCGATCTCTGAGCTGTGGTATGCGTACATATGCTTTAATATGGTTTGTTTAAGGTTTCGGAATATTTCAAGGAATCTTACCTGTAAATGGATGTATTCATCGTTTTACGAAGTTTCGGACTTAGAGTAGTCCAATCACGGCCGTGTTTCGATCTGGTTTGTGGTATGCGATAATATGCCGTAATATGGTTTGTTTAAGGTTTCGGGGAATATTTCGAAGGAATCTTACCTCGTAAATGGATGTATTCATCGTTCATACGAAGATTTTCGGACTTAGAGTAGTCTAATCACGGCCGTGTTTCGATCTCGGAGCCGATATGCGTACAATATGCCGTAATATGGTTTCTTTAAGGTTTCGGGGAATATTTCAAGGAATCTTACCTGTAAATGGATGTATTCATCGTTCATAGGAAGTTTCTGACTTAGAGTAGTCCAATCACGGCCGGTTTCGATCTCGGAGCAGGATATGCGTACAATATGCCGGAATATGGTTTGTTTAAGGTTTCGGGAATATTTCAAGGAATCTTACCCGTAAATGGATGTATTCATCGTTTTACGAAGTTTCGACTTAGAGTAGTCCAATCACGGCCGAGGTTTCGATCTCGGAGCCATGATATGCGTACAATATGCCGAATATGGTTTCTTTAAGGTTTCAGGAATATTTCAAGGAATCTTACCCGTAAATTGATGTATTCATCGTTCTTACGAAGTTTCGACTTAGAGTAGTCCAATCACGGCAGGTTTCGATCTCGGAGCCGGGTATGCGTACATTATGCGTATATGGTTTGTTTAAGGTTTCGGGAATATTTCAAGGAATCTTACCTGTAAATGGATGTATTCATCGTTTTACGAAGTTTCGACTTAGAGTAGTCCAATCACGCCGTGTTTCGATCTCGGAGCCAGGGTATGCGTACATATGCCGAATATGGTTTGTTTAAGGTTTCAGGAATATTTCAAGGAATCTTTACCAGTAAATGGATGTATTCATCGTTCTTACGAAGTTTCGGACTTAGAGTAGTCCAATCACGGCTGTGTTTCGATCTTGGAGCTGTGGTATGCGACAATATGCTGAATATGGTTTGTTTAAGGTTTCATGGAATATTTCAAGGAATCTTACCTGTAAATGGATGTATTCATCGTTCATACGAAGTTTCGGACTTAGAGTAGTCTAATCACGGCCAGGTTTCGATCTCGGAGCCAGGATATGCGTACAATATGCCAGAATATGGTTTCTTTAAGGTTTCAGGGAATATTTCGAAGGAATCTTACCTGTAAATGGATGTATTCATCGTTCATAGGAAGTTTCAGACTTAGAGTAGTCCAATCACGGCTGTGTTTCGATCTCGGAGCCGTGGATATGCGTACAATATGCCCAGAATATGGTTTGTTTAAGGTTTCGGTGGAATATTTCAAGGAATCTTACCAGTAAATGGATGTATTCATCGTTCTTACGAAGTTTCGACTTAGAGTAGTCCAATCACGGCCAGGTTTCGATCTCGAGCCAGGATATGCGTACAATATGCCGAATATGGTTTCTTTAAGGTTTCAGGGAATATTTCAAGGAATCTTACTGTAAATTGATGTATTCATCGTTCTTACGAAGTTTCGACTTAGAGTAGTCCAATCACGGCTGAGTTTCGATCTCGGAGCCGGGGTATGCGTACATTATGCCGTAATATGGTTTGTTTAAGGTTTGGGGGAATATTTCGAAGGAATCTTACCTGTAAATGGATGTATTCATCGTTCTTGAAGTTTCTGACTTAGAGTAGTCCAATCACGGCCATGTTTCGATCTCGGAGCCAGGGTATGCGTACAATATGCCAGAATATGGTTTGTTTAAGGTTTCAGGGAATATTTCGAAGGAATCTTACCTGTAAATGGATGTATTCATCGTTCATACGAAGTTTCGGACTTAGAGTAGTCTAATCACGGCCGGTTTCGATCTCGGAGCCAGGATATGCGTACAATATGCGGAATATGGTTTGTTTAAGGTTTCGGGGAATATTTCGAAGGAATCTTACTCCGTAAATGGATGTATTCATCGTTCATACGAAGTTTCGGACTTAGAGTAGTCCAATCACGGCCATGTTTCGATCTCGGAGCCAGGATATGCGTACAATATGCCAGAATATGGTTTGTTTAAGGTGTCAGGGAATATTTAAAGGAATCTTACCTGTAAATGGATGTATTCATCGTTCTTACGAAGTTTCGACTTAGAGTAGTCCAATCACTACCGGGTTTCGATCTCGGAGCCGGGATATGCGTACATTATGCCGAATATGGTTTTTTTAAGGTTTCGGGGGAATATTTCAAGGAATCTTACCTGTAAATGGATGTATTCATCGTTCTTACGAAGTTTCTGACTTAGAGTAGTCTAATCACGGCCGGGTTTCGATCTCGGAGCAAGGTATGCGTACAATATGCAAGAATATGGTTTGTTTAAGGTTTGGGGAATATTTTGAAGGAATCTTACCATGTAAATGGATGTATTCATCGTTCTTACGAAGTTTCGGACTTAGCGTAGTCTAATCACGGCCACGTTTCGATCTTGGAGCCGTGGATATGCGTAAATATGCCGAGAATATGGTTTGTTTAAGGTTTCGGGGAATATTTCGAAGGAATCTTACCTCATGTAAATGGATGTATTTATCGTTCTTAAGAAGTTTCGACTTAGAGTAGTCCAATAACGGCCGAGTTTCGATCTCGGAGCCAGGATATGCGTACATTATGCCAGAATATGGTTTGTTTAAGGTTTCAGGGAATATTCCGAAGGAATCTTACCTGTAAATGGATGGATTCATCGTTCTTACTAAGTTTCGGACTTAGAGTAATCCACTCACGGCCAGGTTTCGATCTCGGAGCCAGGGTTTGCATACAATATGCCAGAATAGGTTTGTTTAAGGTTTCGGGGAATATTCCGAAGGAATCTTACCTGTAAATGGATGGATTCATCATTCTTACCAAGTTTCTGAATTATAGTAGTCCACTTTCGACCAGGTTTCGATCTCGGAGCCAAGGTATGCATACAATATGCTAGAATAGGGTTTGTTTAAGGTTTTGGAGAATATTATGAAGGAATCTTACATGTAAATGGATAGATTCATCGTTCTTACGAAGTTTCCGACTTAGAGTAGTCTACTCACACGGCCAGGTTTCGATCTCGGAGCCAGGGTATGCATACAATATGCCAGAATATGGTTTGTTTAAGGTTTTAGGGAATATTCCAAAGGAATCTTACCTGTAAATGGATGGATTCATCGTTCTTACGAAGTTTCCGACTTATAGTAGGCCACTCACGGACAGGTTTCGATCTCGGATCCAGGGTTTGCATACAATATGCCGTTATACCATATTTAAAGTTCGAATCGACACTGAGCTTCATATTTATCGATTTCAATGATGTATCCTTCTAAGTTTGAAGTCAGAAACCCTCCCGAAGCTTCTTGGTTCACGGTTGTATGCCGTTATACCACATTTGAAGTTCGAATTAACACCGAGCTTCATATTTATCGATTTCAATGATGTATCCTTCTACGTTTGAAGTCGTGAACCCTCCGAAGCTTCTTGGTTCATAATTTCTATGTCGTTATACCACATTTGAAGTTCGAATCAACACCGAGCTTCATATTTATCGATTTTGATGATGTATCCTTCTACGTTTGAAGTTAGAACCCTCCCAAGCTTCTTGGTTCATAATTTCTATGTCGTTATACCACATTTGAAGTTCGAATCAACACTTTGAGCTTCATATTTATCGATTTCGATGATGTATCATGCTAAGTTTGAAGTCTGAACCCTCCCGGAGCTTCTTGGCTCATAGTTTGTATGTTGTTATACCACATTTGAAGTTCGAAACAACACTGAGCTTCATATTTATCGATTTTGATGATGTATCCAGCTAAGTTTGAAGTCAGAACCATCCTGAATTTTTTGGTCCATCTCTAGTAATCTTATAACCTTTGAGTTTTACCAGTGTGAACTAAAGATACTTCATGACCTATGCAACTAGTCGAAATTCAAACCGGAAGCACAAAGAGAAAACACAAAAACACAAAGAGAAAGCACAAAGAAACACACCAATTATCGAATTCATTTTTCATTTTCCCGATTCATTCTTATACATTTTTTGGATTTTTTTATATAAGAATGTCGATAACTATGCCCTAAATTTATTAATATTTTTTTGGGATTTTTTTTCATGTCGAAGATTGATAATTAAACCGAAAACATGAGTTCGTATTAACACAGAGAAAAAGCACAAAGAAAACACACTTTCCTTGATCCGTATGACAAACTTAACTTAAATATATACCGTTCATAATGTTTGCAATCCGTATGACCTCCTTATCTATGGTTCAAATCATAATATTTACCTTATCTATATTAAATGAGAGAGAAAACCACCACTCATTCTCCTCGTTTCACTCTCATCTCTCTTCTCGCTCTCTTTTCTTGCACTCTGCAGTTCGTGAAACCCTAACCCAAGTTTCGTTAGCTTCCATGGATTCAAATCTTCATCACATAACTCAATTCTTCCATCTCTATATTTCAGTAACACCCATCTCTAATCTTCCCCGAAGACTCTCAATTTCATCTTCTACATATTCTCTGAACAATTCCACGAAACCCTAATTCACTGATTTCCCAAATCCCTGATTCTCTTTTCGATTTCTTACTGAATCCTTACAAACCCTAGCTTTAGTTCAAGTAGAAACCCTTAATTTCATTGCTAATTTCACTATTTGACGAGCTTTCAATCCATCTCTCCTCGCCTCCGCAGCAAAAACCCAAAAAGAAGAACAACTTTCTTCATCCCTAATCTGCAATCATGGGTAAATCTCATTCTCCTCCTCTCAATTCTATCGTCTCATTTGATTTTGATTTTGAATCTATGTGTTTTCTGAATCTGATAAACTGGTGATTTTTGATTTTGTTGCAGGTAAGGTTCACGGATTTTCGTTTTCCTGGTAGAATCTTATTATAATAATTGGGAATTTTGAGGATTGTGGTTAGTTTTTCTGAAGATCGATATGTAGATTAGGTTGTGTATTGACGACGTTGTTTGATAACATGTATCATCTGTGACCGACAATTTATGAGTGTTCTGTAGTTTGTTTTGGAACATGCTAGTGTAGTTCAGTTTTTTTTTGCATATGAAAAATATTGTTTGAGATCATGTTTTGTATTATACAAGTAGTATTTCAGTGTCTTGCAAGTGCAGAAAATACGGTTCAAGGTCCAACTACTGAGAGTGTATAAATGCTTGATCTAGGCCCCCTGGTCCTCTTTTTTTTTTTGTTGGTGTTGCAAGTTTTTGGTTTCACTTTCATTTGGTTGTAGTCCTTGTTGCATCCTTGCCATGTTTTGTTTTCCTTTATTAGCAAGTCATATTCCTCAAGGGAGGGTTCTGTTGGTTAAAACCTATTTCCTTTTTGTTTGGCTTTTTTATTGTTGAATTTTCGCAAGATTATGATGGAAATTGCAAGTGATGATAAAACAGACAGGGACATCAAAAATCCTATTTTAGGATATCAAAATGTTATACGTCTTGGGAATCTCTCTGATGCATTTTCATCTAATAATTAGGGGTTCTTTAAAGTTAGAACTTGCGATATTTGTGCAATGGATATTGATTACCAATTTCTAATTAGCAGGGGTGGGTCTGTGGATCTAAACACTTTTCTTTACTACAGTTATGTATCTTGGTGTAGATGAATGTATAAGAGTTGCCAGGGAAATGGTATTGAACTCGTAGAGGAGATGCAGATTAGAGCCGATTGGTTGTTGTTATTGCAGTTGATGAGAATGAAAGAGAAGTGGAGAATGCAGCTACATGATTGAATGCAGAATGGAGCAAGTGCAGATATAGTTGTGATGTCTGAGTTGAGGTAGAGCACAATAGCAATTGCGGCTGTTGGGAAGCAAATGATGATGTTCGATGGTCTCTTGAGCACATGGGTGTAGGAGTTGAATAATTTTAAGAGGTGATGGGGTGATGCTAGAGCTGCAGTTTAGGTTAGTGTTGATGGTAATTTGAGCATTGCGGTTGGTATCAAAAAACAATGAATCAGAGCAAGGGTTTTCGTTTTGGGGTTCAGCTGTTGAGGCATGTTTATCTTGGTTACTCTGAAGTAGCATTATATTGATGAGCATCTTCATTTTAGCATCTTTGTAGGCTTTGAATGCTTATGAATGAAACTAAATTCTATATGGGTTTGTTATATAGGTTCATATGGGGAGAGAATAGAACAGGGAACTAAACATATCGAAAGGATGAAGGCTTATTAATTACTTCTTGTCGATCTTTAGTGACTGAATCGGATCAATGGTAATGGCTTGGTGGAGCTGTGTGTGCTTGCTGTTGCTGTTACAGGTGATCTATACTCTCCAAAACAATGACACTTTACAATTTCACGTAATCTGTGAACCCATGTGTTGTTTCATAACGAAGCCATATAACCAATTCAACGAGTTAAACTTCCAAAATTAACGATGTCGCTGCTTCCTTAGTTTTAACATGTAATTTAAGCATGTACTCTTGTTCATCTGTTCATTTATTGATTATTCTTGTGAAGGTTTCTTAGTTCATCTTCTTTGTAAGAGTTATGGGTGAAGAAGCTGTGTTTGACCTTTATTGTTTTGTTGTAGGAAGACTGGTGGAGATGAGGAACGGATGGCAGCTACTGCAGCTAATATGAAGCTTAAATGGCAGGGCCTTCAGAAGAAGGTTGTCTTTGTTAGTGTTATTACAGATCTCAACACCTGCCATCGCACATGGTGAGCTCCTTATTCTTATTAGTGTGAATTAGTGCATATGTTGCTTTCACATTATCAGATAAATTGTTCAAACTTGCCTTTCAAATGAGTGAAACATTTTATCAGAAGAATATTTTAGACCATGCCTTCGATGTACAGAAATGGGATCAGTTTATTCATAATACGAACGAACCATAGTTTGCTTGAGGGATGATCTCGCGAGCTTATACAATCATTATTTTTTGTTTCGTGTTCAACATCGGTGTCAACTGATGCTACTCGCCCTTCGGACGAGGTTGCCAAGAGGACGTTGGTTGATGGCCTAGAGTCTTCCTGCATTCGCGTGTTTGGTTTGTCATCGTGCCCTCGCTTTGTCTACCAGAAAGAAAACTGCAAGAGCTCCTGCCAAGCACCATTTAATGCAGAGAGAAAAGGGTTTGTTCCGGCCACATGGTGTTGTGTTGGTGCGCAGTCTGTGTGCAAGGGCTAGAAAGGCTTTACGAAAACATAAGTGTTATAAGTTTTTTTTTTTTTTTTTTTTGTGTTGAAGTTAAGAAAATCGCTTATATAGTAGCGATTATAATTGGAAATCTAATCTTCTTTTTAAAGATTTAATTTTGTATTTAAATTCTCAAAATTTAATTTTTTTTTCAAATCGAATATGTACCACAACTCATAATCCTAGTTGTCAAGGAATTCACATACAACTCTAATCATAGTTGTCAAGGAATTCACATACAGCAGTAACCAAAGTTGTCAACGAAATCACATACAACTCTAAGCATAGTTGTCAACGAATTCACATACAACTCTTCCCAAAGTTGTCAACGAATTGATATATAACTATAATCGTAGTTGTCAACGAAATTCACATACAACTCTAACCATAGTTGCAAACGAATTTTCCATAAGCCCAACAAGTGTAGTGTATGAGTTATTTTCACAACCCAAGTAAGAGTTGTGCTAGGCATAAATAATTTTTTTTGAAAGACATTCACAACTGAGCCGAGCGTGGTATACAATGGAACCACAACTGTGTTTACGACTAACATTGACGAGTTGCAAAGAATTGAGGACTTTCTACAACCCCTGTGCAACCTATCGATAAACGTCGCCTTATGTGGTACC
>JAJJWW010004666.1:0-54439 GCA_023531295.1 Papaver armeniacum
GTACGACCATCATCCACGAGCTCCTCTTAAGGAAAAAGTGAGTAATTCGTTAATATTTATACTTTCCTCATCCTTCAACGTTACTAACATATAACATTCCTCGTTTAATTTCAGTGGAACGTTTCAATGGGTTATGGACAATACGTAATGGGGATACTAAGTTCATTCACCACAAAGAATATACAACGTTGTATCGTCGAGCGCGAAGGTTCATTGACGAACATTTGATGTGTCAAATTCAAGAATACCCATATTAACTTTCTCCTGGTTGTAACAGTCGTCAATATATCCCATATAAAAGCAACAACTCTGTATACCGTAAGATGTATTTTCCGGATTTAATAAACATGTAACAGTCGTTAACTGCCATTTGATACCGCTAACGACTCTAGGCATAGAAAATATGGTTCATCTCCTGGATGTTTTCTGACCTAGAGTCGTCATTAGTTTCCATATACTAAATAACGACTCTAGGCATAGAAAATATGGTTCATCTCCTGGATGTTTTCTGACCTAGAGTCGTCATTAGTTTCCATATACTAAATAACGACTCTAGAATAGAAAATATGGTTCATCTCCTGGGTGTTTTCTGACCTAGAGTCGTCATTAGTTTCCATATACTAAATAACGACTCTAGAATAGAAAATATGGTTCATCTCCTGGGTGTTTTCTGACCTAGAGTCGTCATTAGTTTCCATATACTAAATAACGACTCTAGGCAAAGAAAATATGGTTCATCTCCTGTATGTTTTCTGACCTAGAGTCGTCATTAGTTTCCATATACTAAATAACGACTCTAGGCATAGAAAAAAAACATCAGTCTTCATTTCCCTCTGAGTCGTTAGACTTTTAATTGAAATACATAACGACTATGTGTATCACAAATAGAGTCGTTACATAATCGCTTGCTGCACAATATATAACGACCCTAACTCTATCACAGTATAATCTTGTCTGCATTAGAGTACTACATTATTCTAACAAACATACTAGTAAACATCCTTCTTAAAACAAAGTAGTTTCAACAAACCAGCCAAACCAAACACATAAGTAGTTTCAACAAACACATAAGTTCAAGTTATAAAGTAACATCTCAAGGAGACGGAGACGGTAACATCTCCTCGAGTAAAGACCACCATCTCGACCTCGACCTCCTCCTTACTTCCCTGACCGGGAAACTTTCCGGCTTTTCTTAGGAGGAGGACCCTGAGTTTCACCGGCCCCTGGGGAACCACCATCTTCTCCGGTACCTTGTTCATCATGATGTTGGCTACTTTGCCCCTGTTCACCACCTTGTTGTGCTCGGCTACGTGTTTTCCGTGTCCTCTTACCTTCCTTGGCCAGCTCAGCAAACATCTTCTTTGCATTGGGATTTTCAATGCGTGCAACAATCAGCGTAGAGACGTTGCTTCGCAGCTCAATCACTTCCCCTTTGTCACCCAAGCAACAAAAAGCCTTGACAAAAAGCTTCATTCGTTCCCTCTATATATATACATTAAAAAAACAATTTAATGAACCGACGTATATTTGTATGTAAATGAATAACACAATTACACAAATAAATACTCACTACTAGTTTAAGAATGGTAGTATCATCTCTACCGTCGGCTTGAGAAGAAGATGTGGATGCCTCGTTGGTCCTCCTACCCGTAACCTGATCGATCCGTATTACCCTACCATGGGAGAAGCCTTCGTACCATTGATAGTAATCCGTTGTTGCCTCGTAACCTTTATCCACATGCACCCAAAATGTGATGTCTACGAGGCTAGAATGTCTATTATTCCAATGCTTGACATCAGTTGCAGGTTCAGAACCACTTTTATTTTCGGCCTTGCCGGCCTCACATTTGTTCAAATTGTGCTTGAACGGAGGTACATCGTCTTCATCGGGTGAATCTTGAACAAACCCAAGTTGACGCATGATTCTCAAAGGATTGTACATTGAAAAACCGTTGGGGTGAAACAAAGGGCCATGGTAATACACGACATCTTCCACTGCGCCAACTCTAGCATCCTTGTAAGGACTAAAGATTACCTCTTCCGCCGTGATGTTGTCAAGTTTTTTACGCATTTCTATCAAGGCATCAGTTTGTTCCCTATCCTGAGAACCAGAGTACACCCAACGGGTTCCTGTTGGACTACCTGGGCTCCAATTTGAGTTGATTTTCACATCTTCATTGTCTTTGAACAGTGAGGGGAAATGATCATAAATCCACACCTATTTTAAACAATCAAATAAACATAAAAATATATCGAAGGAAAAAAACATACTAAAAGAAGACAACTTTCATCAATCCAAATACATGGATTAGAGCCAAATTCCCATTAATTTGAGAAGTTCGTTCGCGAGATCCCTGGGAAAGCTGACCATTCAGATGTGCAACTATGGCAGTCCCCAAGAGTACTTGTTCACATCTTCTAAGGGGTCCAAAAGTGAAGAAGGTTGGCGCTCACCCTGTTACCTTTTTTGCTTCGGGAAATACAACCGATGCAAGGACGTACAACAAATATCTTGCCGCCGCATAACGACATTCCATATCGAGAGACCTCCGTTTTTTCCTTCTCTGCGGTACCAGCAAACATCTCCGCCTAATGTCCACAAGTTTGAACTCTTTCTTCGGGTACTTAGCTCCGCACGAAAAGCCCATCGTCTTCTCTTTATCCCAGCCAAACAAGTTCTTGGTCCATGTATAAATTTCATCCCAACTAGGCCTTCTCTTGAAATTCTCACCGGTTGATTTACCTTCGACCTGCACCCCTAATATCCGTTTCGCATCATCGGAGTCAATGCCATCTCGCCAAAAGGAAGTTGGAATGTGTCGACTTCAAGCGTAATACCTTTCACGTAAACTAGATATCTGCGACCTTGTCATACGCAATCACGAGTTCACAACGGCATTGTACAAACCGGAGTTTTCAACATATTCTTTAACTCTTGCACATTCACCTTCTAGCGGCCACAACTCCATTTTCTTAAAAGAAGATTGGTGCCTGAAGAGACGTGCGGCATTCTTATGATCCTGCAAAAAATAAACAAATAAGTATTAAAAAACATATTAGAAAAGTAATATCAACAAACTAATCATATAGCAAGCAAAGTTGGGATTCTTACGATTGTCTCATAGATGGTATGAGCCCACGATCCAGCATATCCAAATAGAACTTTGCCCCCATCTCTAGGTTCTCCTCTTGGTTTACCATTTCGAAGAGGCTCCAACATCAAACGATTAGCGGGAACGTGTCTCGCGCTGGGTGCAATATCAGTTCCATCCTTCTTAACCCTCTTTAACGGCTTCGTCTTTGCATCCTGTTCTTCACTTCTACATCTTGTTTACCATCATCCTCTTCATCATCCTTACCACCACCATCATCCCCTTCATCCTCTTCCTCCTCATGACCACCATTATTACCTCCATCCCCTTCCCCGCTCATCATCATCACCATTACCATCATCGGAATCATCACCACTAACATTACCTTCATCATCATTGTCACTCTCTACATCCTCTTCACCTCGTACGGAGGATCTTCTTGTATCTCCTCTTGTTGGATTTCTTCTTCTTCACCACTACTGCTTGCGGAAATAACATGTGAGTCTGATTCTGATGAATCCGACAACTCATCACCTTTGTCTCTTGGTTCGGTGATAGAAAATGATACCTCACTCGGCTTCTTACCGCGTAATGGACCGGCAAGTAAGAATTTATCATGGCGTGGAGGTTTGGAAGGTGGAGTTATCGTCATTGGAACCTTTCCTTTGGTTCGCATTTGGTTTTGAAACAAAAAAACAAAAAATAACCCAACAAGACATCAACTTTATGGTTATCAGATCAAGAGTCGTCAATACGATAATCTAAAACACAACCGACCCTCGAAGCATTATTGTGACGACTCAAAGTAATATGTTGACGACCCTTTGTTATTTGACAGGGTCGTCAAAAAGACGATAACGATCCTACGATTTGGGTTGACGACTCTAGGGCACATACCTAAGTGACGACTCAAGGGGAAATGAGATGACGACCCTATCAATTTTTGGAACAGAGGGCGGTTCGAGTTCCATCTAGAGTCGTTAGTGAATAAATAAGGGTCGGCAAACAAGAGTCGTCATCTCGCAACATAAAAGATTAACGACTCTATTCTAGGGCAAAATTCACCGAAGTAGCGAGAATAAGGGTCGTCACCTTCAACCTAATAGGCTAACGATTTTTCATAAAATAAACATGCAAATGAAAAGTCGTTGGGGTATCCAAACAGATCGCTAACGACCCTTTAATCAAAACCGCAAAATTTCGGTTACAGGACTCAAATTCGCAATCAAAACACAACAAAAAACGCATAGAAGGTGGGTTTAACTTCACATACCTTCTAATTGGACCCATATCTTCTTTTGGTTTCGATTTTTGGGGGTTTGGGGTTCTTCCACGATTACCTTTCCTTTTGGCGTCGAGGAGATTGGGGATTTGACGTTCTTTGCGAGCGGTCTGTTTTGTACGAGCCATGTTTGAAGAAGAAGGTAATCGTCGATTATCTTCTAACATCGACGATGAATCGGTTGAAGAAAAAAAATCGTTTGGGGTCGTTAATGGTGGTTGTGGAGAGGAAGAGGAGAGGAAGAGGAGAAGAAGAAGAGAAGAAGAAAAAAAAGAAACAGATTTTTTTTTGTTTAGTTTAGGGTATATGAATTGGGGGCCTAATTATGATTTCAAATTAGTGTTAACTGGTTTTTAAGATTTGTGTTTAGTAAAGGGCAAAACAGTCTTTTCAATATCGGATTAATACGCCCCTCAAAAATTTGGGGTGGAAATAAAATATCATGGCCCCCAATTAAAAGGTCTGGCAATCCAGGTAAAACTAACCCCAAAATTCCAACAGTAAACTGTTTCCATCCTCCTATATTGAATCTTCTCCATTTTCAGTTCTTGACCCAAATTATTTCTCCTCCAATTATCCAATTCTAATAACTCATGGATAGACTAGTAACAGTAGATGCAAAAGAACTAAACCTTCTTTTCAAACCAAACCAAAAATGTTCAACAAGTTTCAAGCTAACTAATCTTATGCATACCATGTCTATTGCAGTTTCTGTAACCACTACAAATCCTAATTTATTCTCAATCAGTCAACCTTTTTCTGTTCTTTCACCTCTCGCTTCATCAAATTTTACTCTATTTCTCACTTTACCATCAGAACTCCCGCAAATTTCATCTCCAATTGATTCTTTACATGTTCGTACAACAATTCTACCAACAGGTAAAGCTAATCAAGATGATCTCCACAGGTTTTTTACAAAACCTGGTGCATCTCATATCTTCAGAGATGCAAACTTACCCATCTATTTTGTTGGTGTATTTGTTGCAAAGTTCTTGATTTCTGAACCTTGTTTTCAGACCTTGGAGAGTAATTTTATGTTGTCTAAAGCTATTGGTAATTGTACTGAAACTCAGATTACGTCTCTTCTTTGGTATGCTGTTGGTAAGGGAAACCCTAGTTTTGTTTCTGCTTTGATTGATGCTGGTGGTAATGTAAATTTTAGAGATTTATCAAATGGAAAATCTTTGTTGTTTACAGCTATTAATTCAGGTAATATAGATGTGGTTATGGTTTTGATTGAATCTGGTTGTGAGATTGATGGTTCAACTGATTGGTTTTTACATGATTCAGCAGCGATAAATCGAGTAGATTTGATGGGTTTGTTTTGTGAGTTTGGGTGTTTGGTTAATTCTGTTGATTCATATGGTCGAACACCCATTCATGTTTCAGCAATTCATGGGAATTTAGATGCTTTGAAGTTTTGTGTCAGTAAAGGAGGTGATACTGATTGTGTTGATAATAATGGCTGTACGCCATTACATTGTGCAGCTTCGGAAGGGCGGAGGGAAGTTGTAGAATTCTTATTAGAATGTTCTTCGTATTCAAAGTACTCGATTAATAGTGATGGGAAAACACCTTTTTTAGTTGCAATTGATAACGGGCATTCTCATTTACTTGATTCGCTTAGGTTAAGTGATGTTTTACATAGAGCGGCAACATTAGGAGATGTTCATGGATTGAGAAGTTGTATTGAAAAAGGAGCGATAATTAACAGTCGAGATCAAAATGGTTGGACTGCTCTTCATAGAGCTTCATTCAAGGGTCAAATGGAAAGCGTAAAACTTTTGATAAGTAATGGAGCTCTAGTTGATCTTGTTGATGATGCAGGTTATACACCATTGCACTGTGCTACTGAAGCCGGTCATTCTGAAGTTGCTTCATATCTGATAAAAAATGGTGCTTTAGCGAATACGAGTCTCAAATGTGTGTCACCATTGAACTTGACTTCATTTAAGAATCATTCTGCTTTTAAATTCCCTTTATGTGAAGAAAAAGAACTAGTTTGAAATTCTATGTATGCGTCAGGTTCTGTTGTAGTTGTTTTTTGCTTTTTTGTTCTCTCAATGTAATTTATACAGAGGTGTAAGAGATGTCGATGAAGCTTCGCGAGGGAGAAAGCAAACGGTTTATGTAATATTATCAAAGCAAAACTGTATACCACACATGCCAAAATGGGCACTAAGCTTATATTTTAGAGCATGTCTTTTATGAGGATTGAGGTAATGAATCAAAGTTTTCTTTTTTTCCAGTGTTCATTTGTTCCTACTTGTTAGTGTATTTTGAATTCAGTTCTATACTTGATCTTCACCAGGACTTTAGCTTTTACTTCCGCGATGGTGTGTCGGTGTCTATACCACCAATAACTGAAGGACTATGTAAGGCTCCTAATCTGATTTTGTTCAGATTGTTAGGGATAGAGAATGGTTTGATGAAATGTGACAGTGATAAAGGAACTCCAATTCCATCAACTGTTGTTTGTGAAGATCAGTTGTTAAATCTGGTTTCATTAATGACCTGCTGCTACGAATTTACTTGAAAATTTATTTGAAGCATATGCCAAAATGGGGCTATTCGCTTGAAAGCTTCTAATTTAGACTCAAGGTAATAAACTGATGTTTTCTTATTCATTGTTCAGTCTTTTTTACTACCTAATATAGTGAACTAAATTCGAAATACAGTCTCTGTCTAGGATGCAATCCTTCTTGAAGCTCAGTGTGTTGTTTTTCAAGAGTTCTTGCTAACTTGAAAGAGCGAAACCACTTGAAAAAAGCAATTAATGTCTCGGCGAACTGTCATTGAAGACTCTAACAGGTTAAGAAAGTAAATTTCATTCATATTTTTCTACCCATACATTATACAGAGTTTCCATGAAAAATGATAGTAATAATGAACTTCCATTTCCTCAAACAGTGTTAACATTGTTGAAAAATCGTTCTTTCTTAGGCAGTCAATATATTTGGACAGAATTGGATGTTATTCTCTTTTATACATTTGATTATTTAGAAACTTTTGCTGCGCTATAATATAAAGTTGAGATTTTCCTCATTAGCATATACATGATTAACATAATTAGCTATTCCTTATCATCCAAGGATTTGTTAGGTCATTTGGTACAAGTGAATCCATTGAAGCAGATTGGTCGGTCACTTACAGTGTCACCAATTTTGGTTTGTTCTATTGACAACATGTTGTCTGACTCAATGCCATTGTCCTCTTAATCCGACAATAATTTTTCTACTAAAACTCTTTTATTCTCTTTTATGAGACTTATATTTCTTAATCTGCTTTTGGTTGATTTTTTCCATCTATTACTGTTGGTTGTTGTTAATGAAGGGGTTTAAAAGCTAGGTGCATCCAATTTGGCCATCACAACGGAACACAGTATCCGTAACTTCAGTTTAGAAAATATCGCGGCAGAGATGTTGGTATACACATTTGTTTTGTCTATTTTTTTCAACTATGAAGCTTGAACACCACAGCAAGCTTAGGGTAGCAGGGAGTTTGCATGTATATAGTGCTTCAATGACAGTTCTAGAATCAAGACTGAGTACGAAAATCAGTCCTGCGCCCTCTAGATTTAAATCAAAACGATAAATATTGAACTGCAAAGATTGAAGGAGCTAGCGAACGGATACTAGGAGCCGATGCATGCTTACTGGGGAGAAGCCTAAACATGTTGGATTCCTCTGGCGTCTGGGTCCTTCTCCCTGGTTTGTCATATAGGTGTTTAGGTACATTTGGGATGGAACACTTCATCGGACTGCCTGTTGCTGACTGTTACAAGCATAACCATAATTCACCAAGACATGGAACATGACTTAGGGGCAAATATTTAGAGGGTGGTCTGGAATCATGGAACATGCTATGGGTCAAATAGATTTGAGAGGATGAAATCATCATTTATGCAAACTATACTTTCTTACGGCATGCCCCACTCCCATGCCAACCTCTCCCCCAAAGAAAGGATCGGCTACACTCTACAATAATAAGTAGAGAGATATTGGAACATTACTTTTAGGGCAAAAATTCTTGAAGGGGGATAGCATATTCTATGAAAATATCTGGTAGTTCTTTTTAGAGGATGGGAACAGTAGTAACATGTTTAGTTAAGATCCAAGTAACTACAAAGGAGAAAACAAAACAAGACAAAAGAAAGAAAGAGCCTCCTGGACTCCTAGTTGTTGTTGATGTTGTTATTGACCTACTTTTGTGTAGGCTTCACTGAGCATGATTCAGCAATCAGAGTGATAATGATATGCTGTGCATAACTCCCTTGGAGACTGAAATAAAAAATGTTCTTTTTTCGATGGATCCTGACAAAAGTCCAGGTCCGGATGGCTTCCCGCCAAATTTTTTCCAACAAAATTGGGACATCGTTGGGCCTGACCTAGTCAAAATGATCCAAACTTTCTTTGTTTATGGGAACATCTCTAAGGAGATGAATGTCTCCTTCATCTCCTTAATCCCAAAAACTCTAAATCCTACCACTCCGGCTGAGTTTAGACCTATTGCCTTGGCTAATACCACTTATAAAATTTTCTCTAAACTAATGGCAGGGAGAATGAAAAAGCTTTTTGAAAAAATGATTTCACCATTTCAATCTGCCTTCATTCCTGGAAGGCAGATCTCTCGAAAATATAACTATAGCACACGAAATTATCCACAAGATGAAAAACTCCAAATCAAAAAAAGGATTTATGGGTCTAAAAATTGATATGTATAAGGCATTCGATAGAGTCGAATGGACTTTCTTGCTTCAAATATTGTCTAAATTTAGCTTCAATGAGAAGTGGTGTAATCTGATACACCAATGCATCTCAACTACTACATTATCAGTCTTCATTAATGGGTCTCCCACTAGGTTTTTTAAACCCACCAGGGGCTTGAGACAGGGAGACCCTATCTCCCCTTACTTATTCTTGTTTTGTATGGAGGCTCTCTCCAGAACAATTATCCATGCTGAAAATACTGGTTTGATAAAAGGTATCAAAATTGTTCACAAAGCACCTTCGGTTAGCCACTTATTGTTTGCTGACGACTGCTTACTTTTCTGTAAAGTCAGTGAGAAAACTTGTCATAATCTGGTTAAGATGTTTAAAGATTTTGGTTTAGCTTCGGGCCAACTAATAAACCTAAATAAATCAGGGGGTTTTTTTAGCCCGAAAACTGAAACAGGCATTAGACAAAAGGTGAAACAGATCTTGGGAGTAAAGGCTATTCCTCTAAATGATAAATATTTAGGCTCGCCTTTATTCACTAATAGATCTAAGATCACCTGTTTTGCACCTTTGCTTGAAAAGATGAAACATAGAGTCCAAAGCTGGAATGGCACTGAATAATGCCGGCAACACAGTAATGATAAAGAATGTAACTTCATCGTTATATGTCTATCAAATGAATTGTTTTAATATACCGGTAAAAGTTTGCAAAAACCTAACCAAAATCCAAAGAAACTTTTGGTGGGGAAAAAATGAAAAAGGTCTAAATGAACAAGGTAAGAAAGGAGTATTTCTTAAAAGGGCCCGGATCATGGGACTCATAGGTTTGACGCATAGACTTGACAAAATTTTCCAACCGTCCATCGCAGTTCATCCAACGGCAATCAAGTTTGACGAGTGGCATCTTTTTTAGCTTAAATAAACTATACGACTAAAAACTAAGCCGAGCCAATACCAGATATAAATTAACAAAGAAATAAAATCCATTGCAGAACTCTATCCATGTTCGACTTCTTCTCTCATTTACACCGCCTCTACCGATTCAGTCAGTTTTTATAAATTTGTATGTGCAAGGTATGATCTTTGTTAATCCTACTATGTACTTTAATTGGTGTATTATTTCTTAGATTTTTTAATTTTATCTGAAATAATTTGAGTCCTAATACTGATTCTGATTTTGATTTGAGTAAAGTATTCTTGATTGGGTATGAATCTGGAACTCTGATGCGGTGTTGGCGTTAGATTTTTTTCTTATGAGTAAAAATTAATCTCTAATTATGATTTGAACCAGAAAAATTGATCTTACAAATTTCAAAAAATTATGATTTTTATTCAAAAAAAATTAAATTAAGAACTGAATTTGATGTATTACCATACGGCATAGCCTTGACCCAAGCCACTTTAGCTAAAAAATTTGCTTTCATGAAAAGAGAAAAGGAAACATACGATGATAAACTTTACATGTGAAAATTTTATGGACGATAAAAAATCCGGAGAACAAAAAAAAAAAAAAAAAAAACTTTTATTACGGTGATGGAGAAGTGGGGAAGAAGACTAAAATAGTTATCCCAAAACGTGGAAGAGATACTCGAATAATTTACGGGGAACAGATCTGGTGTTGGCTCGGCTTGGTTAAGCCGTATAGTTTGTTTATGCTAAAACAGAAGCCACGTCATCAAACTTCATTGTCGTTGGATGATTTGCAATGAACGGTTAAATAATTTTGTCAAATCTATGCGTCAAAAGTATGAGTCCCATGATCCGGATCCTTCTTAAAAATTGGGACACTATTTCTAAATCCCTCGAGGAAGGGGGTTGGAGATAAAAAAACATTAAACATTTCAACATAGCTATGATAGCTAAAATGGAATAGCGGTTGAAACAACAACCGGACTCACTTTGAGCTACTATTCTTAAAGCAAAGTACTATTCTAACAAGGATATTCTCCACATGAACACCATCCCTAATAGAAGGGATAGTTGGATCTGGAAAGGATTGTTGACTGGTATTCAACAAATCAAAACTAATAGCTTTTGGGAGCTAGGAAATGACACAAATATAGATATTTGGGAGGATTTTTGGATTCCAGACACCAAACCCCCTTACCATAAACCAAACTTGATAACTGAAAATTTGGCTAAAGTGAGCGATCTCCTAACTCCTTATAAAGAGTGGGATGTTGCCAAGTTAAAAAAGTGTTTTGAAAACAGATTAGTTGAAAAAATCAGGAATATAAGAATTCCAATTGTGGACGTAGATGACATCCCACATTGGAACCTTAATAGCACAGGCAAATTCACAGTTAAATCGCTTTACAACCATATCAACTCAACAGGAAATCCAACCCAAGATTGGAACATCATTTGGAGAATGAATATTACACCTTCTGTTAAGATTTTCATTTGGAAAGCAGCACACTCAATACTTCCCAATAATATGCGAGTTGCAGCTGTAATTCCAAACATAAACACAACCTGCAAGTTGTGTAACAATGGACAAGAAACCTTAACTCACTTATTCCTGGAATGTAATTTTGCTGTCCAGGTGTGGATGCACCTTAACTTTGATATGCTGTTTATTTGTAATGGTACTGCTTCTTTTCATGATTGGTTGAATAATTGCTTTGAAAACCCGAATAGAGGAAATTATGGTACATAATGACAAGTTTTATGTAGTGTCACTATTTGGCATATTTGGAAGGCGAGATGAAAAATAACTTTGGAAAAAGAAAGCCAAAACAGTGTTAAGATAGCCAATAATATTGTAAAATATGTGAACAACTACTTGACAGTGAATAATCATGGGTACAACATAATGCAAACTCTCTATTATAACCCCTTAAATGATGAAACGCTGAAAGTGACCAAGACGGAGGACACACCAAGACAAATGGATATACAAATCAACATATCTATAATTATGATGAATTGTGATGCTAAATCGGGAATTGGGCTGACTTTGTGTGATTTCACAGGAAATACTAGAGAAGCTAGGGGGATGTATTCCACAGCAACAACAACACAACAACTAGAGATAGAAGGGGCTGAAGCAGCTTTCAAATGGGCCACAGAGTGGAGTGGACATACGATTACATTCATAAGTAATTCGGAACCTACTCTTTTGTTGCTTATAGGAAAGTATGCAAAGGCAAGACAACAAAGATACAAGATCAGTGGGGATTTCTGCAACAACACTAAATTCGACATCAATTTCATAGTTAACTCTTTTTTTTTTCTAGTTAAGAGATCAACTTTAATTTGGGCAGCTAATATGTCAGCTTTTTGTAACAAATTCTCAATTAAACATGCTTGGACAGGCTATGCCTTATGGGCAATCTTAACTTTTTTAAATATTCAGAATTGGAACCAATGTGTATTGGTTCACAAAACCTTAAACTATGGAGATCATAAAACTCTACCTTATGTAACATGAGGGAAACCTCTTTTTCTATTAAAAAAAAAAACAAGACAAATTTGTTTGTACATGCATATAATAGGTAACCGTAGGATGAATAGTATGTTTCCACCAACCAACCATGAAAAAGTAATAGCATCTTCTTCTTTTTTTTTAAACGGAGGGAGTATTTGATATTGTGTGCATTATTTTTTAGGCTAAAATGGAAAAGTGGTTGTATCTCTTTTCCGAAAACGGAGGGGATATTTGGTATTGTGTTGTGCAGTGCACTATTAGTGCTATTAGTAGTAGTTGTGGGTGGATGGATTGATGGATAGTACATACGTTTGTGCACTGTTTGTATCTACTGTATTTGGATACTTGTTTGGATTGAGTTACATGTTTTCTGAATATGTTTGCCATCCCCAAAAATCATCCCCTAATGCCACAGATATGGGATTAGAGCTGTCAATGGACCAAATATTTGATATCCGTCAGAGTCCGTTCGTATCATTAGGATATTAACCGAAATTTCGGATAACAGATATCAGATAGAATACCTTATCAGATATTCTTACTTTAGTGAAACGGATACGGAAAAGGCATTATCCTATAAGATAGTATCTGATATCCGTTAAAGAATGCATATGCAATTTATTTATTTTTTGAATAATATATTTGACTTGATAGTATATGAAGACGTAGAAATAAAAATATTATGGAAGAACAAAACACAACTAGTTTTGTTGGTTGTAAGAAAAGCGAAGAATTTTCTAATTTTGGTAGAGAAGATTTGAGTTTTGTTTAAATCTAATTTAATGTAATAATTTATGAAGCGAAATTTATGCATTTGATCAAGGTATATGGTTCAATTTCCTTAGGGTTTCTTTGATTTTTTTTTTTTTTTTTTGTAATTTATGAAATATAGAGAAAGACTGAAAAAAGAATTTAAATTATTTTTATTATAATGAAATACTATAGGATACTACCAGATATTATCGGATATCAGAAATTGTTATCAGAACGGATACAAAATATTTTTGAATATCCCTCGGATATCCGGTAATTCCTTATCGGTAACAGATACTGGAGAGACCATATCCGTTCGATAAGTATTGTTGACAGGTCTAAATGGGACCCCTATCTCTCACCCAGATTTAATTTGTGGGCATTGATAAAGGGAAGAAATTAGACCAAGTAGTGCAATTCATGTATGTATAATAGGGTGCAACTCCTTCCTAATAAGGTAATAGAAACACAGGTCAAAAATAAGGTTATACAATTCACAACCTACCGGCAGATTGCTTATGGCGCATTTGGATACCAGAAGCAGAAGGCAGAAACAGAAGCAAAAACATTTTTCTTCACAAAAAGTTGATTTTTTTCTTATAGAATTCATTCTGAAATTGTGTACCCAAATTAACTTCTGATTTTCTCGCTTCCAGAAGTCAAAAAGCAACTTCTGGGTGTGTATCCAAACACCTTATTAGTTTTTCTTTTAGCTAATGTGTTCGGTTTCATGAAAATTTGAGCTGTGACATTGGTATACAGACAAATGGTAAAAAGAATGATTATGATACACAAAGATATACAAAGAAATTATTTTTTTCCAAAATTTTTCTTATTTTGTGAAAAAAATAATACCACTATAACATGGTTGTTGTTAATTGTATCAATTTGCTTATGGTGTAAATTCAAAGGTAATGAATGTTTTGTCTTGTACAATTATATGGATTTTTTTTGGGTACATTCTCCAGAGAATTGGTATTCCGTTAGCATCGTCGTTTTTTCTTCTTGCTATTTTTTGTGCATGGTAGGGAAAGTTCGAGAAATATGCATGGTACCGTTCAGTCATACTATTGGTCTCACTCTCATTGTGATTTTGTAAACATATTAGCAAATACCTACATAAGAAAAATAAAATAAAAAGGAAGCAGATGGAATGTATCGTGAAATCAGGAAAATAATTTCGCTTACTCATAATTTGAATTAACCAAGAATTTTTACTGCAAATGAGGATTATAACTACACATATAATTAGTTATAGGCTATTCTCTAAGCTTTTTAAATGGTTAATATTTCGTGGGTAACTGTATAAGTGTTTATATTAGTGACACTTAAACGGTATTTGCTTCCATTTTTTTCTTTAATTAAAAGACGGCTTTCGATTACTTATCCCAAATCATGATATTGTCAAGTACAAACTGTTTCAAAAAACTTTCTTTATTAAGTTGCGATAGATTACAAGTAGAAAACAAAGCGAATAATAAAGTAATAACACTTTTGGCTAATATATCAACAATGTCAATCAATGTAGTTAATCTCAGCTGAGACGACCGAGATTTTGTCGAGATTCTCGATCTCGATCCATGGACAAAATAATTCTCTTAATCTCGGCGAGACGAGATTTTACCGAGAACCATGGACGAAATAAATCTCTTAATTTCAACGAGATTTGATCGACAAACTTGCTAAGACAACCGATATTTGTTGAGACAAGCTTAACATATGGGAATTTAGTAAAAAAGATTAATTCCAACCCTAAAAAAACTTGATTTTACTTTTCTTAAAAGTTGATATTGTTTATTATATCTATACAAGCTTAACGTATGTAAATGTGCAACATGCTTAGCATATTACTGGTATAAAATTTCAAAATAAAGATTCCAGGACTTTACCAAAACCTCCCCGAGATAAAGTTATCATTGTGTCTCGGTCCCCGTCGAAATAGGACAAAGATCTGAAATTGACTACATTGGCATCAATGTAATGCCTCTTAAGAAAACCCAAGAAAAATAATTTCTAAAACATTAGTAACAGATTGAATTCTTCATAAAATTCTTTTACTCGAATCTAAAGAAGTAGTAAAATTTTAAGAAAATATATTATATTCCAGCAATCTCGCACAAAAGAAATTTTAGCACGTGGTTCCTTCGTAATCAAATCTCATTAGATAACTTCCTTAAAGAAATGTTAGCACGTGGTTTCATTCATATTCAAATCTCATTAGATAACTCCTCTTACAAGAATGCATCATTCTTTTCCTGGTCATGTTGCTATGCCAGGAAGGCTTTGGCTTATGCACATCTCCGAATTTCACCCAAAACAATTGCTCCCGCTCCATAAATCTATACGATATAATTAAAGGAAGCATCAATTAGCGTTACTTCCATATTTTTATTAAACATGCTATGAAGTAAGTGACTGGTTATCAAGGTTACATATATTCTTGTTTTTCTTCTTTTGCGTAGGAGATATGAAAATCGAATCTCTTAGAATATTTCTGAATATCTCTTAGAATATTTAAAAGATAATACTTAAAGATTACATTACAACTATGTTTCCATATTAACAAAGCAATAACAATCGTTTTCTTTGCCCAGTCATTAACATCATATATAATGTTCTCAAATCATTAATTCATTAATGTAGCAGAGCATATTTTGGGAACAAAACAGTGCTTCGGTAATGAATTACAATACAGATTTTAGGGTCAAACAGATAGGTTTTGGTTCACAAGATATTTTTAGGATTGCAACGTAAATTTTTGACCATGAAGTAGATTTTAGTCGCTTAATAAATTTTGAGTTAGAGACTCATAATGCAGATTTTGTATCACGAGACAACCAGTAGTTCAAAAAGTTTAAATCATAACAATGTGTTTAGATACTAGAAACAGAAATCAATCACAATAGTCAAAAGGAAAAACGTTTTGCTTCACAAAAAATTAACTTTTTCGTTTCTAGAAGTCGTTCTGAAATTACATACCCAACTAGCTTTTGACTTTATTTATGCTTCCAGAAGTCGAAAAGCAACTTCTTTAATGATATCCAAACAAACTATAAATTTAGGAACTGTGAACTATTTTGAAATTGGTGATATCCATATGAAAGCCGTTGTATACAATTAATGCTTGACTGATACTTATTGAATTGGGTTATTAGTTAGAACACGACTATTGTTTCACCTAAAAAAGACTTACTAAGTGTTTTTACTAATTCATAGTGTTATTATCGCACGATTGTAAATGTCTCCGCGGTACGGTGTTAAAATCATCCGTTGGTGATACTAACCACTAACGACCAGAGTTTAAAACTCAACAATATTGGAATAAGAGATTTTACCACCTTACAATGTCCGTGGTATGCGATCCGTTGAATGAAGGTAAGCCCTCCATCAATCGCTTGCTGGAGTGGATACCCCTCTTATGCTCACCATTATTGTACTCCCTCCTACGCTCTAACAGCCCGTTCGTTTCAAGGAATTGTATTCCTTGGAATCCAATTCCTAGGGAATGCGTCCAATTCCTTGAACCGAACGGGGCAAATGAACTCTATGTAATTGGGAATTTTAATTCCTAGAATCCAATTCCTCCAAAATGATAAATTTCCATTGCATTGGTCCAATGATGCAATGGAATTGGATTCGGTAAAAACAAAGGTAATTGAATTACCTCAACCGAACATAAATTTTTTGGATTGGAATCAAATTCCTTGGAATCCAATTCCAAGAATTGTATTACCCCATAATTGAATTCCTAGGATTCTAATTCTCCCAACCGAACGTGCTGTAAAGGTACGTACGGAGTTGCAAAAGGACTAATTAGTGGTCAGGGTCAGGGCATACTCCCAAAAAAAAAAAAAAAAAAAAAAAACCAAAATTATCCCTAGGGGCATTCGCTCATTTAAATTAGAAAAATTACACCGAAGTACCTTTAGCTGTAAACGGTGGTACTACTCTCCAAAACAGTTCAATTTCTAGTCTCCCACTCACTCTCCATTGTCGTTTAGTCTCTCTATAAACACCTCAATCGTTTGGATCTTCCATTACGTGTCTCTGTCTTGCTATTACAGATTTTCAAAACGGGGTGAAGGAAAGAAGAATTAGGTAGTATAAATTATTAGCTTTTGTTTTCTTTCTCTCCAACTATGAATGTTCTCTCATTTTCACTACTAGAAGTAGAAGAAGCTTTTGAGAAGATTACCTTGCCCAACTAATTTCTAAGGGTTTTACTCAAACAATCATCAGATAACTGATAATCATGGATAATCAAACTACACTGAGTGAATCCAGGGTGCGTATTGGTCTTTAATCCTTTTGTTTTCATTTTTCTTTTATCTGGTATTGAAATTGAAACTGTTTCGGGAAAGGGCTTTGATGATTATAATGGTAAATTGTTGTACTGTATTTTTCTTAAAGATTGGATTTTATTTCTGGGTTTTGAATTTTGTTATCCGGGGTCTAGTGAATTTGAGATTTTTTCCATGTTTTGACTAATTTGTTAGTTTTAGGATTGATTATGAGTAATTGTGATGAAATAAGATTTATATTGGTCGAAAATGGATTTATTTTGAGTTACTCAGTACTTGTTTTGTTTTGGATTGATTTCAATTACGTTTGAAGTAGGTTTCTAGTTTATCTATATGATATGTACTTTTAGGGTTTCTTTGATGTTGGAATTTTTTGAATGATACACGCAATGTTTTAATTGTCTTTGGATTGACTATTGAGTAATTTAGGCTTCATTTTGTATGTTCATATGGCTTGGTGATGTTGTTCATTGTTATTGTTGTGTTATAAACTCTTCCTTACCCATTTTTTCTGCGTCTCTTGATTGTAGAGGGTAGTTCCGCAGAATACATGGGTGCTAATTACGAATTTCAAACTGGCTTACACTCTACTACGCCGACCAGATGGAACGTTCAACCGTCACCTAGCAGAGTACCTTGACAGAAAAGTTCCTGCAAACATAATTCCTGTGGATGGTGTGTTCTCTTTCGACGTTGTTATTGATCGAAGTACTGGTCTTTTGGTAAGGGTTTACAGGCCAACTCAAGCTGGTGATGCTCAGCCAGGTTATCTGAACCTTGAACAGCCCCTCAGCTCTGATGTGGCAGTTCCTGTGATTATTTTCTTCCATGGGGGAAGCTTTGCTCATTCCTCGGCTAGTACCGCTATCTATGACACGCTTTGTCGGCGCCTTGTGGGAGTTTGTAAAGCAGTGGTGATATCTGTAAACTATCGCCGTGCACCTGAAAACAGGTATCCCTGTGCATATGATGATGGTTGGGCAGTTCTGACATGGGTTCACTCAAAGCAATGGCTCAGGAGTGGGAAGGATTCCAAGGTTCGGGCTTACTTGGTTGGGGATAGTTCTGGGGGTAATATTGTTCACCATGTCGCATTGAGGGCTGTAGAATCAGGAACTGAAGTAATGGGGAATGTACTCCTCAATCCGATGTTTGGTGGGATAGAAAGGACCGAGTCAGAGAAGAGGTTAGATGGGAAGTACTTTGTTAGTATTCGAGATCGAGATTGGTATTGGAGAGCATTTCTTCCTGAAGGAGTTGATAGAGATCATCCTGCTTGCAATCCATTTGGTCCCCAAGGTGTCAGCTTTGACGGGATCAAGTTCCCCAAGAGTTTGGTTGTTGTGTCTGGTTTGGATCTTGTACAGGACTGGCAATTGGCTTATGCTGAAGGACTTAAAAAGGCTGGGCAAGATGTGAAACTCGTTTTTCTAGAACAAGCCACAATTGGATTCTACTTGTTACCGAACAACAATCATTTCCATAACGTCATGGAGGAGATCAATACCTTTGTATGTTCTGATAGTTAATAGTACACTTCACTTTCAGATAGAAATCAATTCGCTAAAGAGGTTATAAGTATTCCTGTTTGGGGTTTGATGTGCAGTGTGTAAATTTTTTATATATCTTATTAAGACGTGCTATCTGGTATGATGAAACATCTGCAGTCTTTAGGAATTAGTTGTTTTGGTATGTTGGGTATGGAAATGGGTGTGTATGTTTCTCTGGCTGCAGGGAAGTATTCTCTACTGGATTGCAGTAGCAGCTTAATGAAAGCTCCTCAACTGACTTCTGGTTCGTCGGCTGACTCGACTCTCTTTGAAGGAGTTATAAGGCTGGTTCGGCTCTCTTTGAAGGAGCTATAAAGGCTGATGGTAGGAATTGTTTGGAAGGGGTTCAGCAGAAAGGTGTGAAACACGGATCATCTCTTTCCAACTGCTGACAGTGTGGAGAATGGTATTGCATGCAGGCGATCGTTGCTTGGCTTCTAATGCTGTAACCCTTAATTAACTTTATAACATGGATGGGGAATGCATGCCATACCTTCTGCTTCAAATTTTTGTATATAAATCCTGTTTTTTGTTTATTTTTGTATATAGACTTAGACCTCACTTGGTGTTACTTTCTTGGCTTTTTCTTTAAACAAAGGAAACCATATATTACATATTCAGCAAATTTACATCATGAGAAAAAATGAAGAATTAACAAGCTATAGGTGGGTTAGTTAGTAATTCTCCGAATCATTCCCGAATGATTCGTGAACGTATCCGAACTGACCGCATCTGAATGATACTTCCGAACTATTTGAACTCCGAACCTAGTTCCCGGATTATATGGACCTCACGAATGATTCGCGAACGTATCCGAACTGATTAAATCCGAATGATACTTCCGAACTAGATTTGAACGCCCAACCTCGCTCTCTCTTAGGTAACTCTCTGACCAGATTGGTTTTTGTTTGATTTTGTATATACTTTATATTTAAATACAATTATTCAGTTAAAATTTTCTATTGGTAGTTGTTTAACCGGTGTTTTATGTGTTGATTTTTGTTTAAAAGTCTATAAATTCGTTTTGTAAATACATTTATGCGATTAAATTGTTTACTTCTTGTTAAATAATCATGCTAAAATGTTTTTTTCCATCTTATTAGTCTCGTAATAAGGTCATAATATTTATCAATTTATCATATATGTAAGCCGAATTTTAAGTGTCGAACTCACATTTATAAAACGAATATGCACGTATGTATGTCGTTCCGAACTACTGTCCGAACAACGAACCGTTGACCGTATTTTTGACCGAATCCGACCTATCTGAATCCGTATAATTCCCATACGTATGCCGTCCCGAACTACTACCCGTACCCCGAATTGCTAACTAGGGGTTGGACCAACATTCCCCACATATGTTAACTTGCGAGCTTCTTTAGCTAAAGCATCAGCTGCTTTATTACAGCTTCTGTAAACAAAAACACAAGACCAAGCAGAACATAAGCTAATCACAAAGATTCAGTCATCGGACGGACAACTCAAACAGAGTTGATTTCACATGAGTCTGAATCTTTAGATTAGTCTCTTTGCTAGTAATATATTTTCTAGAACTATATAAAATGCCCTTAAATTAACGGATATGGATGTCCAACGGATTTTTCAAGGTTGCATACGGGCCCGATTCGTAATCCGTTGGATTTCAAAAATTCCATCCGCATCCAGCGAACGGTCCGAGCATCCATCCGCAAAAGAACGGTTGGTCCCGATTAAATCCGCAGATTACGTGCCAAATGCTCACCCCTAGTCGGTATCTTCCAGCTGCCGTTCTAGTACCTACTGTAAACCCACCACGCACACACTTTCTCGATGTGGGTTATCATCACATCAAATCTCAGCCGTAAATTCCTAAACGAGCCCCCGAAACGCGTAAATGTCGTGTCACATATTTTATGACATCCAAATCGTCATTTCTCTTTTGAAATGAAAGAATGTAAATTAATTAAAATATGAGAAGTCAAGAGGATTTTGCCGGACAAGAAACTTGTCGGAAGCCGAGCAACAAGCTGGGCTCCAACCTCCTTTTGTACTACCACAGTTAACCTATGAAATAAGAAATCACCCACTCGAACATTAGCATCATGGCTGGCCATGTAGTTGCGTAGTCGTTTAATAAAAATTATAGTATCGTCTCCAAACTCGCCAAGGGTTGTAAAGGCTAAAGCACCAAACCCGTACCCCTGCGAAGTGCACTTATCAAAGTATTTGGTTTTCTTACGAACAACAGCCTCTTGGATAGCATGACCTAACTCCAACGAACGACTTCCACCTCCAGCAAAAGGCGAAACAATCGTCACATCAAAACAAACATCCCGTAGGTAAAGGACAGTGCTGCTGGAGACGAGCTAATATTCAGATTATCAGTTTTAAAGATGACTTCAGGCCAACCATGTACCTTGGCTAGATTCATAGCTTCTAAGCCCATGCTTCAGCCTAATGTACATCATGCGCTCTTTTTAGGCATCCTTTTCCCGCCACATAGAGTCCTGCATTATTTCTTACTCCCTCCGTTCCGTTTTACTTGATGTTTTAGGGTTTTTTTTGTGTTGCAAAATAGATGAGAGTTTAAGTATTTTTCCCAAGTTCTCACTGATTTGCCCTTGCTTTGGAATCACACCATATCATTAATTCTCATTGTAATCAGCAGGTATATAATTAATCCAATTTTTAAATTTACTCTATGGAGGAATATTTGGTTTATCCCAAGTAAATTACAACGGGATTCGTAATATGCATTAAATCAAGAAACTAAAAACTAGATAATTTAAATTTTTAGGAAGCTATTAATATGGGTAGAATTGGAAAAAAATTACTCTCTTTGTTGTTTCTTAATCTACGTGAAAAACTCTAGAACGTCAAGTAAAATGGAACGGAGGGAGTATTATAATTCCAATCCCAGCCACCGGAGATTTACTACCAAACGAGCACCAATATTGATTTTTAAATAACCTAGAGGAGGAGGTTTCCAAGTCGGATTAAAAGTGGATCTAGTTCTAGTTGCATTCAAAACATTAATAGTTGAAGTAGCAAGATGATGAATGGCAATCATTTGTCAGTCAGATGGACAACATTAAGTTTTATTTTAGATGGTTATTTTAGAAGATTTTAATTCTGGTTTTGCTCTTATGTTCATAGAGATGCAAACCATGTATTGCAAAACATAGGGAATTTAATAGTTTTGATGGGGTTATCCAGATGGAGTTCTAACTTTAGTCCATCAAGATAAATCTCTCTTGTAATGTTATTATATTATTCAATAATATCTCATTTCCTATTAAAAAAAAAAAGAAGTAGCAAGATGATGATAAGCAATGGAAGAATTAACTTGATGTATGCCAGTATTAGGATTGGGTAATATCTATCTATTCTATAACTATCATAAAGAGAACTACACTTAGGTACTGTAGATGAACAGTACAATGAAGCTGCAAATTTTGAATTTCCGAAATTGCCCTTAATTTTAACCTATGCCAATAATATCTACTAAATTAAATGAGGATGAATCAGTAAACTAATAAATAAATCTCACTTATAAATTTAACCTTTGTATCTTTTTTGTGGGAGTGGGTTTGTTCGAGTTTAATTGTATGTCAAATAAAAACCGGACATATGAACAGTACCTTGGAGTAGACATTTTGTTTTTTCCGTCTTTGTCCTCTCTACATGGGTTTTTCTCCACGCATCTAACAATTTAATTGAGGACATTTAGGTAATTTAGTAGATAAAGGCAAGTTTATCCGTTTCTAATTTTGCTCGATGAAGGATTTCGGCACGCGCGTCGCGTGTGCCAAACAATCTTGTACTATTATAAAGGGAACATCCCTTAGTTGAAGCTGCACATTTTGTTGATTCGATTTTGCCCTTTACTTTGTAAAAATGTAACAGAAACAAAAATATATATTGAGGGCATATTGGTAATTTAGCAACACTATTTACTTTCTCATATTCAAACATATCGAATTACATAAATATTTTCTTCTTCAGATGCAATATTTACAAGCTCAATTTTATACTTCAATTCTTAATAGATATAACATTTATAGGTTCCAGATTGAATTTCCTTTGACTTAATTCATCGATTACAACAACAAAGATCCAATTTCGAAAATCAGATGAAGAAGACGATCATCACTGACCCATTTTCGATCCACCTGTTCAACACACATTCACATTCATAGAGTTTTAGTTGGGATCAATGATTACATGGATATAAAAATATGGGCAGTGCTATCCCGCACGGCTGTGCGGGATAACTTCCTAAGGTAGCGGGCTAATGACCGTTGGATGATAATACATGAATAATAATAGCCGTTAAGATGAATGTATAGTTGGATCGGTTGATAAAATTGCAAATAAATCCTCTATTTTAATTTAAAGAAATTAAACAATCCTTGTAGCTATATTTCATTTACAAGACATTTTACTGAGAAAAACAAAAAGTTTCGGTTTTACTACCACCATTTTCATCTTTCTCCTTCTCCGTTTCGATCCAACAACAGTAGCATTTTTTTTTGAAAGATCCTTCTTCAGTCATTACCATCTCCTAATCAATCAGAAAAAACTAAATTCCCAAATTAATTCATATAAATCAATCACTTAAAAACTTGATTAATCAATCAATCACACTTAATTATGTGGCCATTAAATGTAAAGAAAATCTTCATAAAAGTTGCAATCAGTCCCGGTTTTTAATTCTTAGAAACATTGTTATACAAAAAAAATTTGCTTATAAGGTAGCAGTGAAATTGAGATCCAAAACCCCAGATCTATTGTTTCTACCACTAGCATTTGGAACTCCAGAAAAGTTTTTGGGGAAAAATGATGGAATTTGGTCTTGCTTGATGACTGTGTTCATATCAAAAGTTAATCCATATTTGATTTTTCTTTTGCTTCCTTGTTTTGTATCTGATTTTCAGTTCCATCAAATATGACCCTGTTTTTGGTAATGTGAAATTTTAATTTAAATAAGATTTTGATTTTTGAATTGTTTCTTTGGTGTAGAAATGATTCTGGGTATTCATCATGATTGTGTTCAATTCTTTGACGATTCTGTACAAGAATCAAGTTCTTAATTAATTGATTGAGTTTATTGATTTGATAGATTCACGAATAAATTTGCGATTTTTTTTGTTGTTTGATTGTGGAGATGATAATGAAAATTGCTTAGGAGGATGCTATTGTTGGTATGAAGAAGGAAAGGAAGATGAAAATGGTGATGATGACAAACAGTTTCTGTTTTCCTCCATGAAAAGGTCCTTGTAAATGAAGTATAAATATGTACAGATGCTATTTTAATTTCGTAAAATTAAAGTAGAGGACTTATTTACAATTATTTTAAGACATGGCTGGACATTCATCTCAACTGCCTAAAATCTATGCACATTATAATCAACGGTTTTTAAGTCGCTAGCTTAGGAAGCTATCCCGCATGACCGTTCGGGATAGCACTGCCCTAAAAATATACTCCCCCGTTTCAAAAAGACAGTCCGCTTTGACTTTGTCAAAATATTAAGGAGACCATAATATTTTACTTAACTACCCTTAATTATTTACCTATTTTATGTTAATAAAAATGTAAGTGCCTAAAATTGTTAAGAGGATTGTAAATAGGAAATAAAATTTTTTTTAAAAGAAATCGAATTTATGGAGTATAAACTCTTTAGGGAATTTAATTTTTGGAGCCAAATATATTGTCTTTTAAAAGGAATGAAGGATATATTTGTTTCCTTAATTGTACAAATTTCTTTAATATTTTAGATTAGGTCCCATTAATATGCATTTATGAATATAAAAAATTAAAGGCTATAGTAGAGAGTTAATTGAAAAAATACGCCTATAAACAGAAGTTGGACATAATTATAAAACTGACGGAAATGGAATAAAGGACGGTCTTTTTGAAACAAAGGGAGTATTAGGACTAATTGATAGTAGAAAAATTATATGAGTGGATCGGCTGCTTCTTCAAAAATTTTGATTAACAAAATCAAATGGATGAATGAAAAGAATAGAAAAATCTCTTAAATATGAGAAAGAGAAAAGAAAAATCTTGGCCTAAAACAGATCGAATATCGAGTATCAACCCACTACAAAATAACTTATAAACTAAATCCATGCCCAATTCTTCTTTAAAATCCCACCATCGCAATCAATCCCACCATCACAATCAAAAAGACGAAAACCAGAGTATGAGACATAGAGGTGGCGGCCGTGATTGTGGAGAGGTGGTCGAAAAAGAGATAAAATTAAAGTTGTGGTTGTGAACTGGATAAGAGTATTAGGTTAGTGGTTAATGATACAAGTACCCTTCGTAAACTTCATTACAAATAATACAACTAGAAAAACAAAATATAAAAGGGCAGTATAATAATTTACATTCACACTTATAAATGCACATGTGCAGCCCCAAGTCCCCAATGTAAAACTACAGACGCGCAAAAAGCGCGTGCCGGCGTTCTTGAATGTTATCAAAGATAACTCTGCATTTAAGTTTCCATATATGATGAATGATGCAAAATATTGCATGAATGGGATCAGGATTACTGAAAATATTATAGAAGTATAATTATGCGGGGGAAAAAGTACTCCTAATGGCTTGAGCAAAAGGACAATGAAGAAATAGGTGATTAACATCCTCAAGTTGAGCAGTATTGCAGAGAATACAATGTTGGTTTTCATAATCAACGTGTTGTATGAACACAACAAATTAACAAACATAGATGATAAAATTGGTATAAACACCTCCTAAATCTGAGATTCAGGCCAAATCTGGCTTAAAAAAGCGCAGCCAACAATTCCAATTTCATTAACTTTCAATTATTGGAGAAGATAAGCTTCTCTTACACATTTATAGCCAATGATAATCCCTAAAGAATACACAATGGATAATGGACACGCGTTAGCTAATCAACGGACGAGAAGTAAATTACTGAGGCACTCGACTGTCTAGATTAGGGCAGCCAATTCAGTGGCCCGTACATCAAAAGAGAAAATAAGGAGAGAGCTATTAGGCCGTAGTATGCAACATTGCCTCCCCCTGAAGAAGATCCTTGTCCTCAAGGATTAACCTAGGATAATGAGCTCTGATGTTGGATACAGCTTCCCAAGTAGCGTCTTCAGCCGAGGAGTGTGTCCATTGGATCAATACTTGGCGTACAGGCTGCTGGCCAATGAGCACAGTGCGTGATTGTAACACATTTTCAGGTAACATAATGACAACTCCAGAATGATCCACAGGTAAAGCAGTAGAGGGTGTGTGCTTGAGGCCAATGTGTTTCTTCAATTGCGAAACATGAAATACAGGGTGGATACGAGAACTAGAAGGTAATTCCAACCTGTAAGCTACAGAACCTACCTTTTGCAGCACCTGAAAAGGGCCATAGAACTTAGCTGAGAGTTTGAAGTTCTTCCTGAGTGAGACAGATGCTTGCTTGTAAGGTTGAAGCCTCAAATAGACAAAATCCCCCACTGCAAATGATCTCTCAACCCTTGAAGTATAAGCATATATTTTTATACGTTCTTGAGCCTTGTGGAGTGATTCTTTGAGCAGATCTATCATAATGTCTCTGTCTTTGAGATAAGTCTCAACTGCAGCCACATAAGTTGGAACAGTAGTAGGAAAAGCCATGTGGGAAGGGACATACCCATATAATGCTTGGAATGGAGACATTTTCAACCCTCTGTGGTAGCTAGTATTGTACCACCACTCTGCAAGTGATAGCCATTGACTCCAGCTGCTTGGTTTGTGACCACAGATGCACCTTAAGTAATTCTCCAAGCATGCATTTACTCTTTCAGTTTGGCCATCTGTTTGTAAATGATAAGCAGTGCTCAAGTTCAAGCTAGTCCCTAAAGCTTTGAATAAGTCTTGCCAGAAATGACTTGTGAATACTTTATCTCTGTCAGACACTATAGAGGAAGGCAACCCATGTAGCTTGAATACATTAGTGAAGAATGCTTGAGCCAGCATCTGTGTAAGGATGTTACAGAGCAATGAAGTGAGCATACTTGGTTAGCCTGTCTACTATAACCTGAATAACATTCTTTTTGTTGCTGACAGGTAAGCCATCAATAAAGTCCATGGTAATGTGCTTCCAAGCTTGATCAGGGATTGGCAAAGGTTGAATCAGGCCAGCAGTATTTGTTTGATCGCTCTTATTTCTCTGGAAAATATCACAGTGGGACACAAAGAGCAATATATCTTTTTTAGCATTCCTTGCCAGTAAAAATGGCTCTTAGCTCTGACATAAGTGGCTTGCATACCAGAATGTCCTCCTATAGCAGAGGCATGTAATGATTGCAAAATGTTGTCTCTGACATTGCCTCCTGATCTAATGTATATTCTGTTTGTGTACCTCAGAATGCCTTCCTTGTAGGTGAAATGTGGCACACTATCAGCATTGATTAGGAGCTGAGATATAAGTTGCTCTGCCTTGTGGTCTTGTGCATAACTGAGGACCATATTTTGCATCCAAGATGGAGGAGAGAGGGATAATGAATTGCAAGAAACAACAGGTCTTCTAGAAAGTGCATAAGCAACTACATTCTCTGCACCTTTCTTATACTGTATGTCATAATCAAATCCAAATAGCTTGATAAGCCATTTTTTTTGTAGAGTAGTGGTGATATTTGTGTAAGGAAGTGTTGAATACTTTGATGGTCAGTTTTAATGATAAACTTGGCACCCTGCAAATAGTGTCTCCATCTTTGAACAACAGGGACAATAGCTAAGAATTCCTTCTCATAAGTAGAGAGTGCTCTTGCTCTTGGACCTAATGGCTTGCTGAAGTAAGCAATTGGTTTGCCTTCTTGGAACAAAATAACACCAACACATAAATCACTGGCATCACTTTCCACCACAAATTGCTTAGTAAAGTCTGGGAGAGCCAAATAGGAGTGTTGCTCATGGCTATCTTGAGCTTCTCAAAGGCAATGGTTGTTGCAGGACTCCAATGAAAGGAATTCTTCTTAAGTAAGTCAGACAGAGGTTTACTAATGGCACCATAGCCTTGCATAAATTTCCTGTAATACCCAGTGAGGCCAAGAAAGCCTATTAACTCTTTGATATTTTTGGGAAGTGTCCAAGTCTGCATACATGAAATCTCTGTAGGATCAGCACAAACCCATGCAGGTGTAATAATGTGACCCAGATACTCCAATGATGATTGGCCAAAACTGCATTTAGACATCTTTGCAAATAGCTGGTGTTGTCTCAATAAGGTGAAAACAATCTTTAGATGCTCTAAGTGCTCAGTCATACTTGAACTGTAAATGAGGATGTCATCAAAGAATACCAAAACAAATTTCCTCAAGAATGGTTGAAAGATGTCATTCATTAAGGCTTGAAATGTTGCAGGAGCATTGGTGAGGCCAAAGGGCATGACCTTGAACTCATAATGGCCTTGATGAGTTCTAAATGCAGTCTTGAATATGTCCAAATCACTGACCCTGATTTGGTAGTAGCCAGCTCTAAGATCAATCTTTGATAAAACTTGAAATCCTTTAAGTTCATCTAGCAGCTCATCAACAATAGGAATAGAAAATTTATCCTTAATAGTAATGCTATTGAGTTTCCTATAATCAACACAGAACCTCCAAGAATTATCCTTTTTCTTGACCAAAAGTATTGGAGATGCAAATGGACTGTGGCTTGTTTGAATAATCCCAGAATGAAGCATTTCCTTAATCAATTTCTCAACTACTCCTTTCTGTACATATGGACATTTGTAGGCTCTTTGATTGACAGAAGTTGAGTTGGGTTGTAAAGGAATGGTATGATTTAAACTCCCTTTTGGTGGGAGTTCAGTGGGTTCTTGAAAAATATCATTGAATTCTTGTAATAATGGTAGTAAAATTTCAGGAGTTGGAGGGGGGGGTGATGTTGGAGAAATGGAAAATAGATGGGTTGCCATGCCATGAAAATGCTTGTAAAAGTACTTTTTAATGGTTGTACTACTCATCATTAAGAAGGAGTTTTTAGGGGTAGTGCCTTGCAAAGTAATATGCTGGTTGTTATAATGAAAGGAAATATTGAGTTTGGAAAAGTTGAAGATCACATCACCTATTTTCCTTAGCCAATCTGCTCCAAATACTATGTCACATCCTCCCAATAAGAGTATTCTCAAGTCCTCCATAAATGTGTATCCCTGTATACTCCATTGTAGTTTAGGACAAATACCTGAACTAACTTTTTGTGCTCCATTAGCAACAGTAACCATCATTGGTGGCGTGGGTGCAATGGAACATTGAAGTGAAGAAGCTTTAATATCGAGTGCCTTTGGAGACTCATTTGCCTCTTCAAAATTTTCTTCCTCCTCTTTAGTATCCCGTGACTCGGGAGTGTCCATATGGACCATATAAAGTTTTTGCCTCCTTTACAAAAAGTATGGGGTCTATATACAACATCACAATTGTAACATAACCCTTGTGCTCTTCTTTTATACATCTCTTCCTGTGTTTGTTTTTTAATAACTGGAGGTGGAGGGTTAGGCTTTGGAGTAGGAGTGAATTTTTTTTTGGGAGTTGTAGGAGCTTATTTAGGTGATGTTAGAATTGACTTAGGTGACAAGGGTGTAGGAGAGTATTGTCTATGAGAGCTATAAGGGGTAGTGAAAGTTTTGGTAAATGGTTTAGTAGTTGTGTTGGTTAAGTGGAGTTTTTGTTCTTGTAGTCTGGCTAGTGAAAAGGCATCAACTAAAGTTTTTGGGTGGAACATAGACACAGACTTACCAATTTCATCCTTTAATCCACTAAGAAAACTCATGACAAAGTGAGCTTCACTCAATGAAGGATTCATACGAGACATTAGTGCTTTGAGTGACTCAAACTCTTCATAGTAATCATCCACAGATGAACTTTGTATTAGCTTGTTAAAACTACCCACAAAATTCTCCTCAACAGGGTTTTCAAATCGAGCACATAGATGGTGAGATAATTCAGCCCAAGTAATACGATTACGATTAATCTGAAAATTTAAAAACCATTGATAGATAGCTGCAATGTCGACTTTCCTGTGTTCTTCAATGTCATTGAGTTGAAAGTATCTTTCACTTTTCTGGATCCAACCTCTGGGATTGTCTCCATTGAATCGTGGGAAATCTAACTTTGGAATACGATGATGATGATTAACAAAGTTAGAATGATGTTGATGAAAGATGTGCGAAGTCTCATCATCATTGTCGTGAGAGCCCCCTGTAGCTTCAGAACGATTATGATGGATGGGTCTACTGAACAACTGAATGAGATTTCTATTGTTGTCTTGTAAAGCTTCTTTGAAGCTTGCCTTTACTGTGTCAATCCGACTAGTAAGATCCGAGGAGAGGGTTTTGAATTCCGATCGAAGCTGAGAGATAGCAGCGGCATTAGCATCAGCTTTTTCAGTGACTTGTTTGATAGTCATTGTAGATCAGGAAAAAAAATGGGTGGATTGAACGGCTATGATGCCAATTATTGTATGAACACAACAAATTAACAAACAGAGATGATAAAATTGGTGTAAACACCTCCTAAATCTAAGATTCAGACCAAATCTGGCTTAAGAAAGCGCAACCAACAATTCCAATTTCATTAACTTAATTTCAATTATTGGAGAACATAAGATTCTATTACACATTTATAGCCAATGATAATCCCCAAAGAATACGCAATGGATAATGGACACACGTTCGCTAATCAACGGACGAGAAGTAAATTACTGAGGCACTCGACTGTCTAGATTAGGGCAGCCAATTCAGTGGCCCATACATCAAAAAGAGAAAATAAGGAGAGAGCTATTAGGCCGTAGTATGCAACACAACGTATCTAAAAGTTTTGTCTTAACAGGAATAACATTCTGAATAGTCTTCCACATGAAATATCGAAGCTTTTATGGCATCTAAGTTTCCATAATTTAAGCAAACATTGAGAAGATAAATTCAAAGAGGCAGGGATATTTACTTATTGTTACAACGAATTTATAAGCTGAAGAAACGGTGAAAATACCAGTGGAAGTAAACGGCCAAATGTATCAGGTTGATCTAATTGAATTGGTATAATTATGATTGAATTCACCTAACTTTCCGTAAAAGTTTTTCAAGCAAATAAACATTCCATTCTCGCCGTATTTGAATCAATTAACTGAGCCACCCATTGATAGTTGCTAAGATCATCCCAATCTTGTAGAGGAGAAGTTACTGATAGAATCCAGTTAGCAATCCATATGTTAATCTGAGTACCATCCCCAACCTACCATTTAGCATACTGATAAATTTTTGAAGACCATGAGATATACTTTGCCATATCCAACTACAATTTGCATTATATGGAGGAGGATGAAATCGTAAGTCATGATAAGGAAAATATTTTTCTTGAACTTTAGAGCATCTTGATTATGAAGCAACTTACAAGCAAGTTTAGTAAAATTAAAATATAAATATAAATTATTCAGTTGCTTAAGTCCTAATCCAACAAGCCTTTTTGGCAAACATAAATTGTTCCAGAGAATTAAATGATGAGATCTTCGATTGGTATAATTGTGCCACCAATATCGTAGCTGAATTTTATCCATTTGTTGTATACTAGAGTCTAGAAGCTTAAAAACTTGCATCTGGTACATACCCATGGTGCTTAAAACAGAATTAAGCTGGGTAATTTTACCAACTTGGTTAACTAGTTTACTTTCCAAGCTTGGTTAACAAGTTTACTTTCCCAGCCCTGCAACTTGCTTTTTCATACTGTCCAAAATGCATTCACAATTCTTTTGTCTAAATCTGTGCAACAAGATAGGTATACCCAAATACTTTTCACTAGTACCCGTATGTTTCATACCTAAAATATAAGAAGTATATTGCTTACCAAAGAAAAACATAGATTTCTGCATATTGATTACTTGTCCAGAAGCATGACCAAAACTTTGAAGTAATTGTTGTAAATGTTGCATATGAGCAGTTGTAGCTTGGAAAATAAAAGGCAATCATCTACGGGGAAAAAAATGATTGATAGATGGACTATGCTTGGAAATCTTTATTCTTTTAAGAAATCTGCTATCTACTTGATGCTGAAGTAATCTTGAAAACGCTTCCATAACAAACAAAAATAAATATGGAGACAAAGGGTCGCCTTGACGAATACCACGAGGAGGAGAAAAAGAAGCTGAAGGAGACCCGTTAACAAGTAAAGAAATGTTAACAGTTGAAATGCATTGTTCAATCAGTTCAATCCAGTCTGAATGAAAACCTAGTATGCGTAGAATGGAAAGCAGAAAGGACCATTATACTCTGTCAAATGCCTTCGACATATCCAATTTCATACCAACTAAAGCTTGTTTAGTTCTCTTAGTCTTCAGGCTATGTAAGATCTCATGTGCAATAATAATATTATCTTGGATGTTTCTACCAGAAATATATGATGTTTGGGTAGGAGAAATAATTTTTGGTAAAACTGGTTTCAATATGTTAGCTAAAATCTTCGAGATTATTTTATAGCTAACATTACAAAGGCTAATGGGACGGTAATCTGCAGTGTGTCTCGAGGATGAGGGATTTTTGGAACTAAAACTTGATAGGTATGATTATAGCCTTAAGCATATGTTTGTTGGTAAATAAATGCTGCACCATAGAGATTACCTCTGAACCAATGGTATTCCAGCAGTTGGTAGAATCCAGCCTGAAAACCGTCGTTGTTGGGAGAAGACCAAGGTTTTATTTGGAAGACCACATCTTTAATTTCTTGAACATCAGGAACTTGAATAAGGTTGTTGTTCTCTTTTTAAATACAAGGGTTAAAGTGTCGAAGAATATCATTACTAACAGGAGGGTTAGAACTAGAAGAGATAGTAGTGAAATGAGATAATAAAATATCTTCAATTTAATGTTTAGTATCAAACCATATACCTAAAGGACCTTGTATAGCATGCGAAAAAGCGGGGGTCTAACAAACATACCCAATATTTCGCTTAGCAATCTGTATGGACAAACTCCAATATACTTTTGAGAGAATCAACTAGACAGTCAGACTCAATCTCAAGAAAAGTATATCCAAGAGTTTGTATCTCTGTTTCACAATGTAATCAACAAATCAAACATATATAAATCCGTGAGCCTGATTATTATGTGAAACAACTTGAACGGTACCAAAGACCAATGTTCAAGTGTCAATCAATATAATCAACAACCAAAGGTTGGATTCCTAATTGATTGATCTTACGCACAACCTGTGTTATTTCAATTACATAAATAAATATAATGCGGAAAAGAAATAACACACCGCAAATGCAGAAAAACCCCGGGACCTAGTCCAGATTTGAACACCACACTGTATTAAGCCGTTACAGACACTAGCCTACTACCAAGCTAACTTCGGTCCTGGAATGTAGTTGAGCCCTAATCAATCTCACACTGATCAAGGTACAGTCGCGTCCCTTACGCCTCTTGAACCACGCCGGATTCTCGCGCACTTGATTCCCCTTAGCCGATCTCACCCACAACTAAGAGTTGCAACGACCCAAAGTCAAGACTTGATAAACAAATTTGTATCATACAGAAAAGTCAATTGAATAGATAAATCTGTCTCCCACAGATATACCTACGAGTTTTGTTCCGTATTTTGATAAATCAAGGTGAACAGGAACCAATTGATATACCGGACTTATATTCCCGATGAACAGCCTAGAAATATCAATCACCTCACAATAATCTTAATCGATTAATGAAACAAGATATTGTGGAATCACAAACGATGAGACAAAGATGTTTGTGACTACTTTTTCAATATTTCCTATCGGAAAATAAACCTCGAGCAAATCTTAAAGAAGATAGTACTCAATTACGATAGAAAACAACAAGATCAGAACATGCAACTACAGAGAAATAGTTGGGTCTGGCTTCACAATCCCAATGAAGTCTTTAAGTCGTTAACCTACAAGGTTTTAGAAAAACCTAAGGTTAAAGGAGAATCGACTCTAGTCGCAACTAGTATCACACAGGAGGTGTGGGGATTAGGTTTCCTAGTTGCTAGAGTTCTCTTTTATATAGTCTCCAAATCAGGGTTTGCAATCAATGCTACCTTGGTAACAAAGCATTTAATATTCACCGTTAGATGAAAACCTGATTAGATACAAGCTAATATCTTTCAACCGTTAGATCAAACTTAGCTTGTTATACACAAATGAAATGTACCAACATTTAGATAAAGGTAACCGTACCAAACGTGTACACTTAGTTGGTTTAACACTAGTTAACCAATGGTTAGCCATATGAGCACTTTCATATCAACCTTATTCATCTTTATCATAACTAGTTCAAATGACTCAAATGAAACTAGTTAGAGAGTTGTTCAATTGTTTATATTCTCATAGAAGTATACAAGACACAATTGAAGAAAAATCGATTTTGATTCACTCTAATCATTTCATGAACATTATAGCCACGGTTTGCAAAAGATTGCATTCCTTAATATATAAATGTATTAGTTCATGAACAAACCGATTTTAGAATGTAACCTACTTAAGTATGCAAAAGCGTACGCATACCTAAGTACTCGAACTGGGTTTGGTAACGCCAGTATGCATACGGTTACGCATACCATTTCACCTTTCAAACTCCAGCAGTAATTCACGGGAATTATACTTCCGCCAGTACGCGTACAGTACGTGATGTAGTTTTTACAGTGGTAAATAAAGTGATTCGATTCTCGAACTTGTGAAGGATTTTTAGACTTAAATTCAAAACAAAAATAGAAAACTCACTAAAAATTATAGCAAACTCGGATAAAGATGTTATCAATATTAAAAGACACTGAGGCTAAGATTCCACTATTTTCCAAGTTCAAAGTGATTTAACCCAATATTTATATTCATCCAATTTTCTCGTTCAATTTGATTCTAAACTATTGCAACAAGTAGATTCTCAAAATAACAAGTGTAAATCCGAAGCATAGAACATTAAAAACCTAGGTCCAAGCATGCTCTATCAAAAGAAATAACAATTGCTTAACAAAAATCATTCAAACAATTTTCAATCAAGGCAAATAATCATATAATAATTGCAAATAAATAGATAAAATAGAATATACCATATTTTTTTTTGGAAAAATAGCTTCCTCTATCGCCTCAGCAATGGGGTTTAGCTCCTCATATTAATCATGATATCAAAATATGTGTTTATGGCTCAAAAGATGATTAAAAGGATGAAAAGTAATAACACATACTGTTTGCAACAGTGTATCGGCGTTACAAAATAGATGTTACAATGGAATCATTTACAGTAAAACTGTTGTAAACACTTGTTGGTAAACGATACTTAGGTTCCGATGTTGAATAGCGATAGTTGTGCGGCAGTTCCTTGTGCGTCTTATGTTCTTCGTGTTCTTGGTATTGCAGCGGCAGAAATAAAACTCCAACTCGTGATTTCAACGTTCGTTCTCTCTAAACTTCCCCCAAAGTATCCTTCGCGTTCTTTGAGCCTCCAGAAATCTCTTATATACTTCACATGTCACAAAATCATCGAGTTTTCTTCCCCACAATCCACGATTTTTTTTCTTTTTCACGGGAAAATATTCCTCCGAGGAACTCGTTCTTTCCCTTCTTATTCTTCCCATCTCTTCTTTACACAATAAACTCAAATATAACAGGGAAGAAATACGTAACTTCCATAAACAAATCCAAACATACCCGAGTTTTCCTTCGTTTCCTATTCTTCCCTGTTTAACCGAGATGTAAAGATATCTTCCTAAACACATATCAACCCTGTTTGAGTGTAACAGGGTAGTTTCAATCAAACCCCGGGTCAAAATCCGACAGAATCCCGTCCAAATCTCTCCCTGAAAATTCCGCGAAGAAACCATCTTTTTTTTTATCCGCCATTTTTTCTCTTTAAAACGTGAAGAAGAAGAGGCGCCCCTATCCGAGTATGGGTGCGAATAGCAGCTGCCTTGGGGTGTCCCTGAGGGTGCCCCTTAGTAATTTGGGTACCCCTTATCCATAGTGAGAGTCCGAATAGCATGTGTCCTCCGGGCGCTTTTACCAACTTTTCGTTTCGATTTTTCCAAAAATGTTTATTGGCCAAAAATACCTACACGCGCATAAAACACCATAATAAGTACAAAAAGAAGCACTATCAATATAAAGTATCGAGACAAATTAGACACAAAAATGTGTCTATGAGTACGCATACTATGGTTCCGGTTTTGGACTTTACACAAATGTGAATACACGCTATGTTTATATCCAATCATGGTTACATGTTCTAAACTCCCATTTCAATCATTGAAACATTCTTGGAAGATGACAATAGCTGTCTCACACAAACTATTAGCTTCAAAGCAATTTTCAAGTGATCAAATGATCAATACGAAACATTATAAGTCTACATCAAATGATTGTCTCACACAAATCATGTAAGATGTTACAAGGAGATTTTCACATGATCATCTTTTGACTTGTGTCAAGAATAAAAGATGAACTTGGTTAAAGCAAAAGCTTACCAACACATATTTCAAGAAATAGATGCTCGAAATACCAAATGTGTATAATTGAAGTCTATATAGCAATACGACTTTTTGTCTCAAATAGGAGATAGAGTAGATAGACTTTTGAGTGATAAATGAGTTCAAGTCTCCACATACCTTTTTGTTGATGAAGTTCCAGAAGTTCCCTTGAGTAGTTCTTCGTCTTTAAAGCTCAACTACACTTACTATCCTAATCCGAGACTTAGCTATAAGTAGACTAGAAATCAAGACTTATAGTTTTGGCAACTAAACTTGACAAACAAGCTTGAGATAGCAACGCTTGCGAGTTCGACCGAGCAGTGCTCTAACAATCTCCCTCTTTGTCAATTTTAGTGACAAAACTATCAATACACATGGATTACAAAATAAATAAATTTTGTAGCTTCTCATCCAAATGCTTGATCTCCTTGGTTCTTCAACATTACTCGAAATCTTTGTCACTTCCAAGTACTCCAATGATTCCAAATGTGTTCAACTCAGCATCATCGTTGTTGAAGATCCGTAGCTATAACAATGAGAAAACAATAGCTCTCAATCATTGTTATACAGTGTCATAGTATTATTACACAACATCAAAGTTCAATTGTATCACAACTTTGACAACAATACTATGGTGATATGTATCACTCCCCCTTAGTCAATACTTCATCTCACATGAAAACCACTCCCCTTTACATAATGATTCGTAAACCATATGTATTTGTAGTGTGAACTACACATTAATTCTCCCCTTTTTGTCAATATAAATTGGCAAAGGTACGAAACTAGTGGGATCCTAATGAAATTTTCATAGAGATACTTCATGACCAAAAGAGAACAACATATCAACTTTTTAGATGCAATCATATAGCCGAAGCTAAATGCATTCATCAAGGAGTTTATAAAGATACAAGATAACCCCTATAATATTCCACAGTTACACTCCCCACAAAGATATGGTAATTAAGCACAAGTTAAAAAAGAACTCTCCCCCATAAAATTTCATTCCCGAAAGAACAACAAGAGCGACCTTACTTTCACAAGAAAAGAAGGATTTCTTTGGACATTAACAAATTACATGAAACATGAATTTGTATCCAAAATACAAATTAACCACAAGAGAACCCATGATTAATTTAATCGGAAATGCCCAACATAAGAAAACTTACGGAGCCGCACAGTATTTACAAAAAGATATGGATCGGGGAAGATCAATATCAAGGAATAAACAAAGATTCATTCTATCTTTCATCACTATTTGCATAGAGACATATAATAGACTTAATCTTTGTAAACAAAAGTTCATCCTATCTTCATCAATATTTGCATAATGACATAATAGGCTTAACTTTTGTTTGTCAAAAGTTCATTCAATCTTTTATCAATACATGCATAATGACATATGAAAGACTTAACTTTTGATAGATGTTAAACTTCTCATGGATGCAATACTTTTAGCAATTTATTTGAAAGATAAACATTCAAAGCTAAAGTATAAAGTTATTACAACCCTTAGAATGCATCCAATAATAGAAGTTTAACAAAAGACAAGATAGACAAAACGAAGAAACTATGCTCGATTGCGATTGTACTTCTCAAAGAATCTCAAAGACGAGTTCGATTACCGGGATGAATTCCCAAAACATAGTTCAGTTGTTCCTGCAAGCACTCAATTCTTTCATGAAGAAGATTAGCTTCAGGGTTGACTGATTTCTTCATTTTGTTGATGTCTGCCTGGGATAGAGGAGTAGCTCGACCAATGCAAGTACCAATAGGAGGAATCTTAAAGTGACTACATATTCTGCTGATAAGATAAGGAAACCCAAGATTTTTCTTCCGTGAAACCATATGAATATTTTGTCGAATAATCAGGCCACAGAAATCAATCACTTCTCCGGAGATAAGATAATGTTTATGGGTAAAAATCGTTTCCGCCGATTTTGGTAAATTCGGTAGGTGAGTGAACCCTAAACAAATGTGCTGCACGTGAGCACTTTCTATATTCGAGAGATCAATACTCGCACAAGTCCGGCCTAAACCAAGAAATGGCCGTTCCGGACTTGCTTCGGTCACAAAGTGGAGGAGAAGGGTTGATTTTGGGGAGGAAGCAAGAAAGGTGTTGAGACCAGGAATAATGCAGGGAGAGTAGTGTCTCGACTTGTATCGTAAAGTGAAAGCTTCGGAAGCTTGCAAGAGATGAAAGCTTTCTTGGAGAGCATGCAAAGTTGCCTTTTCTGAGAGTGTTGTGTTTTTCTCCTGACCGAGACTTGTCGTCTGGTGGAAATAGGTAAGACCTATTTATACAAGTCGAGATTGAAACGTACACTGGCCTCATGAAGGAAGAGAGTAAAGGGTGAAATAATGAGGAGGATGTGGTAACATGGTGTTTATGGGTGAAAACATTTTCACCATTATTTCCTCATTTATTTGACCGCTTTATTCCTATTCACGCTTTCTTAATGTGAGTGTAGTGTACGCTGCATGCTGTGACCGCCAAACCAAGACCCTGGAAAGCATCCCCCAGTTTGTGTTGATGTCTCGAGTGTTGGTTGCACCTCGAGTGCAAGTGGCGCTGCTAGTGGCGCGTGTGGCATGTGCCAATGGCATGTGCGGAATGCCTTTGTTGCGGGTTGCACCTTGAGTGCAAGTGGCAATGCCAGAGCTGCTAGTGGCGTGTGTGGCATGTGCCAATGGCATGTGCGGAATGCCTTGGTGGTAGGTTGCACGTTGAGTGTAAGTGGCAATGCCAGAGCTGCTAGTGGCGTGTGTGGCATGTGCCAATGGCAAGTGTGAATGCCTTGGTGGTAGGTTGCATGGTTTGTAAGTTAGGCTACCAGCGTGGGTTTTGGCATGTGCCGATGGCACGTACGGCCAAGTTGGCCTAGGTTGCACGGCTTGCAAGTTAGGCTACCAACGTGCGTGTTTGGAATGTGTCAATGCACGCACGGCCATTAGGGCTACGGCTAGGTAATGAAAGCTACCGGTGGCGTGTTGGCATGTGCCAATGGCATGCTCGGCCATTAGGGTTAATGACCTAAGAAAAGCTACCGGCGAGCGTGTTGGCATGTGCCAATGGCATGCGTAGCCATTAGTGGTCACGGCCTGGTAAGAAAAGCTACCGGCGATGCGTGTTGGCATGTGCCAATGGCATGCGTGGCCATTAGGGTCGTGGCCGGTAAGGAAAGATACTACGATGCATGTTGGCATGTGCCGATGGCATGCGTGGCCATTAGGGTCACGGCACGGTAGGGAAAGCTACCGGCGATGCGTGTTGGCATGCGTGGCCATTAGGTCACTACCGTAGAGGAAAGCTACCGCGATGCGATGTTGGCATGTGCCAATGGCATGCGTGGCCATTAGGTTCACGTTTGCCTAGGTAAGGAAAGCTACCAACGATGTGCCAATGGCATGCGTGGTCAATTTGGCCTAGGTTGCACGGTTTGCAAGCCTAGGCGCGGGGCGCCATTTTGGCATGGCGTGGCTAGGGCCAAGGTAAGGGTTCTTAAAGCTTGTGTGGTGTGACTAGCACAGCTGGGGCCAAGGCGGTGCGTTTGGCATGGCGCTTTGGCTAGCATGGGCTAGGTCCTGGTCAGGGCATGATTTGCCATTGGCACAGGTGCGGCTAGCATGGTTGGCATTTTTTGGATTTGGCGTTTGGTGTGACTAGTATAGCTAGGGCCAAGGCGAGTGTGTTTGGCATGGCGCGGCGCCGGTGGGATGGGTCGCGAGGTGTGGAAGGCGTGCGTGCTTGCGGGCGTGACTTGAGCGGTCATTGGGAGAGTCGGTGCAATTGGTGGGTGCCGGTCTGTGCAGCAGGCGGCGTTGGGAAGTTGGCGTGAGTTGAGAGGCAGGCGTGCTAGGCTGGTGGGGCCGGCGCAAGGTGTGGAAAGGCTGTGCGTGCTTGCGGGCGTGACTTGGCAGTCATTGGGAAGTCGGTGCAATTGGTGGGAGAGTGCAACTGGGGCGAAATTGGGAAGTTAGGGCGCCCTTGTGGGCCAGTTTCTTACCATACGATTTTTGGTAGGAAATCCTTCCCTATTCGAGAATCTTCCATACCTCTATATATAAAGTCCCTTTCTCCCATCTTGCACTTTCATCTTTTCATCCTTTCCTACTAGCGCGATACGAAAAACCGGCTTAGGAGTATGTCTTCCAGTACTTCTCTTGTTTCCCTTTTTATGTAAATTGTAGAACCACAGAGTAGGGCGTTTTTCTTTATATATTGCGCATATAATTTCTTGGCGTGTCTCTTGTGAAAATATTGTATGTTATGCGCCAGGAAATCATATGTGTATTCGAACCGTGAGAAAGTGCTCCATATATTATTTTGAACCCGAAGAAGGTTATTGAGACGCACTTGAGCCGTATAAAATATCGCGTATATAATTTTGAACCTGAAGAAGAAAATCTCTGCGTGTGCAGTCTTGAACTTGCGTAGAGAATACTGTACATGAATCCGAAGAGAATCATGTATATATGCTCCATATGACTTGAACCGTGAAATATTGTATATATGATTTTTCGGTCTGGAAAGAAATCTGTGGCGTCGATTTGAACCGATAGAAAAATGCTCCATATATAATTTTGAACCCAGAAGAAAGGATCTGATGGAGCACAGCTTGAACGCGTATAAAACGCGCGTATATAGTCTTGAACCGAAGAAAATCTGCGTATATAGTCATCCGGGCAAGAAGAAATCTTTGCGTGTGCGGTTTTGAACCGTAGAGAATACGCCCTCTTTTTTTTTTTGTATTGGGTTTCCCTTTTGTCGAGCGCGAGTTATGTATCGGAGATAATTTTGTTTTCTTTTTTTGTGTGCGGATATCTTGTTTACTAAGTTATTATTAAGAAATCCAGACGAAGATGTTACACGGACAAAATTTACGCCTCATTGAAGGATGTCCATAATTCCAAACCAAACACGGATGATGAATTCTTAGCAAAATTTGTCTCTCTGCTACGGAAAAATCACCCACGGAGTTTCGTGCCAATTTTGTTAGCAGAGTGGTGAAGATGAAAAGAAAGCACGTTCGGTTCGCGAGAAGACACCATACGGTTACATGTCTTTCATAAAGGGTATATTCCTCTTCGACATTGATTTGAGGATGTGTCAAAGCCCATTGCGTTCTTTTGATAGATGGAGTTGAGTTCATGGTGAGTAAAGGCACATAAATACCAACTTTGACTCGGCGCAGATTATTGATCTTTGTCAGGCTTCGGTGAAACCTCCATATTAGGAAGGATATCCGGGCTTAGTTGCTTTCAAATCTCCGAGATGGTGTTCGGACATCCATACAATCATATGTAGATAGGGGTGAGATAAATTTCTCCTTGGAGAGTGTAGCTCTCTTGCAGATCTTGAATAGCGAGAATCTTACCAATCGATTATACGAAAGTGAGGTGAAGATCAGGATGACCTTGCATCTAAGTTAGGAGATGCGCTCGAAAAGACTCTCTGCGAGAATCGAGAGGATTACAATAGGAAAGAGGATGAAAGGTGCTTTATAGGTAGTGGATGTCTCAATAGTTTCGAGACAAGCTGGAACACAGAGCATGAAGCAGTGATCTTCATGTTCAGCATCATTTTGGCTCTCTGGTTGTCTAGAGACATTTTTATAACGATTAAGCAAGAAGGAAATAAGACCGAGTTGCTTTAGCGATTCTTTGTGAAGTTAGCCAAAGGTGAAGTTCTTCCCATTTGGAAAGTTATTCCTCGGTTCCACTGTATGTGCATCGGATCACCTAGTTGCGAACATGCGAGTTTGAATGGTTTCATGAAAGTGAATTCATATGTGCCCGTTGCTTTTACGAGAGTCGGCTGTAGGAGCACTTTGAGAAGTATGCTCAGAGCCAGTACCTTCGATTCGCGAGTTGGGGGGTTCGAAGATTCTTGATGGGTGAGCGAGCGTCCAAGGTTGGCATGAGCTTGGTTAGTCTTCTTGACAAGTCGTATGAAATCGGTTTCATGAGAGCGGGTCCATAGGTCGGTGACTCAAATTGACACCTTTGCTTACTCTCGATCATGTCTTTGTCTTCGATGGCGATTTGAGCGTTGGTGAAAACTTGTTTATTCAAAGCTGCATGTCTAGGTTATATGCCGATCTTTCTTCATGAGGTCTTTCCGGATAGTTGCCTACAATATCAGCCGTCTTTCTCATGTGCATGGGTTTAGATCAAGGAAGTGCCTCTTACTTACAGTAGGTGATCCTAAGGATTCATTGTGTCCGCCCTTAATGCAGTGCCCTTGAGTGAGTATGTCCGCCCCTTCTTTCAAGCGGGAAGAGGTAACCCGGCGACCTTCGGCTATAATAAGTTAGTGCGTGAGTTTATTATGATCAAGATTTTGTGAATACGCGTGGTGGAAGCGTTCGGTTGTAAGCCTTGGCGATTTTGAAGAAGTATCAATGTTGAGAGATCTCAAGCGAGAGTTGCCTAGCTGACTCGGAGAATCCCGAGGCCGAAGACGGAGAATGAAGAAGAATCGTCGTTGGCGGGTTCGAGGCAGTTTCAAAAAAATCCTCCGCTATGACTCTACGTGTCTTCGATTCTTCCGATAACGGTATGTCGCCTCTTCATTGGTTTGTCTCAAAACAAGTGTCTACTTTGAAAACATGTGTCTTGTTTCCTCAGGGAGCCGGTGAGTATCAGTGCTTTGTTGCCCTTGCATGTTGCAGGAGACAGGCAATTTCTTCGAAGAATTCGGCGACACTTGGCCTTCTCATGGCGGTGATGAGTTAGAGAAAGAAGAAAGTTAGACAAGTGAGAGTGGTTTCTCTGGCGGCCAACCCTGGTTCTTTTTGGGAAGTGGTTAGGTGAGTTTGCGTTCTTTTCTTTCTTCTTATGTTTCTTCTTTTTGAAAAATGTCTAACTCAAGTTGGCGGAGGAGAAATCCGGTTCGGAGGATGATTATGAGGGTAGAGCCACACGGCATCTGCCTTCTGGTGACCACGGCGTGGTGACTTGGAGATGAGGCGTTAGCAGTTGCAGGGCACGGATGTAGGTCAAGCGGTGGATGATTCTCACGATGGTTTGCTACAGTAGACATGGAAGAAGACCCTCTGCGGAGTCGTGAAGCCGGAGTGCGGGCGCCATTTTGATCCCGTACTTGGTTCCTTATCCAGTCATGTGTTGGTTAGGCTTAGCTCTTGAGACTAAGCATGAGGCGTTGTACAGCACAGGAGATGGGGACATATGGCCACATGTCAACGAGAAGTCACTGAGTCGATTTGCGGCTGGTTAAGCGTGTGGAAGAGGCTTTATCTTCCCGGTCGAGGATATGCGTGAGGTGATTTGGTCACCGCAGAGTCCAGAAGATGTTATTGCCATTTAGGAGCACCATGCGACGTGTGCGTAGAAAGAGTTCAACCATACGTGGTTTGTCGGAAGGCCTTGCTTTGAGATCCAAAAGTTGAAAGATGCATCAATCGAAAGCCTTCCCGCTGAGGAGATTGCTGACGGGGGAGGTGGAACTCGAAAAACTTTCCGAAGATGTTATTTATGAAGAAGAGCGGCTCTTGAAGATGCAAGTTGACTTTCTCCAGAAGAAGCTGGACTCACGTTGGATGATTTTCCTTGAATGTTTCTGCTGTTAAACTTTCATTTAGGTTCTTCTTCTCTTTTTTTATTGAAAAGCATATTGGATGTACAGTTCAAAGTTAAGTAGGTTTTGATGGGCAGTTGGTAGCTTTGAGGATATTGGATTATCTCAGGGATGAATGGTTTTGATAGTATAACTCTGATTATGTTTTGTAGAAAGGAATATTGCTTTTGTGAAATGTGTGTGCTATGATAGGCACTAAGACTACGAGTAGTATAGTGAGTTTACTAAAACCTACAAACATATCATTATATCTTGCTCGAGTCTGAATTTATGTTTTGCGAACACGCCCCTCTCCATGTAAAGAGCTGGTTTCTTTGGCCGGTTTCTTTGGTAGCATCGCCCGGCCAAGTCCCAATCATTAGGTAGCATCTTGGCCAGTCCTGGTTTTCTTGTGTAGTCTTCTACAACGCTGGTGGCCGGGTTTGTCACAGTAGTTGAGTCGGATTGAGTCACCTTCCCTACCATCTTGACATCTGGGTCGAAGAAGCGAGATCGGCAGGTCGACATTGTAGCAGATAGATCAATCCTCCATTTGTGGTCGCCAATTGTTTATGGGTAAAAATCGTTCTGCTGGAATTTCGAGTAAATTCGGTAGGTGGTGAGAAAGCTTTCAAACCTAAACAAATGTGTTGCGTAGGCATTTTATAGATTCGGATCAATACGCCTGCGTCCAGAAGCAAACCGAAATGGCCAGTTCGGACACTTCGGTCACAAAGTAGAGGAGAAGGGTTGATTTGGGAGGAAGCAAAGAAAGGTGTTGAGACCGAGAATAGTGCAGGAGGGAAGTAGTGTCGACTTGTATCGGGGAAAGTGGAAGCCGGAAGCTTGCAAGAGATCGCTTTTGGAGAGCTTGCGAAATTGCCTTTTACGAGAGTGTAGTATTTTTCTCTGACCGAGACTTGTTATGCGGTGAAATGAGTAAGACCTATTTATACAAGTCGGGAATTGAAGACGTACCTGGCCTCATGAAGGAAGAGAGTAAAGGGTGAAATAATGGGAGGAGGTGGTAGCAAGCATGGTGTTAATGGGTGAAAGCGTTTTCACCATTATTTTCTCATTTATTTAATAAGCTTTATTCCTTTTCACGCTTTCTTAATGTGAGCGTAGTGTCTACTTATTGTTACAATTTGTGACCGCCAACCAAAACCCTGGAAAAGCATCCCCCAGTTTGTGTTGATATCTCGTGTTGGTTGCACCTTGAGTGCTAGTGGCGCGTGGCATGTGCCATTGGCATGTGCGGAATGCCCTTGTTGCGGGTTGCCACCTCGGCGCAAGTGGCAATACAGGCACTAGTGGCATGTGCGTGGCATGCCCCGATGGCATGTGCGGAATGCCTTAGTGGTAGGTTGTGCGTTGAGTGTAAGTGGCAATGCACCAGATTTGCTAGTGGCGTATGTGGCATGCGATGGCATGCGGAATGCCTTGGGAATGCATGGTTTGCAAATTAGGCTACTAGCGTGGTTTGGCATGTGCCGGTGGCGGGCTGGTCGAATTGGCCTAGGTTGCACGGTTTGCAAGTTAGGCTACCCATGCATTAGGGCCAGCTAGGTGATGAAAGCTACCAGCGAGCGTGTTGGCATGTGCCAATGGCATGCGTGGCCATTAAGTAGGTGGCCTTGGTAGGAAAAGCAGCCGAGCATGTTGGCATGTGCCAATGGCATGCGTGGCTAGGCTATGGCCTTGGTAAGGAAAAGCTACCAGCGAGCATGTTGGCATGTGCCAATGGCATGCGTGCCAGTAGGGCCGTGGCTTTGGTAGGAAAGCTACCCTGTGAGCATGTTGGCATGTGCCAATGGCATGAAGTGTCCATTAAGTAGTGGCCTTGGTAGGAAAAGCTACCCAGCGAGCATGTTGGCATGTGCCAATGGCATGCGCGTGGTAGTGGCCTTGGTAGGAAAAGAGTTTACGTGAGCATGTTGGCATGTGCGATGGTATGCGTGGACGGGTGGGTAGTGGCCTTGGCGAAGCTGCGCGAGCATGTTGGCATGTGCCAATGGCATGCGTGGCGACTTGGCCTAGGTTGCATGGTTTGTAAGCCTAGGCGCCATTTTGGCATGGCGTGGCTAGAGGCCAAAGCGAGTGCCTGGCTTGGCGTTACGTGACTAGCGTAGCTAGGACCGAGAAGCGAGTCACGTTTGGCATGGCGCATTGGCTCGAGCTAAATGTAGCTGGCATGATTTGCCGTTGTACGGAGGTGAATTAGGGGTTTTGTTCATTGTAACCCTAATTTAAAATACCCTCTATTAAATACGACTACATGCCTTAAAATGTCCTAATAAATGTGTCCCTTTGGTGACATTAGGTTATTTTTAGGGTTTCTGAAGTTACCCTTTGTTTAAAAGCCACCATCAGCAGATGGGGTACAATAGCCACGCCCAGCAATTCATTCGGATACGAGAGGACTTACTCGATATACTTTCTAGAAGGAATCGACTAGATAGTCGGACTCAATCTAGAAAAATGTATACTGAGAGTTTATATCTCTAACTCTGCTATCGATACGCAATCAACAAATAGAAATTTGACAAGCCGATTAAATATGAAGGTAGTAGCAGGCGGTACCAAAGACCAGCGTTTGGAGATCAATCAATTTCAATCGTGCAACCAAGGGTTGGATTTCCAGGTTGGTCGATTCAATACACAACTGTGGTATTTCAATTATATAACAAAATATAATGTGGAAAAGAAATAACCTGGAGACACGGGAATCCTCATTACTGCGAGAAAACCGCAAATCGCAGAGAATCTCGAGGGACTAGTCCGACTTTGAACACCCTGGCCTCGTATTAACCCGCTCTGAGACACTAGCCTCACCTACCAATGAGACTTGGTTGGTTGTAGTTGAACCCTAATCAATCTCCAGCTGATTCGAGTACAGTTGTGTTCCCTTCGTCTACGATCCCAGCAGGATACTGCGCATGATTCCCTTAGTGATCTACACCGCAGCAAGAGTTTCTCGACCAAAAATCGAAGACTTGATAAACAAATCGCATCATACAAAAAGTCTATTGGAATAGATAAATTTGTCTCACTGAGAAATACAGAGTTTTGTTAAGTCTATTGATAAATCAAGGTGAACATGAACCAATTGATAAATAGGTCTTATATTCAGAAGCCGAACGTCCTAGTATTATCGGTTACCTCACGATAATCTAAATCGTATAGAAGCGAAACTAGATATTTTGAATCACAGGCTTGATGAGGCGAAGGTGTTTGTGATTAATTTTATCTTGCTATCGAGAGATTAAATCTCGAGCAAATCTTAGAGAAGATAGTACTCGGACGATAAAATCGGGAAATATCGAACACGCAACTACTGAGAGAAAATAGTTGGAGTGCAGCCCCATGATCCCGATAGAAGTCTTCGAGTCGTTAACCTCACGGGGTCTCGTGAGAAACCTAAGGTTAAAGGAGAATCGACTCTAGCTATGCAACTAGTAGCACCATGAAGTGTAGGGATTAGGTTACTCGAGTTGCTAGAGTTCTCCCTACATATAGTTTTCAAATCGGGGTTTGCAATCTAAGTTACCTCGGTAGCAAAGCATTCAATATTCAATGTTAGATGAAAAACTGATTAAACCGAGCTAATATATTTCAATGCAATTAGATCGAACTTATCTTGTTACACACAAGTGAAATGTACCCTCATCTATTTTTATGTAGCTTAGTACCTAAGCGTGTACACCATGTTGGCTCAACAATAGTTAGCAGGAGTTAGCCATATAGAACACTCTCATATCAACTTATTACATCTTAACCATAGTGTTAGAGCATTGCTCGGTCGAACTCGCATGCGTTGCTATCTCAAGCATGTTTGTCAATGTTAGTGATCAAAACTATAAGTCTTGATTTCTATCCTATTTATAGATGTCTCGGACTAGGATATAGAATATTATAGTTGATCTTAGATCTCTCGGTGATAGGGGCGTAGAATACATCCTATTTACTATCTATTGTTTATGCTTTCTTTGCTATTTTTCTTGTAAATTATGTATTTTACGCTTGTTTTGAGTTTCTAGCTACTTTGGAAGTCGCACGGAGGAAAGAAGAAGAAATTACCCAATTTGAGCAAAGGGCAAAATTGTCATTTCATGAGGCGATCACTATCGGAGGCTACCAAGGCTAAGGGCAACTACTATTTGGAGAAGCACTAAAGGCAGGCAGTTGAGATTAAGGGGTTGTCATTGGGCACCCCATATCATTTATCGAGAGGGTGTAATTATCACAGGGTGTAACCCATCCATCTCAGGCCACAGCCCTAAGTCGAGAAGGCTATCTTCTCTTAATCATTTCACAGGAGGTGAAAGGAGGAAAGAGTTACATTACCAGGCGGAGCCGGAGAGCGAATCGAGGAGGATGAGCGGCGGAAAAGAATTAAAGAGAAGAAATCGGATATTGAATAAGGAGTTTCTTTCGATTCTTTCCCAAAAGTGGAATTAGGGATCGTCGATTGATTTCACGGGGAAGAATTGGAAGCTGTACGCACGTCGATTATGGGTTTGAATCGGAGAAGACTCTCATGGGTTTGAGGTTGTACTACGAGGAATTGAGAATGAATGAATTGTTCGAATCAGAGAGAGGGTATGTGGTTTGATAAGCGATTGAACATGAAGGTGGAGATGTTGCTAGAAATGGGTTATGCTATGATTGAGATCAGTGAAGAATTTTGTTGTTGTCTTAATGTGTGAAGAAAGAAGATGGTGTATCGATGACATGGAGAGATGGGTGGCGTACGAGGTTCGAGATGGATGTAATCCAAGGGTTTTGAGATTTGGAAAAGCAAGGCAGGGGAATGATTGAAATGAAGTGCTTGGTAATGGAATTCGGTGGAGAAATGTTGAGCCTCTGTTGAATTATAGAAATTGAGAGATCTTATTACATGACGGGGAGACGATGGAGTGAAGAATAAATAGATGTATGTTTAGGAATTGTGCGGGGATGTGAAGAAAGCGGCTGAATTTGGCACGAGCAAGTCCTATAAACAAAGCGAGAACTCGGCGGTTCTCCATTGGCGAGTTAACTCATCTGAGTCGACAACGATCGATCACTCAGCTGCCGTGAGTAAGACCCGGCAAGAAATAGTTCGAGATCGAGTGATTCATGGTGACTCCTCCTCCCCTTTGACCCAGGATGACTAGCGTTTGGCCAGTGTTAGGCTATTACTTATAATGGCATCGAGCAGAATATTCAGTCAACGGTAAGAAGAACTCGGGAACTGACGTGCGGCACTATTGAATTCTGGGTTTGGTAGGATTAGAGTGATCCGATTAATTTCGCGACCAAAATAGCGATGTTTTTGGTGGATTCTCAACTTGATAGGTTGTGAAGACTTAGATTTGGAAATTGGATGAAAATTTGTGAAGAATTCTCTAGAATCATCTAAACTCATGGGTTTGTGGAAGTTGGGCTCAAATTTGGGAAAGAGAGATGGAGGATTTGAGAAAAACTTGGAACTTGGAAATTGAGTTGCTAAAGGAAAGGAGTTTCTATTCCTTGGAAGATTTGGAGAATATTGAAGCTTATAAATGAGAAGTTTCTGTGCACTTCTCACATCTTTCCCACATCTTTTACACCTCTCTGCACACACAACATTTGTGTTTTTGCTTTCTTTTCAAATTCTTCTTTTAATTATTTGTGTGAACTTGAAAAATTCTCCCTTTAATTATTTGTGTGAATTTCAAAAGCATGAGTAGCTAATTTTATTATTGATTGAGGATGAATTCCTAGTTCTTAACATGTTTTGAGTTTTGTTTTCAATTCTATCTTGAAGTTTTTCACATGATTATCGTTTGTTTTTACTAATAGGAATGTTTATACATTCATGGTTGATTGATAGATTGTTTTAGAGTGCACGCTAAATTGATTTGTTAATTTAATCTAAAGCTAGTGAAAGTTAGGGGATAAGTAATCGTTTCTTGACTTTTTACACAAGTAGCAAACACAAGACCTTGCGGAGGGATTAGTGGAGCAATTGTGTGTGAAAACAAGCGTTAGCAAGTAGACCTTGATCTAAGAGTCTAACTACTAATATCAACCTAATAAGTTCATAAATTTTAATGCGTTTTATTTAAATTACATCTTGGGTGATCTCTTTCTTAGGTGGTTTGGTAAATAGAATCCGGTAGTGAGAACAGTGTCCCAGGTGATACGAGGATTTATGGGTTTAACCTTCCCAGTCTCATTTGCTTTACCTACGGTTGGTGATATCTGTGACTAATAACAAGTAGAAAAGAACATAACTTTAATCATTGTTTTACCAACGAAGAAGGAGTTGTTAGTCTTGTCTCTCTTATTGATTTCAACTTTTATCTTTTAATTGTTTTTGTTTATTTTCTTTTTCCTTACACCCCCTTTTTGTGACATTTTTACAACTAGAATCTCTTGCTCCTCGTGGGGCAAACTTGACTTCACTATATTACTTGTTAATTAGGTGGAAAAATATTGATTAATTTGTTGTGGATTTACGACCATCAAATTTTGGCGCCGACTAGGAGCAATGGACGATTTTAGTTGTTTTATTTTCTTTTGCTTTATTCTTGCTTTGTTAGATTACTATCAAGTATCTAACATAGTTTTGAGAATCTTATTTGGGTGCTACACCTTTGGTAAATACTTGGAGAGAGCGAGGCCAAGGTCAATCGTCTCCGATCCGGCACTCAACTAAGGTTTTCATTGGCGGTTAACACTCACTTCCTCCTTCTTCATCAAGTGAGTTCGCATATTCGGACATAGAAGAAGAAGCAATGGCTGATCGTACACTCAAGGACCTAAGCTTCTCACAGGCTCGATACACAACAATAGTGTATCAAGCCAAGACTCAACCTTCGAGATCAAGCGGGGGTTGATTAGAGAGTTACCAAAGTTTCATGGCATGGTGAATGAAGATCCAAACAAACATCTTATGGACTTTTATACCATAGTCGTGGCCATGCTTCCACGGAGACTAATGAGGATGGAGCTGATGTTGAAAACTTTCCCATTTCTCTTTGGTGGGCAATGCTTAAGGAGTGGTTGTATTATTTACCTCTAGGAGTATCACAGCATGGAATGTGATGAAAGAGACTTTTCCTCGAGAGATATTTTCGCATCAAAAGCTACTCAAATTCGCGAGGAGATTTGTGGGATGAAGCAAAATGTGGGAGAGTCATTGTATGAATGTTGGGAGCGATATAAGAGATTGGTGGCGAGGCTGTCCACATCATCAATTTAGTGACGTAATGATACTCCAATCACTTCTCACAGAAGGACTCCAACCAAGTGATAGATCTCTTCTTGGCGCGCGGGTGGTGGTGCACTAGTGAAGCAAGGCTGAGTCGCCCAAGCTCAGAATTGATTGAAAGCATGGCGCGAACTCGCGATAATTTTAATCAAGAGGTAGAACCAGTGATTAGAGTCGAGTGCATGAAGTTAGTAATTTATCATCACATCTTGATCAAAGGATGGGAACATAGAGAGGTAATGCAACGAATGAGCCGCGGTAATTATTAGGATGGTGAGACCGAACAAGTAAATGCTTTATATCAAATCAAAGGCCAAGTACGATCCATACTCGAATACTTACAATCCGGTTGGAAGGATTATCCTAACTTTAATTATGCAAACAAGCAATCGGAGGCTCTAATCCATCATGCACAACAAGGTGGTTTCCAGCAATCAACGTTTCCAACCTCAACAACAATTCCAACCACAGCAAGTCAAGGAGAAGATTCTTCGATTTATGAAAAGCTCGATGCATTGATGCAAAGTATGTCAAGGTATCACCACTTTGGTTCAACAACAACAACAAAGAGGCCGATTCGGCAATCAAGGATTTACAAATTCAAGTGGGGCAATTGGCAGTGATGTGAACCTATTGAAGCTCAAGCGTCCACAAAGCTTCCTTCACAGCCATTTGTTAATCCAAGAGAGAGTGTTAATGTCGATTACTTTGAGAGTGAAACAAGTGGAGCAACCAAATCAACAAGATAAGGTGTATGATGATAAAGAGGAAATTAGAAACCGCACGAAGGAGAATACATCCCCGACCAACTTACCCAGAGGAGACGGTTCCTACTTTCCAACTCCACCCCATTTCCTAGCCAATTTGCTAAGTCAAAGAAAGAATTGGAGATACATGGATATTTAGGACATCCTTAAGAAAGTACAAGTCGATATTCCACTCATTGAAGGCTATTCGTCAAATTCCTCGTTGTGCAAAGTTCTAACGAGGAGTTGTGCATGAAGAAGAAAAGGTTGAAAGGGAATGAAGTCATGAGTGTGAGGGAGAATGCTTCGGCGTTTATTCTCAAGAGACTCCCACCAAAATTAAAGGACACGATGAGTGCCAAATAGGTACATGTTTATACACCTTTTTATTGGCATTTTACTCATCTTTTGCGCTTAGAAATCGAGATATTATCCCAGTCTACGTGTTTTCTTTGTTTTCGAGAATAAATATTTGTATTAGTTAATTTTGTGTTTTAGGTAATAAATAAAGCTCGGAGAATGCGAGGAGCCAAGAAGCGAAGGGTGGAGACAAGCGTCTATGGAGGCGACCAAAGCCAGCGCGCGCATGCGGTTACCTGACAGAGTAGCGACTCATCTACAAGACATGGGCTCGAGCTACTCCAAGACCAGCTCATCCAGAAGCCGTTGAGATCGCATCTAGCTACATCTTCACAGTCGCTCCTTCGCTCACATCATTTCTTGATACTCCGGCTCCACACTCAAAAACCGCTCGCGCCATGCTGGCGGATTAAGATCTTCACCGAGATCCAACGCTCGCTCCTACGTTCTCATCAAATCTTGATGTATCCGCTTCACACCACAGCTACCTATATAACCTCTCATCGACCTAAAACCTAACCCATTTCTCTTTTCTTTTCTCGACTTTCCCCTCACCACGAGCAATTTACGGAGACCCATCCCCCTTACTTCCCAGGCTAGTCACACTTTGCCAAAGCCACCACCTCATCGCCTCCACGCCACTAGCCGCACCACCACCACAATTTTCTTCGCCAACTCCTAAATATCTTTCCCTCTCTATGTCATACGCTTCATTACCCTAGGAGCTAAGATCGAGATAGAGAGAATTAGGGTTAGTATTTCACGAGTTAGGAGAAAATCAAAGCAAGAAAGCTACGGGGCGGGTTGATCGGGAGGATGGCCGAATCGGAGAGCATAGGTAAAAGGGTTTGTTTTATTTCCAATTAAAAAGGAATTAGGGTTTGGTTGCATGTATAAATAGAAGATGTAGAAGATATTTTTGGTTTATGCATGGGCTAGCTGAAGCGACAACTTAGTTTTATTTTGTGTTTTAATTGTCATGTTCTAAGTTCGATTGCTAGGATGTTATTTGAAACCTAGATTTTATGTTGAGTAAATCAGTTTGATGTTGATGTTCTTATTGTGCTTAATAGAAATATGAGTGTAGTTAACTAATTAATCAATTCTCTTGTGATTGGTTATCTTTGTAAGAAGGCGGCCCAATACTTGGGAGAGAATTAGAATGAAAAGTGAATCAACTCTCCATTAAGCGCCAGGGAAGGTGTTATGTGCTTAACAAGGTATGAGTGATGCTTAGTAATTAACTAAGGAACCTGTGATAGAGTGTCTTTGTAATAAGACACTCTATGCTAGAGGAAATTAGTAAGATTAGTGACACATTATTCTTTAGAATCTTCATTAGGAAGGTGTAAGAACATAACATGAAGCTGAATTACACTTAGCTTAGGGTCAAAGGGTGGAAGCAAGCTGCCGCTAGCATTCTCAAATTGTCACTTTATTATTTGCGGCTTTGGTTTAGAGTCACTTGACTCGACCTCGGTCAGCCCGACACATTAAACCAACAAATTTGTGTTACATATCACACAGATTCGAGTAAGTAGCAAGCCTTAGATCACACACGGCACCACAGAGTCCTTGTGGGATCGACCCAAATACTTCAGCGTCTCAGATGGTACGCCGTGCACTTACGGTATAATTTGTAGGCATTAAATCTAAACCCTTTTCCGAGGCCTACCAAGTTTTGGCGCCAGTTGCTTGAGGACTTAGCGTGTGCCACTGTTGATCTATTATCTTTCTTCTTTGAAATTTCACCCTCTGTATATATGTTTGCATTGTTGTTTTAACCTTTAATTAGTGTAACTTAGCTTATTAGATCATTGCAATTTCGATTAATCCCTCACATTACGCATCTTTGCCTTGTAGTGTCACTTGTAACTCTTTTCCCCATGTCTAGGTCAAGATCTTCTCATTTGGTACTTGTGATATTCCAT